>VWZW01007548.1:333260-386577 GCA_013397115.1 Edolisoma coerulescens
TTGGCCTTGTTGAACTTCATGAAATTCACACAGCCCCACCTCTCCAGCCTGTCCAGGTCCCTCTGAATGGCATCCCTTCCCTCCAGTGCGTTGACAGCACCACACAGCTTGATGTTGGTGGCAAACTTGCAGAGCGTGCCCTCGATCCCAATGTCTGTGTCACTGACGGAGATTTTAAACGGTAATGGTTCCAGTACTGGGCTCTGAGGAACAGCAGTTGCCACTGGTCTCCACTTGAGCTGTTGACTGCATCTCTTGGAGTGAGACCATCCAGCCAGTTTTTTTATCCACCAACTGTTCCATCCACACATCCATGTGCCTCCAATTTAGAGACAAGGATGTTAAGCGGGATATTGTCAAATGCTTTGCACAAGTCCAGGTAGATGGCATCTCTTGCTCTTTCCTCATCTAGCACTGCAGTAACCTCATCATAGAAGGTTACCAAATTTGTCAGACACAGTTTGCCTTCAGTGAAGCCATGCTGGCTGTCACCAATCACCTCATTATTTAGATGGTGTACTGCTAACAGGAGTAAAATGTTGAAATGCACTACCTAAAAAGAAAGAGCACAACCAGCCTTGTGGATGGATAACTTTTAAAAATGAAAATTAGAGCATTTACAGAATTAGTATCTATGCTCTTGTTCACTGGTCCCTTTCTGACCATCACATCACAGTGACTGTATCCATCACATTGACTTCTGCTTATTGCATTTACACATTTGCATGCATTAAGTATCCATAAGTAAGCAGGAACTTTGACAAACTGTGCAGTCTGACCACTTACTGTTGAATAATGGCTTATGGAGAAACCTGGTAAGAAATGTAAAATGAAGACAGTGCTTTTCATCCTTCTTGTCTTGGTCTCTTGCAATCTTAAGCAATAATCTTAAGCAACCTTGATACTTTGAGACCTTTCTTGAATCTAAGCATAGAAGTACCTTTGGATTTTATCCTCCTTTCACCTATTAAATAAGCTTCACACCTGTGGTTAGAAAAACTCCAAAATGCCAGCTTAAATATATTCAAAACCAATTTGAGCCCCTTCTTGTGCCAACACTCTCCTTTTCCCCAAATAATTTTGTTCTTCCCCTGATGTTTAGCCCCTATCAATTTATAGACAGTGAACCTACTCTCTCCAGTCTTGGCTTTGCTAAGCTAAACAATTTCAATCCTTCAATCCTTTCAGCTCAGGCAGGCCTCACTCTCTTCCTTCACCATATTTGTTTCCAATTTAATTTCAGTCTACTTCTAGATTTTTGCCCAGAACCAAACACAAGAGTTCATCAGTATCCTTGTGCAGTGCTGTTTTCTTGCTGTTACTCATAGACTTTCAGTTGTGGGTGCTTTACATAGAAGAGAGCTAAGACATTTTTGTGTTTGAAGAATCCTACAAAGTTTAGACCTGACACTATTGGCCTTCTGTGTTAACAAACAGAAAAGCACTAACTCCTCCAAATCATCTTTTCCTGCCATGGGACATTTCTGCAGATGAATAAGGACTGCAAGTGTTGGAGTCAGTAACATGCTCTTGCACTCATTATGTGTGCTGCTCGTTCATGGGCACTTCAGAGTATCTGCACTGTGCTGCTCATATGTGAGTTTTATTGGCCCTCTCCTGTTTTGGGAGCCCAAACTTGTCACAAGTTCTAGCTGTTGTGCACCGTCTTCTGATCTGGAAAGGGTCTGGAGATGAGCTGCTTCTGTGGCAGTTTGTGTCTTGTACATGACCTCTGGCTCAGGATCTTCCTGATAGCAGCACAGGAGCCTGCTGCCAAGCCATCTGCTTCAGTCTTCTTGGACCATCTCTCAGTGAGACCCTTCTGGTGAGCTATACTGCAGAGTGAACTCTGGATAAGGATGGTGCCTTGCACAGTAACTACTCTTCCCCTTCCTGTCCTCGACTGCTGCTTCCATGAATGTACATGTCTTCCTGCTCTTCCTTCCTTTGCCCTCCTGCATGTGAATAGGCTGGGCCAAAGTCCCTGTTGCAGGTGCATGGCAGAGCACTCACTGCTGCTCCTTGCAAATGACTTACTAGGTGACATAAAAGACACCTTAAAGGTCTCAAGATGTTTGTAGACAACATTGACCAATCAACCAGAGTAGGTATCAGACATTCGCTTTCTGAAAAATGGATCTCTCTCTCTCTCTGAACATCAGTAGTAGGAATAGAAAGAAGGTAATAAAAGAAGGCTCCACAGAGACCTTGTTTCAGTCTTGAAGTATGTAAAGGGGGTTATATGAAAGATAGGGTCAGACGTTTTAGTAGGGATTGTAGCGATAGTGTAAGGGTTAACGGTTTTAAACTAAAAGAGTGTAGATTCAGACTAGATATAAGGAAGATATTTTTTATGTTGAGGATAGTGAAGCACCTGAACAGGTTGCCCAGAGAGGTGGTAGATGCCCCATCACTGGAAACGTTCAAGGTCAGATTGGAAGGGGCTCTGAGAAACCTGATCAAATTGAAGATGTCCCTACCTATTGCAGGGAAGGTTGGACTAGATGAACTTTAAAGGTCCCTTCCAACTCAAACTCATCTATGATGCTGTGATTTTAAGATTTTATGATCATAGAATAGAAAGCATGTTTCCTTCAGTTGAGTGTTGACAGGAGTCTGTGTAACTCTGGTGGATTACTAAATACAGTCTTTTTGGAAAGGTGGGAATGCTGTGTTACAGATAATTCAGTATCTAATGCTAAAAGCTAAAGCCTGTATTTATTACTTTCGATTTCATGTATAGCCATCTGTCACCAATTCTTTAAAACTTGTTTTTCACAATGAGGTATTCCCACCCTGCAAATCTTTCTGCTATTATGTTACACTGAATTAGAACCAGCTATAGGTTGGTTGTTTCTGTGTAATTTGGCCTGTGGGTGTTCAGTGTACATATATACAAGAGCAATTTGGTTAATGACTCATGCTTACTGCCCTTACTGCCTATGCTGTTGCCCCAAGCAGATGGAGATCATAATGAATTTTGTTTCAGAAAAAGATCCACCACCGGAGATGCAGTAGTGGAAAAGGTTTGTTCAAGTATTTATGTCCCAAATCCCAGCGTTTTATTTGCCATATCTTACTGGCACATTAGCTACTGCAATTGTTAAGCCTCTCTCGTAAGACAGATTGAGAGAAAGCTACAACCAAAAAGGGTCCTGAAGAAGGTCCTATAAACTGGAAATTCTATGAAAGCTTAGATTATTTTATCTGTAGAATATTTTTAAGGTTCCTTTATTCCAAGTGAGTGCTACTTGATGATGATGATGATGATGATGATGATGATGATGATGATGATGATGATGATAAAGAAGAAGAAGAAGAAGAAGAAGAAGAAGAAGAAGAAGAAGAAGAAGAAGAAGAAGAAGAAGAAGAAGAAGAAGAAGAAGAAGAAGAAGAAATAATTTTTATTGTGGAGACATGCAGAGTAGCCTCAAACATTTATAGAGTTGTTCTTAGTTTGTACATAATAAGAGATTTCTCTCATCAGTATTTTCTCCAAAATACTGATTACCGTATTACTTAACCTCTCCTTTTTTTGAAGGAAACAGCATACAGTTCCTGAGTTTCATGTGACAAATAAAATGCAAGCGTGTTTTGAAAAGAGAAATGTTGTCCCATCTTAACTTTCCATTCTTTTACGTTGTTTTGAGAATGAACTAACATGCTTCAGATCATGGGAACAAACAAAAAGTATGGCAGCAGAGTAACAGCAGTGTTTGAAGTAAAGCTGTTTAGCTCTTCCTCTCAAGGTACAATGCTCTTGTCTCAGAAACTAAAACTACAGAGGGGGTAGCTGCACAGAAGAAAAATAAAACATGCCCATGGAAAATTGAAATATGCATTGTTGCTTGGCAAGGTTTATTTGTTTGTCTTTTTATTGGTGGGTAATCTCTCAATTACTAGAACATAATTTCTGTCTCCAGCTGTGCCTCACCTTGTTTTGGCATGACCATAATTAACATAGTTAATTGCACAGTTCTGAGTTGAAGTTAAGTACTTAGGTCGCATTCAGCCACGGTCTTCACTTTCACCTCATGAATACATTATGAGGGCAATAAAATTTCTTTGACTATAAATACGGCTTTTATCTGCATGCTTTCTCTTTATAACATTAATTTGGTATTCGTATATTTATCTCATTTGAAGCTGTATTTACAGTAAATTGATCTTTCTTTTCATGTCAGTTTCTGATTATTCTCGTGTTATCAGATACTGCTGTATTGTTGGCATGTGAATTTACAGTCAAGCACAGTCTTCAGTTTCTTCACCAGAGACACTATTTAGCAGAAAAGATGGTCAGGAGAGGAGTGGGGGAAAAGAGAGTGTTTTTGTATGCAGTGGTAAAATCAGTTAGGTGCGAAGAATGGACTACTGTCTTAGTGCACTCATTAAAGGTGCAGGCAGCGTTCAGCTTCTGAGGTAAATTCCTATAAAGTTGACATCTTGACATCCAACACTCATTCAAGGCCAGACCTGATGATCAAATTAGGTCTGCTGGTTTAATTTGTAATGCACCAGGGGCCTGGGTGTTATCCCATGCCATTGGCTCCAGGGGAGGTTTGTCACCTGATTTCAAAGCAAAAACACTGCTTTGGGCTAATGGAGAAGTGTGTCAGACCAGAGACATCCTGATAACCCTTTACAGGTTGTCACTTTTCCCATACCCTGTTTTCTCTATGTCCTGGTCCACAGGCACCACATCTTGGCAATACTTTTAACATTTATTACCAAGATGTTGCCTTAAAGCTCGTCACAATCTGATGCAATTAAAGGGTTGGATCCTCCTGTCGTTCAGCTCTGTGGGAAGTGTGATATTTCCTCGTTTCACACTAAGCTTAGTCACTCCTCAGACAGACAGGGAAAAGGGACATATGTTCAGCTCTGTGTACCTGAGATAGCAGCCAGGGCTCCTCAGAGTCAGAGGGACAGATGGGCTCAGCCTCTGATGCTCTGTTCTGTCCTCTGAATGAGCTGAGTGTCCACAGCATATGCTTTGGGACGGAGAGCAGGATGTAAGTCAGCCCTGAGTCCAGCCTGCCGTGGCCATTATTGTGTCGTTGCTTGCACATGGAAACAAAGAGCCTAAGCTGTTGAGAGTTGCAGCACTGGATTAGTTCCTTCAATTCCAACCATTAACTTTTTACTTATTTTTCTGTCACTGCTCAGAAGCCTGGCCAAAAATAGGAGTGCCAGTGCGTTACATTTTCTTTCTATACTACTATATCTTCATGTGATAGTCCAAAGGAAAGGCAGATCATGGTGAATTGTTTCAGGGTTAGGTCTTCCAGCACTTTCCTTTCTCTTTGCTAAAGGCTGCTGTATATTGTACTGTGGGTCTTGCTTGGAAGTACTCCTGAGGCGGGTTCTGTGCACACAAGGTAGAGTCCTGCTGCCTGAACTACCACTCTAGACTTTCTCTGTTGGCAGAATGGGTTGCTGTTGTTGGGACCAGGCCATATGATGAGAGCAGATCTTTGAACCTACCTCTTTCCTTAACGTCTTCTCACAACAGCTATAGTGAAATACAGCTTTAATAAGCAATGCAGCAACTGTTGGGTTTTTAAGCCAGGTTTTAGAAGAGATTTGTGTCAGTTGCAAAGGTACAAATATTCCTAATGACTGTGGCGTACAAATGATAACACAAAGCTGTGACTGAATACAGAGAGCTCTCACAAGAGAAATGAACCAAAAACTCTTGAAGCTGCCTGAGAATCCCAGGATTCAGTGTAGCTGACAGATGCAGCTTCCTCTGAGACAGAACTCAAAGCCTTGTTCAGAAACATTGACCAAGTGATTACAGAACATATCCTTGGATGTGACTGCCCTATGTACAAGCAAAACATTTATGACTGCTGCTATACATGTAAAGATTGAAACGCGTTTGACCAAGGGTGTTATAAAACTTTTAAGCTATAGATAGTATTTCCATTCCAGATGAAGGGATTTTTGTGAAAATCTCACACCTGTCTTAGAGGTTTGATTATCAGTGCCATGTCCCAGCTCACAAAATTATTCTGCTCTAAATCTCATCAGAGATTTTTCAAAGATGACTTCTAAAACAATTGCTGTTATGTTGTCATAACTCATTAGCCTGAGTAAGTGCACAGCACATGACTCTGCCAGGTTTGTCATGGACTTCAGGTATGTATGAGGGTCAGACTTCCAATATCTGTATTTATATTTTTAAACTTACCCTTCTTTCTTTTTTCCTCAAGCTTTTGAAGCCAATGAGACTCTACTTTTGACTTTTTGAAATACCTAATAAATGCATGTGCTACAAAAAAATATTAGGCTGTCTTTCAATGCTGTGGGTAGGTAGTATAACTTATCCAAAGATAATCAACTGAGAAAATGATGGGAATGTCCATTATTTTAGGATAGCTAGTGAGCCTATTAGGAAACAGTTCAAGAGAGGAGAGGCGGAAGAGATTGACTCAGTTTAGTTCTACCAGAGTCTTCCTTATGCAAGCTAGAAATTATTGACAGCAGCTCTTCCATCTTGTTCTCGTGATCACACAGCCAGAAAGAAAAGCTCCAGCTCTGTTGCTTCCATCACACTATGTGGACTCTTGGAGCTTTTCAGAAGTCGCCTGCAGAGGCAGACCTTGAGAAGCCTGGCAGAATCCGCTACTCAGAAAACGAATGCAGAAAGAACAAGCACATCTTGCTCGTCTTGGGCCTGGTCCCTGACAATTTGTGATCTATTTGCTGCGTGCTTCTTGCAGTGGATATGTGGCTGGATTTCTCCCAAGCACGTTTCTGAGCTTAGGGAGAGGATGATTTAAAGTCAGAATATCTAAATCAGTGCTCGGTATTCATTGCTACATGATGTGGTTTATACCAGTGGGACTTCACATGTGAAAGCAGTTTGATGTGTCATTAGATGTTTCTGCTGCAAAAAATATTTGCAGTTAAGAGATCAGATTTTCAAATTCTTTTCCCCAGCAACTCTGGAAGGTCTCAGTTCAGAATAATTTTGGAAGCTCAAAATTTCCCTTACAGATACCAATTATGTTTGTTAAGGAGTGAAGGAGGATTTAATCAGAAATATTTCCGTTTTTATGTTATCAAAAGTACCTCCATAAAAGATGTGTGCTTATATTTTCTAGTGAAAATATTTCTGTTGATGTGTGTGACTAAGAAGGTCAACCTTTGTCGTGTTTAATTATGAAAAACACTGCTAGGATGCAAATACTCAGACTGTGTGGATCTTGTTACCGCAGATGGTGGCTTATACCTGGGATTCCCAGCCGCGGAAAACCAGTTATCTCAAAGCTGGTAGCTAAGTAGGCAGCTGGTCTTCAGAAAATACAGAGCTGGTGCTTCTCGTGTGATAATGGCATCCAGACTCAAACAGAAGGGACCACTCCTGTGCACTGCTTGCAGACTGGAATGATCTAATTTTCACGGTCCATAAGCATCAGCTGAAAAATATAGCTAGTGGATAAGCCCTCTGCTACTTATAATCACTTGTCTGCCTCAAATTCTGTGGGGAAGAAAAAAAAAAGACAGCAAATGTCCGAACACCTTCTAAAGGAGTAGAGGTATCTGAAAATTTGACTGAATCACTAGCATGGTAGGGCTAGCCAACAGAGCTAGCGAGAAAGTGAGTTGGCTCATATTTTCATTTGGAGACCTTGCAGCCTGGGAAGGAGGCTTTGGTGCTGCCCTTGCCTGAAGACCGGGGTGGCTTCGTAAAGCAATCAGGGCTGCTGCCCAGCAGGGACTGAGAGCAGCCCTCTGGGTACCGGATTGTCCCTGGCACTGGCACACCCAGTCTTTTTGCAGACTGGGCTGTGGGTAAGGGCATGTACCAAGGGAAGCCTTGTGCCACTGCCTCCTCTTGAAACTGCTCTTATCCCATTGGGATATGGCTTGATTCTGTCACTGTGTGTTTCCCTGCAGTAGTTGTCTGAGACGAAGTGAATATAATTCAATAATTACTGCAGCTATTTAAGATGCTTGGAGAGTAGAGAAGGAAAGCTAAGAGGTGAAGATATTTCTTTCCAGAAGATTTGTAATTGTGGGGTTTTTCTCTCTGTTTTTCTACCATATGAAGAAATGAAGAAGCAGAAGAGAGTCTAGCTCAGGCTGTGATAAAGAGGTATTTGTTTCCTCACCCAGCAGTGTTGATTAAGCTGGAGACAGGGAAGTGTATTTATTTCCACACTGCTGTTCCAAATCGGTGCCACCTGCCAGAGGAATGGACTCTGATAGATTCCTGTAACACCATAAGACACCAGTGTTATATTGGTTCTGTAGCCTTTTCTGTTGAAAAATCATTACCGTGGTGAATGTTTTTCATTGGCAGAGAAAATAGGCAGATACTCTCCCGTGTTGTGAGGCCAGATAGGCTGAAGTAGAAATTGCCAGATGTAATGTAAAGAGGATGCTGCAGCTTTGTAATGCAGGCTATAGGGTGCTACATGCTGGACAGTGATGTGGTGGCCTTGACTGAGCACTGTGAGCACCTACTGAACTTCACACTCTGTGTGGAAGTGCTGCCAATCAAAGTAAAACTCTATGCTGATCTCTATTAGATTTAGAGTTTAATTTACTGCAGTAAGGGATTGTAGGAGTGGATCTCTCAAAACCCATTATACTTAAATCTTGAACATTGTTACCAAAAATGTTCCCCCATCCACAAGCAGTTGGGTTGGATGTTTGCATTGCTTCACTCTTGAGCTGATAAACTCAAATTGCTATTTAGACTATGTTCTTCCCCAGAGAAAGACGTTTTTGAAGACCTGTCTTTTTAAAACACTGACCTGACATAACTCAGCAGTTGTGCTGACAATTCTCAGTAAGAATCATACTGATGGAACATACTACATTTAACTAGGTGATTTTTTTTTCTTTGTTAATTTATTTATTTGAAAGTGATTTTCACTTGGGACTGGACAAATAAAATTATATGAGCCAAACCTTTCTTAGAAGGAACAAAACTTTTCAAAAAGGTTTTGCAGGTGACCTATGTTAAAACAAATAGATTTAATTAGAGTTAATTATTCAGACCATACCTCTTTATCTCCACTATCTAGAAAACTGAACAGAAACTAAAGGCCCTGTAGAAAAATACAAAGCATGGTAGAGAATGATCTGAAAACTGTGTACACTGTAATGTTAACAAAGGAAGTCTCGCTGCAGGCTCTAGAACAAATACAGAATTTATGGAGACGTTTTAAAAAGCAGGAAGCTACTGGAGATTAAGTTTCTGTAAAACCAAGTTCCTGGTAAGACCTATTAAGAAACTCACTGAGAGAGCTGAGTGTGGCTGGAAAATCGCTGCTTGTTGCTCTCCCTAGGTTGTCTCCATGTCAGAGCACATTTCCTGAACTCGTGAGGTCTGTGTCCTGTACCCTGACCCGCAGGACTGCCGAGTCTCCATTTCCTGTTCTGTTGTCTGACCAGATTCAAAAGGACCCATGAAGGAAACATGGCAACACTTGGGACTCCGGGGTGTTCAGTTGCTACAGCCTGCTTTCCCTCTTTTTCTGTCATCTTAGAAAATGTTCAAACTGAAAATATATCTCCCAAACCCTTGGGGCTGTTTGGAAATACAAGTGCTGGTGTTCTTGGTGCCTTTTTTACTCTAACACCTTCAGATCACATGAAATTTCTAAGAGCTTGCTCTTGTTCAGGCCAAAAGCAGAATTTGAGCTTCAAATTTCCTCTGACCCAGAGATACCTGGTTGCAGACAAATCTGCTTAACATCTTGTGCCTTGGAATGGAAAGTGAGACTATTTTCCCTGCAAACAGCTTTGCTTACTATTCTGTGCCCCAAAGCTATTTCTGCCAGTGTAAAATGCTCAAACAATCATAGTAGCATTTCCTCTCATTTTGCACAGAATGGAATTGGCAAGAAAAGTTCAGAGCAAGGAAGAGTCTGTAAATCCAGGCCCATTTCACTTCCTTTTTTCTACCTCTCTTTAGGTTGGAGTGCAATTGATCCAATATCTTGTGTCTTTAGTCTATGTGTTTTTTTAAACCAAGAACATGCTTCTATTTATCCTTAAGTGTACTTTCATGCAGTTTGGATACTCTGATTTTTTGGTCCATGCTGCAAAGCTGTTGCAGGGAGCCAAGTTTCTATTCCATGGTGAAATAGTCTTCTGCAGCTTTTGCTAAACATTTGCTCATATCCTGAACACATTTCTTCCACCACATACTATTCTTAGTACCATTGTTCTGTGATAGCATCCCCTTACTTTAAGCCATTTTCTCACTAGGGGAACAGAACAGAGTGATCTGAATTGCTACGATGAGTTTCCTCATGGATATAGATGTCTCCAGGTTTATCCTTTCTGCACAGGAAAGCTGTGCTTTGCAGGGAGCATACCACTCCAGTCCATTCTGCAGTCAAAAGTGGGGATGGGTGTGGCTGGCGACAGTAGGCAGGTCTTCTGTTCCTTGAGATCAAGGAATAGGTGCTTTTCCCAGTACCTGTATCTGCTCACTTGCATTGTGGGAAGGGATAACCACTGTGCAGAGAGGTGAAATAGGGATGACCTTTTGTGTTTGCATTGGCACACTTCAGCCAGATTGATAAACAGCGGTCACTGTATAACAGCCTGCCTGTATAAGACATGCTTGTAGCATTTTCCATGTAATTTTCACTCCTACACAGAAACTAGTAACCTCACAGTCCTCGTATATGTAACATGGCCTGGGAGAGGAAGGATCTAATGCATGAAATGTAGCTCTCTCACAGCAGTGGGTTATACATAAAGAAAATACTAGAATGCAATTGCCCACCAGCTGGAAAGCAGTAGGAGTAGGTTAGCTGCTGAGAGAGGGCTGCAGATGCAAGTTCAGCAAGAGAACGAGGATGGAATTGCACTTGTCTTCTCTAAAGACACTGCAGCCCTGTTAGCAAAAGCTGGGAGGAGGCCTGCAACAGAAAAAGGAGTGATGATTATGCTGCTGATGAAAAGCTAATAGACACACCTGCACATTAGTGAATATGGATAGTAAAAAAACCTGTTTTCTGCATAATGTGGTGGTAAACTGACAGGACCCCAGCCCTACTATTTTTTCCCAATTTTGTCACATTTTAAAGCTTCAAACATGGTTCAAACTGCCAAAATGTTGTGAAACTGGTTTTAAGCCACTGAGAGATCAAGGAGGGGGAAAAAGTTCAGAAATGCTAAGATTTTAGTAATGTTTTAGTGTCTGTAGGGTGTAGTATAGTTGACTTTTCCAACTACTTCATGATAATCATAAGGACTAGAATTGTTTTATTTCCTAATGGAAGCATGGAAAGGGTGAGGTTGGAAGGGGCTACAGTCTTGTCCAACCTCCCTGCTCAAGCCAGGTCATCCTAGAGCACGTGGCACAGGATTGTGTCTGTATTTTTCTTGAATATCTCCAGTGAGGGAGACTCCACATCTCTGAGCAGCCTTTTCCAGTGCTTGGTCATTCACACAATAAAGAAGTTCTTCTCCAAGTTCAGGTGAAACTTCCTGTGTATCAGTTTCTGCCCGTTGCTTCAAGCTGCCTGTAGAAATCTTCATCCACTTCTTCCTGATCAGGTAGCAAACACCCACAATAATGTCACCCTAGTCTGCCCTTTTATCCTGACCCATAAGCTCTCAATTCTCTCATCATCCACCTCAGATAGAGCTCAATACATTCCAAGTGTTTCCTCACACAGAAGGAAGCTCCACCAATCCACCTTCCTGGTCTCTCTCGTAAGCAACATGTGGCCCTTCGTGACAACATTTCAGTCATGCGAGGTATCCCGCCATGTCTTTGTAGCCTTATCTCTGCCAAGCCTGTCTATGTCCACATCCACCTTCAAATCTAGTTGAAAGCTCTCTCAACGAGCCCTGCTAAATCCTGAGCTAAGATTCCCTCCTTAAGGCAGGCGGACCCCATTTACTGTCAGGAGGCTTGGTGTCATATAAGCTGACCTGTGGTAAAACCCTCAGAACTCTGCTGGTAACACCAGTTTCAAAGCCAGGCGTTCATCTGCCTGGTTTTCCAGTTTCTTGCCCCATCGATCCCTGAAACTGGCAGGATAGAAGAGAACACAACTGGTGCTCCAGAGCCCTTGACCAGGTGGTCCCAAGGCCCTGAGGCCCCTTTTGGTCATCTGCACCCTTGTTGTTGGGGCTCGGTCATTACCCACCTGGAAAACCAGCAGTGGGGAACCATCAGTGGGCTGTACCAGGCTGGGAAATTTCTTGGTGATGTCCCTTACCCAGGCCCCAGAGAGGCAACACACGTCCCTATGGATTGGATCCAGCTGGCATATCAGGCCCTCCATTCTCTCAAAAGGGAGTCACCAATGACTGCCACCCTTCTTCTTCTTAACTGAGGAGGTTGTGATGTGGCGGGTAAGCTGCTCTGCCATAGGCAGCCTCATCAACCTGGATGGACCTTCACCCACATTCTCATTTCTCTGATCCTCATCTCCCCGATTCTCAGATTCCAGGGCCTCGTATCTATTGCACTTGGGCACTTGAGGAGGTGAGAGAGGTCAGGAGGGGTTTCACCTGCCACCCCAAGCAGAAACCCATTTTCATTCCCCGCCATCCCGAGGGTCCCTTCCTTCTGGCTGGTGGTGAGAGGGTAGGGGGTCCATTACTTCTTGTGAATTGGATGTCAGGTTTGTCTGTCTGAGGCATGGCAGAGCGCGACTCCACCAGCCAATCTCTTACTACCAGTCTTCCCTATATGTGAGTAACGAATGAACATGGTCTCCTACATAGTTAATATAATTCGCTCAGAAGTGAGGATTCCTGAGTCATCTGGACACAGCAATATACAGAGGATTAGACCAGGACTCCAAAAATAGTAAAAGCATGGTTATACTCATGTAACCAATGCAACTAAGTGACCACAAAAAGATACCACTAGTCAAAATTTCTAAAATTAAGTTTTATAAGTAAATAATAATTAAAGTTAGGGGTTTTTTTCAGTCTTAGAAAGGCCACGCTCCTTCTCAACCAATTACTAAAAAATAAGCATGAATTCAATCTTTCTTTTCTCATACAGGAAAGAAAAAGCAAGAGGAGAAATAATGAGCAAGAGCATTTACATATTCAATTTTCTTTTTACACGTACAGAAGCAAGAAAAAAGGCAAAACCATGACACAACAGTAATGTGGTCTTCCTAAACCTGAATACAGTGCATTGTTCTGTTGTTTACCTTTCAATGGTTCAAAGTTATACCTAACGGCCTATACAAAAGGGCTTTACTATTTTATTCCCTTACCTAGCAACCTTTTGTAAAAACCTTGTAATGACCACTGAATTCTTCCTTTAGGTAAGAAAAAATAAAGGTAAAAACCAGTAAAGTTTTGAGAATTCCTGTGTTTTTGGCTAATGCAGAAGTTCAGTGCCCCTTTTCAGTGTCTCTGGTTAAGTCTGATGCCATTATTACCACACACTTACTTTAGAAGTAAAACTTTAGGAAACAGCTTGGGGTATTTGCCTATTCAATAAGTTGAGTGAAAACTGGAATTAACCAGTTGATGGAGATTCAAACTAGAAAAAGTATCCCTCAGCAAATGCACTACCATTATTTTGTTTTAGTACACTATATACTCATCTTTTTCATTGCACAGACTACTATTTTTTTTTTAAATAACTCTGAGGTAAAAAGAAGGCCAAATTACTTCTTCACATTTTTTAATTTAGAGGTTTTCTTAGTGTAAGCCACAGAAAACATGGAACTCTTAAAATGCCTCTACTCCCTCATCCACCTCCCAGCAGTTGTCACATTCAGAGAAAATCTTCAGAGAGGGAGTGCTTGAGAGCAAAGATTCTCCATCTTAGAGAAGAATGCACCATGCATGAAAAAATGCAGCGGCTGCCTACAGCTTTTTCTCATATTACACAAAACTACCTCTACCTTGCAGCTGGATCCAGAGCTATTCCAGATCATGAAGACACTAAAGATAACTCTAGACACAATTAAAGGAAAGTCCTGTGGTTTCTGGTGGCATTTTAAACAGGCTTTTACCACATATATCACATCAAGCATCTAATAAAGATAAGCTATATCACTGTGTCAATATGTCACCTATCATCTGAAATATACTAAGATTTGTCTACCATCTCTTTTGACCAAGACTGGGAGCCTTGCTGAAGATAATGTTTGATGAGTCAGTGACCTCAGGCAAACCATGTCTCTCTCTATCAGGCCTTGTACTTTACTCCTGAGAAGCCCACATGTTAGCACACGAGTGGCCACTGCCAGGGAGCATGCTGGAAGCCCTAAGCCAGCCTGTGTTGTGTACTGGCAGGTATTATGGCAGAGACAGTGTTCTGATATGGCAGGCATAGACACATGCGTTTGTTTTGGATTGTTTGCTGGTTTGTTTTTACACGAAATAAAAGGCACCATGGTATGGGAGGAAGGCAGAATCTCTCTTCAGATGGGACCCATGCACCACAGTATGCCATGGGAAGGTTCATTTGGGGTTTATCTAAAGCGCTGACATAATTTAAGTGAATCACTGTGTTCGCTATTTATTTAATAATAGAAATAATACAAAAAGCTTTGTATCTTGTAATAATTGAGATTAATATGCTGACTATAGAATGAACAAGTTTCAAGTAAATGTCTGACTTCAGTATTTAAGTACTGCACTTATTTCTCTAATTGTGTTTTATTTGTGGCTCAATTTCTTTATTTAATGTTCTCTCTCATGCTGCAAAGACAGTATTATTCTCCAAGGATTTTACTCAAACACAAAGCAAAACCAGAGATCACACTCAAAAATCAGGCATGTTTCAAGCATAGAGCCAAATCCTGCACAGTAAGTAAAGATTATCATTACCTTCTCATGCAGCAGAACTAACACACAGTGTTAACACAAGTACACAACTAGAATTATCTTCAGTATTTGGAGAGACGGAATGTATGTAAATATATCCAGATACACATACAAACAAATATTTCTTGTAAAATATGCCATGTTAGCAAACCTGATCTTCTTTAAGATCCTAAGATCTTACCCTGCAGGGCTTTTTCCATCTCTACACATCTTGTGAATCTCCAGCCTCTAAGAAGCTCCAACAAAAACCATTTGTATTGATATAAAATTCAAAATGAGTGCGAGAGAAAATTTATTGCATCCAGAAGACAATCGTTTCAACAGCTTCTCTTCCATAATCTCCTACTCCTCATCAAATGTTCCAACTGATTCTGGAAGTTTTCCACAACTCTCTGACATTTAGTAAACCTTGAGGCTGCAGAGCCAAGTAAAAGAAAACTAAAGTCACTTAGCTACATTCCAGAAGTAGTCATTGGTGAAAGAGTTAATAACTTCCTTACAGTTACTGACTAGTTCTTTAAGAAATTTAACATCAAACTAAAAATCCTTAGTATGCACTGTGCTGCACAGGTGAGACCTCAAGAAGCACATAGTTACATCTTGAAAGCCCTCCTTATAGAACACTCAACTGCAAAAGCAAAGTATGGAAAAGCAGCTCTCTGAACTACTGCCTAAGCACTTTTGAAACTAAGAAATAGCTAAATGAGCTTGGCTTGTGCTCTGCTAGATGTGGCGAGTCCATCTAAAACAACAAGAGATGGCGCATTTGGAGTTCCTTTGTAGCAAAAATATAGGGTATAATGACTAGATTTTCCTCGTATTAATTCTTATCTGACTGGCTTCTCATCTGTCACAGTCAAAAGACACTTCATGGGGCTTAAAATTACGCACACATCACAAAAATTCAGTGCTGGTCACCTACAAACTACAGTTCTATTTGTAAGAATGTAATTCCAACCTAGAACACCTCATTCACCTCATCCCCTGATAGCCAAAGTGTTCAACACCTCGCTAGAAACAGTTACTTATCTGTTGATTAACTTACTTTGAAATATCTTTGCCACCATGTTGCCATGGAAATATGACATTTCCAATAGCTGCCCGGTAACTGTAGACTCCCAGGAGCCCAAGTGCCATAGCAATTTTTGAAACCAGGGAGCATCTTCTTTGAACCAGAAAGAAGATCATGAGTAGGGAGACTGCAGCCAGGAAGGAGAGTTCAGATTTATGTTCAGAGCTGGGGAAAAAACAAACAAAAAAACCCCTTTTGAAACAGTAATTAGTGCTAAACACATTTGACAGAGGCACAGCTACAGCACTGTATTAAATAAACTGTATTAATTAATGCAGCACCAAATTAATCACTGCAGTGGTATCTGTTATGAACTTTCAAAGAGGTATGGTAAAATATTTTCGTATTTTTAGAAAAGCAGTTTTATTAATGAAGTTTTCTATTCAAGCATGCATATTTAAAAGTGTAATTATTGTGTTCCACCATATGCTAGTTATTTTGTTAATTATACAAAAACTGAGCGGCATACTGCGTAATGGAAAAAGGTCTACTGCTTTTAAACCAGGGTTTTGTTATTTATACGTTTTTAAAAAGTGTGTTTTGCTTATACTACAGCATTTCATTTTCTAGCACAACAGAAAAGATTTTTGCATTACAAGATTAGAACTATTCTGTCTTTTGAAATAACTGCATATGTATTTGTTTAATTTTAGACATACTAGCTACCCTACTACCTACAGAACGTATTACCTACCCAAAATGACCAAAAATACACTTACATAGTTTAAAACACACACACAGAAACACATTAGCACAATATGATTCCCGTATGCACCTACAGCACCTTGTACTGTGTCAATACATACAAGAGATAGACACAAAATTTGCATCACTGGCAGAGAAGATTACAGATACAGTTTGTTTGTTTGTTCCCCTGCATCCTAAATAGGTAACACTCGTTCCAGAATCAAGGGCATTTCACTGAGCATGCTGCCAGTGTTATGTATTTAAATCTTCAGTAATATGAATTAGCACTGCAAAATGTAAGGGGTAAGGCAAAGATCTGCAACCATGCCCTAACACGTAGTTTCAGTAAACCTGCTGTAGTCCAAGAATTGCCAACCCATGCCTCCTGAACATACTCCCAGTATCCCAAATGATATGAAACCACTAATTTTGTTAGATTTGCCTTCAGTTAAGAACATCATGTAGATTTTGAGAGCTAAGGGCTCCATCTTCTGTTTTCCACAACTCAAAATCCCATGACAAAAGATCACTAACTTCAGGAAACTAACAGTGTGCCTGGGCTGTTACCTGCATTGAATCCAATCACACTTACGAAACTCCAATTTTATCTCTGATTTAATAAAAAACTATTGTACTTCAAACAGGTTTACTTTCCTATTCCCTAGTATACACTTTATCAGGAGCTTGACCAATAGCTGTTACAGCTGTCGTGCTTGAAAAGTCACGGAGGAAAGGTTGTAGGGCAGATAAATTGTCCCGTTAGTTCTCCTTGCAGGACCCAGTCAAGTGGTTTGTACACCTTAACAAGATTCCCAAGAGATGCACTGCCCTCTGAAAGCCAGTGGCGAAAAGTAAGAGGAATAAGATCTAGAACACTGTGAGACAGAAAATGTAGTCTTGATGTTTCTCCTCACACTTGTTCTTCCTCTACATAAGGAGACAGCAGAAGCAGTGAATAGACTCCTGCAGCAACCTGTGAAGATAACTCAAGCACCACCTTCTTTACGATCAAAACACAATGAAATAATTTAGTAGCCACTAACCCTTTCAAACGAGCATTTATAGAAAATTTTAAGCCTTCAGGCTTTCAGCCATTCTCCTTGGCTATTCATTGTATGAGAACAAGACAAATCAGGGATAAATAACAGCATATCCTCATCATCATCTTTGTCTCTTTATCTAAAAAACTCAATACACATTGAGTTTGTATACTTGACCCCTAGCACAGGGACTAATACACATCTCATGTCCAGGTTTTCTGGTAACAGTCCTCTGTGATATCCATTTGGAATTTTTTTGAACCATACAAATTTGTTTAAAAAAAACCCCTACCTGAGTGTTTCACACCATTTGCTGAAGAAACAAGAAGAGGATTTACAGCAAGCAAAGTCACGTCAGCACAAATCACCTACAGTTTCAAGGTTTTCCAGCCAAGGTTCCGACAGGCAGCTAAAAGGATATGTAATTAGCATATATTTTGAAAGGAGATGGCAGCTGCTCAACACAGAGTCAAATCATTTAGCAAAGTTCTAAATGGTTTTGATAGTCTGCTCAAAAATACAAGCACAAACAAGCTACACTGATCTCAGCTGCAATGTAGTGGGTTTTGCACAAACCACAAAACTGAAAGTGAAGAACCAATAGCTTCCTGAGAGAAAACCTGGTGAGAAGGGAAGGAGGAAAGAGCACTTTGGCTCTGTCTTCCTACTGTAACAGCTTGTGGTCTACACTCATACTTCTGGTAACAGAACAAAGGTTGAGGACATTTTCTTCCACTGCTTGGACCTCACCTCATTACTGTAAATACAAGTAGAGTGAAAGGAATTATAAATGTGCATGATTAATAACTTAAGTGCACAAGGCATTTTTAAATTGTTTCTTTCATTCTGCAGCTGAATACACAGAAGTCACAAGGTGTGCTAGCTTTGAGGGGAAGGGCATTTGGGGATGGTTAAGTACGTTAGTAAAAGAAAATATTATCATCTTCCCATGCTGATGCTTCTTGTCACTTCTCTTCAAGCTGACACTGCCATGTAGCAGCTCTGACACCTTTCAAGTATCAGCTCTGATCAAGATTAACAGCCAAATAAAGATAACTGAATACCAACCAATCAAAAAGAAAACCTGACTTCCAGTCAGATTTAGATTGCATGTTTTCTTCCACTTCATCTACTGTCTGATTTTCTTTTGCTCTTTTTCCCATCAAAGTATTTCTCAGGTTTCACAGTCTGTCTGCAAATAACAAAGAACATTTTCCTTATTTCAGCACTGCTGAATGCATTCCTAGCAGCCAATTTCAACACACTACAGGTAGATTGATTTTCTATGTTTTGATGGNCAAATGCTGAGCCCCTTAAGCACTGTCTAGTTAAGCAAAATACTAGTCTGAGCATGAGCACAGATGTCCAAAAGATCAATACAGGGGAATAAAAAAAGAGGGCCATTTGTTCATTAGTTTATCTTAGAGACAAGGCTGGCTAGAAAAAGCCTGAGTAGCCTGAACTCAGACTAACAAGGGCACACATGATCTAAGTAAGGTTCTGAATTCTTATTAGTAAAAACCATGCTATTAAGACATAATTACACCAATTAAACTAATACTAAAACTAGAATAACAATCAACCTTATAGACTAGCAATGCATTTTGGGAAGAGGAGTAAGTGCTTTATGCAACTCAGTTTATCACCAACTTTTAATTCATGCTATAAGGAAAACACATCATCTCAATCCTGATCAAATCACTAGGGAAACAGACATCTCTACAATCCTGTTATCGTGTGAAGGAAAAGGAACAAAGATGTTAAAACCCCCAACCAAAGAAAATGCAAGCATGCTGGCCAAATAGGAATTCCCAAACACTTTACAGACCACAGCATGTGTAAAGGTTTAGTTGCATCATTGACTAATCTTTCTAAAGCTTGTTCAGTGAGCCATAACAGAGTCAAGAACTGAACTACATCCCATCATTCAAGTCCAAAAACTGTAATACTTCAAATACTACTCATCTTTTAACCCCATATTGCAACTGAAGTATATGCCAACATGGAGACATACATAATATCCTCCTGTTAGGCTGAAAATTGCTCCATTGTTTTAAGTCAGGATGTAGCTCCACAGCAGCCTCAGCCAACCTGCGCCAGGGCTGCCAGGGTTCTGTTCTTTCACCTGCTCCCTAAACACAGCAGAAGTAGTTACACCAATGAAAAGGAGAAGGCAGAAATGTGACAGTGACAGTCCTAATCACACATCCTCTTAGCCTGCCATGGCACAACTCTGGACTGTTGCATAATCTTTTTAAGCCTCCCACAGTACAAGGTAGGGAATCATTGCTTCTCTCTCAATTAGATTTCAAAGGCAAGTGGGATTTTGTAAGGAATGCTTGACAGTGGCAGAAAGAAAAAACTGTTGGTCTGCAGCACTTCAAAAGATGAAGATACTTCCACATTCCCTTCTTACAGTAATTTCAACAACAGCAGTGCTGACTTGTACACTCTTCCCTTCCTGCATTCCTGTTACTAAGCCAGCCCATCTGCCTGTGAAGACTGATGGTAAACCAGAGTGAGAAGTGATCCAACTGAAAGCCAAGAGTTTCCCATGCCATCTTGAGTTATTTTTCCAGACATGTTTATTCAGGGATTTAGTTCACGATATTGAAACAGGAACAGGTAAAATACAGGGCCAGTGAGGCAAGGAGAAAGAGAGCAAGTTCCTCGCCTTGTATGGCAAAAGCTCCTATAATAGACTATTTTAGCCAAACAATCAGTCATAGCCTAAGAGTATAGCTGTAGAATCTTCTCTCTTCTACTTGCTTCAAGACCCAAGCAAATACACTCAGTGTGAGGCCATAATTTGATAGAGAACAGAGGAAGAAATTCACCCTGCAAAATTCTGATGTTTTTGTTTTGATACCTAGCTGCTGTACTTCAGCCTTACTGAAGGGGGAGGCAGACATCTTTAATAATAGAGTCGTGATGGCTTTATAAAGGAGAATACTTTATCAACCTGACAGATTTTTGTGGAAAGACAAGTTCAGTGGAAGAGCATAAAGCAGGCATTGGTGTTTATCTGTGCTTTAAAAAGGCTTTTATTACCAGCTCCCGTGACATCCCCATAGGCAGTCTCATGCTAGAAAAGTGGACAGTCAGGTAGACTGAAAAGTAGTCAAATGCTGGATTCACAGGGCTGCCATTAGCAGCACAAAGCCCACCTGGAGGCCAGTCACTCCCTGTCAAGCCCAGAACTTGGGGGCTGGCCCCCACTGGGGCCAATACTGTTTGATGTCTTCACTAATGACCTGGGCGATGGGGCAGTGCCCCCTCAGCAAGTCTGCACACAATACAGAACTGGGAGGAGTGGCTGATACAGTAGGTGGGTCTGCTGACACTCAAAGGCCCCTTGATAGGCTGAAGAAATTCACCACCAGGGATCTTAGGAAGTTCAACAAGGGCAAGAAGCAAGTCCTGCACCTTGGAACAAATAGCTACACACACAGGACAGACTGGGGGCTGACCACCCTTTTAGAGGTGACTCTGAATGCCTGGGCAGACCCTGGCTTGACAACTGGCATGCGACATGCCCCTGTAGCAAAGGCAACCTACAGCATTCAGAGCTGCACATGAAGTACATTACCAAAAGATGGAGGAAGGTTATTTCTTACCCTGTGTTCAACCATGGGTCCAGTTATGGGTTACCCAGTACAGAGAAAGATACAGACATATTCAAATTCACATGAATTCCAATTCACAGGGACAAAAATCAAACACAAAAATAGCCTCCTCCCTCCCTTCTCCCCGCTCCTTCCTCAACAACAACAACAAAAAAACAAAAACAGAGTAAGCCAGAACACGTGTAAAAAACCTTGGGTTTACTTGAGTGGGTTGCTTGGAAGTTCTTGACAGGCAATAGCGTTAGAGCTGGGCATACAGGATTTCCCACTTTTGTTATAAATCAGGAAGCGCCTGCTCTTTCTGCAGTCTGCACTCCACCTGTGTTATCTCCCTGAGACCCCCACAGCCCAAGGCTATAAAAGGTTTTGCTGCTCTATAGGCTTACTTAGCACCATGAAATCAGAGGTGGGAGCATATTAAAGTGAGACAAGATCTCTGGAAGTTAAGTCCATAAATGCACATACAATTTTTAGAAGTCATGTAACATTTCCAAGAGTCAATAAACATCTCTGGGGAACCAGATGAGTAAAAGCATATATCTGAAACAAACCAAATTTTTCAGCTGCAGGAGTATCAAGTCCTTGTTTCATGGCCCTGTGGCACCAGCACACTCCAAAGAAAAGGACTGACAGTCTGAAGAAAAAATCTGGCTCAGGACATTATTGGGCAAATAAATCTTTTGCAGATGCTCAGGATTAATAGTAAAAAATCCTCACAGTCACACTAAATCACACCTCATCCTGCTCACACATTGGCTTAGCTCATAATGAAGGAGTGAGTTATCTATCATGTGGACCTGATGTAGGAACAACATTTTTTTCCTCATTTCCTCACCTCAAGAGCAAAAATGCATGGTGAAAACTCTGGTATAGAACAACCGCTATAATACAATAAATTCCCTCATAACTCATGTCTTTCAGCACTCATGCCTGTCACTGCAATTAGCATTTCATCTGTGAGGCTGCCAATAAATAACAAGTCTCATATCAGTCCATTTGCTCATGTCATTTTTAATGAATGATGAATGACATTTCATCCATGTATTGTAAGATACTGGCAAAAAATCTATTTATCTTACACAGCAGAGCCTCTTCATCTGCTGTTTGCAAAACCTTGACTAGACAGTCAAAAAGTATTGCTTCTCCATCCACCAAGTGAAGTACATGAGACAGTTCAAGTATCACTGAATAATAATTATAGTTCTTAAAAATACTGAAAGGTATTACAAAAAGCAGAAGCCCATCTCCACTGTACTTTCAGTTATAAAAAATTCCCTTTCTTATCATATCACACTCAATTCCTTCAGTTTTTCACACACACATTACAAGTATGTGATAGACAAGGAAGAATTCTATCTGTGGCATCTTCTCCTGTGACTTCATAAAGTTTGGAATTATGCAGAACCTTCCTGCCTTAATTTCAAGAGTTTAATTCTATTAAGTGATTTTTAATTTCTCAAACCACACACTGTTGAATTACACATGGAAAATATTTACTTTTTGCTTCTGATAAACCTATCATGTATAATTGGCATTAATTAGGTAAGTCATGGTGCAGGGCAAAGATTATAAACTATTGATAATACACAAGGAATAACTCCTGCATGAAATAGCAATGAAAAATTCCTTATGTCACTTCACTGTTTATCTGCTTTGTAGGTTTGCAGCACTTTCTGATCAGAGACCATATAGAAATGTACACGTATTTCACCAAACGAAACACACATGAATTTTTAAATAAAGCAGAAAGTGTGACAATAAATCAGATACCCACCTTGTCAACCAGTGTCCAAAGTCTGGCCGATGAGCCCACTGAACACCTGTCTGATTCAAGGATCGAAGCAGCCGACAGCAAATAAGGATGACCCACGGAGTTGCTAAGCTTATCCATTTATCTGATCCTTTTATGAATTCAGATGAAGAAGTGGCCTTGCCCAATTTTGAATTACTTGCTGCTGGAATGTCTATATTCTTGCAGTCAGAGGTTTCCCCAATACTATCAAAATTTAGTTTCACGTTGGTGCTATGTTGAGGGTCACATTCTTTCAGAAGAAAATAATTTCTACAAAGTTCCTGACACAGCACCAAACAAAGCGTATTGATAAGAAAATACCAGGTTTGATGTTCCTCTTCTACAAAACTGCTTGCCCCCAAGCTCAAAACATGGCCAACAGTTCCAGACAGAATCAGCACATCTACTTCTGACCAGCTAGAACTGGACACAGTAGGATTCTGTAAACAAACAAACAAAAAAGCAGTGGTGAAAGAGTATATAAAAATCTCACTTGTAAGTACTCATAGAGTGCTTACAGCAATGAAAACAAAATAAATAGTAGGATAACTTATTTCTATCTTAAGAAATCTCAAAAATGTATAGAAGAATCATTTCAGTGAAGCATACTTAGTTAGCACTACAACATAGAAATAATTTTTAAAATTGCATTCTAAGGAACAGAACTTCTCTATGAATAATCATCACAACTGTACAGATTAAGATTCTCTACCACCCAGTAAGTTCATGCCCTGCTGCATATTTGTAGAAGTAAAAATAGAAATCCTGCAGAAATCAAAACTGAGATATAGATAACAGGTAATTCTCTAATAGTTCAAATGTGTGGTATCTTCAACTCAATACAGTGACAGCCTTCACTACTCAAGTTAACAAACTTACTGCCTGATGGCACCCCTCGACCTTGCTTAGCTTGAAACGAGTCTTTCATCATAAAATCTACTTTAAACCTTTACCCATGTATTGTTTACTTCACACACTGTGCCTATCTAAAACCACAATATTTTTTGTCTAATGCCTCCATTAGCTCAATTTCCTGTTCTCAGCAGCTAACTGGAATTGCTTTATCATCACTACCTTCAATGATAGGGCTAAAGAGAAAGCATAAGGGCATGAGGAAGTTGAGAGCACCCAGTTCATTGATGTTAGCAGGTAAAGAACTTTTTCAGCACACAGGGAAAGCCATAAAAAGACCATACAGAGACACAACCACGATAAAGCACTAAGGGAGACCATAAAGATGACCAAAACTCTTCAGCCATTAACTGACAAGCCAATTAAGAAATCACAGGCATAGCTCTGAAGAGCATCAGTCTGGACTCTGTAACAGATAAGGGGAAGTGACAGTACACGGGTGTAACAGATATCTGATGGCGCCTGTGGATCTTTACCAACTCATTAAGCAAAGCTTCAAGAAAGCGTCAAGGGTGGGAAAGAGGAGGTGATGAGGAACATGCTGGCAACAGAGGCAAAGTAAGAGGAGAAAGGGGAAAGGATTCAGTTACATGTAAGCAAGAGCCAGTGCATTGTTCTGACTGAGCCCTGTGCCTGGTCTCTGTGGTCTATCCTGTCTTATTAAATCCTCTCCTATCTTTCTGTAAAACTCCATGCCCTGTCCCAAGTGTGGGTGTTGCAAGACACCACAGCAAGTAGCTGGGGACAAGCCTGCATGTCAGCAACCTGAGACCAAAGCAAGTAAAAGCAGGTTCCAGCAGCTACAGAGTGATCGTGGGCCATCAGACCCACACATCTGCAGTGCCATGACTGCAACACGTGCCACAGTGACCAGAGAGGGGACCACTGGCTATCAGGACTGTAAGCGCCAGCAGCTGGAGGGATCAGAGTACATACAAGACAAGTCAGGGTGTCAGCAACGGGAAAAGAGACGGGGGATCACCAAGCTTGCAGGCCAGCACAATTAACTGGAGGGCCCAGAGTACACACCTACGTGGGGGAGGTCACAAGGCCACAGACAGGAGACACCTGTCTGTTTAACCTCCCCTTGAAGTCAGAGCCAGAGGTGGGGACAGTGACCCAGGATGGGCATGCACAGCTGTGCTCCAACAGCAAGGCAAGACAAACACCCCAGCCCCAGAGGACCGCAGGAGCTTACTAACATACCTTAACAAATAGGATAACATACATATCTGTGAAGAATTTTGGGAAAGACACTGTCAAAAATCATACGTTTTATTTATACATCATCATATTTTATTTTCTCTATTTTTGCTCTATTAGAGAATATCATAGAGTATCTCTTAAACTGGTATTTTAAGCACCTAATAAAACAAAAATCTAAAAGCCAGATTGAAATTACTGCATGCCTTTTTTACTTCAGAACAAAGATCTCTGAAACTACTTTCGAATTCATTTCTTTAACTGCGTATTTTAACCACATCATCCTCCTACATTTGACCTATGAACAAACTTAAAAAAAACACCTTGAATATTCACAGAGATAAACTTCAAAGAGAACATACTAAATTAAAAGATGCACAGTGTACTACAATTCCTGCACGGTTTAAATCGTGTTAAAAGAAAATCGAAACAAACTGCCCTTCGAGCAGGTAACAAGAAAGCAGGTATAAACAATACAAGTATCTCTGAGCATCTTAGATGCAAGTCTCACTTGTGTTTATGACTTACTGGCAGCAGCATATGTATTTTTGTTCAATAAGCAAGAGTACGTAACACAAAGAAGACAACAAACACACAATGCAAGAAGATAGTTAACATTACTAGGAATTTTGCTTTAGGGAAAAAAACTTCTGCAAAATCGAAATTTTATGAGATGTATGTGAAAGAATGCAGGAGCTATAATTACAATTATCACCTATTCACATCTCCTTCATTTCTTGTGTTGTTAAACAATACGTTACACCAAAGTCATTTCACTTAAAAGAAACTAACAACACAAACAAACACACAAACAAAACCCTACACAACCAAAAAAGTCCCCATGAGGTTACACACAACAATAATGGGGGGAAAAATCCTAATAATCTGAAAAAATGCCCAGTTTCAATTTAATTTACTAGCATTTAAAATTTCTTTGGTGTTCTAAAGACCACTCAGGTTTGTTTAGTATGCTATTCTGAAAAGCAAATACCATAAGCTGGTATTTGGAACAAAAGGACAAGGTTGTCTGTGCAAAGACCAAAGAGCATAAAATTCACAAAGCTGAGACAAGAACAGTACATGACTGATCTTCAGCAAGTTTAAATTCCAATAATTCTATCATGCTGACCTTAAAGATCTTGGCTAACTAAATAAATGAGCACGTAAGCACCATCTGCTTGCAGAGACAAAGGAATCTGAGGTCCTAAATAAGTAAGAGTGAACGAGTCTGTGATATAATTTGTCTTCTTCGTAAGACAAAACATAAAATCTATAGAATGATTGGTCTCTTGTACCTGGTTGCTGTCAGCAACTGATACGAAAACTGAAGAAGTGATGCATTATCAATGGGGAACATACAAGAACCTATTAAAATGATGACATTAATGTGAAATGTCCCAGGGTCAGAAATCTGTATTTCCTGCCTGCTTGTCTCTTACAACTTCAGTGAAAAGAGAAAAAAATTACTCTTACATTCACATCAAAGAATTAAAATTCAATGGCATTTACTGATAAACCACATTTCAGATCAGAGTTAAATCACTATGCAAAATTAAAAATTATGATGCTATTATAATCTCTTGAGCCTTGATAATCTTAAGAAATTCTGGAAATACCTCCACCAAGGTTTTCTAAACCTACGTCTAATCCCTTATATATGAACTGTGCCTTACTGGGAATGCCATGTATGGTGTCATATACAGTCTGACCTTAGATTACTTGGATTGTACCTAGTTTTCAGATTTGGTTTAAAGGCACTGAAACACAGGTCTTACTCTGATATTCACAGCTCTGTTTTTCCAGCTGCTGAACATGTCCAACCCTCAGGAATTCAGCAGACACTCCAGATACTAAAAAACCCCTATGACTCTCAGTTTGTTTGATAGCTTGGTAAACAAACTAATACAGAGTCTTTTGTTTAGAAATTTTTAAATCCCAGGCTTCAAATGATGTAAGCATATCATCTCCTAAACCAAGGCAGCTTCATCAACTGATGTATCAGCACTAATATTTAAGCCATACAGAAACTGACCTCTCTGACCTATCTTTGAACATACCTTGCTAAACATACCTTGCAGAAGTGCCAGTACATAAATGATGGAATACATGCACCTTTGACCACTAAATTTTGAAACTTCTTCATTTTGAAATAAAACCTCCTTTAGTCTATGTTCTGAGTCTTATTCCGGTTACAAGGTTTTTTTGTGGTTAATCATCCACAGTTAATGCCTGAGAAATTCTGCAACTACTTTTCAGGTGAGAAACATTTGGTTTTTCATGCTCACAATTTAAACATTTATTATTATGTTCTCTTCTGATATTTGAGCTCCCTGAACCCAGTCTTGATTCTCTATGATGGTAACTTTTCCATGACAAAGTACTACAGATCACACTTGTCCCTACATTTTCACAGCAGTTTGGGATCATTTTTGAAAGCTATCTGGTAAAGACACCACCCAATCAGCTTTCTTCTCCCCAAGTCAAAAAATGCCAAAAATATTTAAGGTGCAATTGCATAAAAATGTAACATTGTTCAACTCGTCAAGAATATCAAACAAAGGAGGAAAACCAAAAATACTGTTAAATGAACAGGTGCTTTAAAATAAACAGAAAGAAGGACATTTTGTAGCTATAATAAAAACCCACTACAATTCTGCCTAATGAAATTCTCAAAACCTCTACTTGACAAGCCTTAACTTCCGTGTTAGAGTTTCAAAAAAACCTTTAGTTTTTATTTCTATCAGAAATAAAACCCACAACTAGTAGTAGTAAGTAACACACTTAAATCAACTACCAAGCAATTACAGTGAAACTATGAACAAGAATTTAAAATTTTTAAGGATTTTCTGGAATTCATAAAGGGCTGCAGAACTATTTAAAGCCTGAAGTATCATTAAAAGAAGGGACTGGTGCTGCTAGAAACATAGCAATCAGAATCTATAAATAACAGTCAGGAAGCAGATGCTAACACTGCCTGCACTGGTCTTCAGAAAATTCATGAACTTGGTAATCAGTTTCTATATTCAGCCACAGTGGGGAAAAAAAAGCATTACAAATGAGAAGCACTTCAGAGAAATCTCTAGATGTGAACGGAAACAATTTGAAGGAAAAAGCTCTGAAGCCATTAACAGGAGAGCTTATCTTAATTACTTTTAAAATACCTACATTTTATCGTAGAGCTTCAGCTTAGAAAAGGCTTTTTAGCTTGTTTTTTTTTTAACCAGAAAGACCATGATTCAGGATTCTACTCCCACCATTAGAAGACCAGGGCTTCAGAATTCTTTCAGAAGTGGACCCCACACAGAGATTCACAATGTGGAGATGCACAGGTCACAAAACACTTGAATTCAGAGACATTTTAGCATAAGTGATACTCATAACTCACACAGAAGGCCCTTCAAGATCAACACACAGCATATAAAAACAATCTGTTTCTCCCCCAAAACCTAGGCATTCTACTGGAAAGGGGATGAATGACGGAGGTGAATGCTCGGAAAACATTCGCATTACAAGCAGTACCAGATTTACACACTGCTCCTTTCATCTTCTCCAGGCTCTGTATTTGTCTAAACAGTGACCCAAAAACCCCCACCATATCATTCTACAAGAGCCCTGAGACTGGTAAAAATGTTAATCAGAACCAAGTCACTGCTTTTATACATGGCTGGAATGAAGGTACATAGTAACTAAACCTACAAAATATTTCAAGCTTTCTTTGGAACTTAAACAGAGACAGCAAAGCCTCCCTGACTGATGAGGGGAGATATACATTCAGAAATTCAGTTACCTATGGAATAGGAGTGAAGACAGGATGACAAAAATGTGTTTCTACAGGTCTGAATACAATGTCACGTCTGCCTCAACCAGAATTACTATTGCCTACACTCCATAGCACATACTTAAGCTTCCCACATTTTCAGATGTATCTCAAGTAGGAATATGATCACAGACCAGCCTGGGATGGAGAATCCAGTATTTTTTATTTCTATCTGCCCCAGCCCTGAAAAAACAAACACACATACAAATCTGGAAAACATTGCTGAAAACTTCATTTGTGTATCATCAACTTGAAGCAGATGATCTGAGTAGGGTGAGATACTAGAATAGGTTGCCCAGAGAAGCTGTGGATGCCCCGTCCCTGGAAGTGTTCAAGGTCAGGCTAGACAGAGCTCTGAGCAACCTGGTCCAGTGGAAGGTGTCCCTGCCCATGGAAGGGATTTGGAACTGGATGATCTTTCAGATCTCTTCCAAGCCAGACCATTCTAACATTCTGTGATTCTTTGAGACTATCCACCTGGAGAAGAAATGTATCATCTATTGTCATTGCTCTCCATGCTACTGAAGTGGAATGTATGTAAATTTTATGCAGGTCTACAAAACTCATCAAATCTAGATTTTTACTGTTTACTAAAACTAGAAAAACTGGTAACAAGATGAAAAACAAGTTTATCTTTCTTAGTTGTGTTTGTTTGTCATTACACACCAAGTACATGTGAGATCTCTACAGAATACACTGGAGCATTAATAACTGTTTCAAGGCTATATTCTTCTTTTTCTAAGAAAAAGAACACCAAATCAGAAATTACAGAAACAAACTTATAAACTGGTATAGTTTGAATAAAAAATATTAGCAACCCTACTTTTAAGAATTTAGATTTAAATCTACACTCAGAAATTACAGCACGTATCTGCACAGAGTGCAAAATTAATCTTTACTCAGGAATACTGAATTTTCTGAATTATAAGAAATACAGCTGTTACTAAATGTTTCTTCAAGTCAGAAAGTTTGCTTTTTATCTTGATGGAGCAAGTCATCATATCATTAAAGCAATGTACTTGCCATACTTTGTCATACATTTTAAAAATAGGTACTAAACCTCCAAGCATGAGTCTAAGAAATACAGATTGATGAAGGACTGTACTGCACAGAGGTTGCACCATCCAATGGAGTACTATGAGCAGTGCAGCTACTGAACATCAGAGACCTCTGAAAAATATGACTAACAAGCAGTAGAAAAAACAGCTAGAAGCTGATTTTATGGTGTGACTGACAGCTCTTGGCACACTAAATTTCACAGTGGAAGAAAAGACATTGCAAATTCTGTTTCCTTGGAATTACCTGTATTCTATTCAACACAACAATAAAACTCATCAAGTAACTTGCAGAAGGTAACTCCTTCCACTGAGAATGCTTCGATAACTCCAAAGATTTTAACAAACTCTATTTCTTAAACATTAAAAGTAGAAAAGACAGATTAAATTCGTTCCCTCCCTTGCATTTTCAAAACTACTAAAAAAAACCAAACCCAAACATTACTAATACCAAGATAAGAAAAGATATATTGGCAAAGTAAATTCTTCTTAGAGCATTACTGTCTGTTGAATACGGGAAAGGACAGATTATCACTGTCCTTTGTGCATATTGTTGTAAAGTACTATACATCTTGCTTTAATTGCAATTGTGAAACATAACTGTGTAACAGCACAGGATTTGTACACAGCATAACTGTTTCCAATCTCACAAAGTCAACTGAAAAATATTGTACAGTATTTAAAACATTTCTTCAAATTATGTCAAAATAAGCACTTCTTAGATCTTCATCAGTAGGCATCATGCCACAGTGAAAACAGCCCATTTCAATTACAATTTTAAACTATTCAAATTACTTTACAAATAAGAATTTCTTTAAGCACACACAGAGAAAAACAAAATTTTAACTGACAATATACCGTGAAAAGCAAAACATATTTAACCATAATTAATGCATATTCTTACCTTTGGTGTAAGTCTGGAATTCTCAAAGATCTTTGCAATAGCAGATAAAATACCACACATGAGTGCAGAAATCAGGATCATCACTCCAACTGCTGTTAACCAGGACATACTGCAGAAATAGCACAAACTTTCTGCTGATGTGCATACAATGACATGAACAGCACACAGCAGCAGACACATCAAATAAAATAGCAGAGAGAATAGTGGCGGGGAGAGGGGCACTTCAAATTCTGCCCGCTTGCTCAGGGCTTTTGGAACACTGAGCAAAAGCAGTAGCAGAACCTAGAAAAAAACCAGACGATTAATACTTTAAAAATTTGGGTTAGCTAAAACATACAGTGAGAATTCACACAAAAAATCATGCTGTTGTCATCCATGGATCACATAGATCACGCAGAACTCCAATCTTTCTCTTACGTAACTGTTGCAGCAGAGATGAAAAATACAATGAAACTTTCTGCTACTTGTATACAAACGTTTACAAAAAAATAGGAAAGTTCAGCCACATGGTAAAATGCCTTGCAAGCTGCAGAGATGGAGCTAGGACTAGACTGACCTCAATCAGCTTGTACTAAGGCAAGATTAAAACAAATCAAAATAAAAACAACTGTATCAGACCACTGTTAACCTGTAATCTTTCACCGTCACTTGCAAAGACCTGTACCTAAGATTTTTCCCACGCTACAGTGAGACATAGTAAAGCAGACCAAAAAAAAAAATCAAATGCTTTGCAGTAGTCTGCTACCTCTTCATATTCTACTTTATTTTTTCATTTAGTTAGGAAAATATGCAGGTTTGAGTATCACACTGGCTTAAGTCTTACATTTCAGCCCAGCACTTAAAATTAAAACTAAGACAGCACTCATGGCAGCAAAATGCTCAAACTGTAGATATCTACCAAACTAAATTTAGGTCTTTTGAGCAAATGCGCTGTTATCAGTTCATGTCCCAGAGGTATTGTCCTCATGTGAAATACAGGATAATTGGCGTTTATAGCATAACGCAGTTTGAAGTGACATGTGTACACTTATTTATTCAGTGAAGGTGGAAAATCAATATCAAGACAAAACATTTTGGAAAGCAAGGCAGATTCTTGAGTATTGCACTGGAGAAAAGAAAAAACCCCAGCCATTTTGCTGGAGTCTTACAGTGATGCTGAGCATACTTCTCAACAGAAATTTCTGTGGTTAGTAGCTGCATATTTCTTGGATGAAGGCTGATTGCGTATAACACCTCAGATTTGTTTTCTAGAAATAGTAACCATCTACATCTGCATTCCAGAAAAAAAAAAAAATCCAGTGCTTCAGATCTAAAGTAACTGTCAACAGCTTGAATGCATAGGTTCTGAAAACAAAGGACCGAAGAAAGACAAGCACCTTCAGCTTTGCACTGAACTTTGTCCGCCTCCAGATCTTCCATCTGTGGAGCAGGAACAGAACCTACCATCTCATCTACACAAGGGCACCATGGAACTCATTCCTGTGAAGTGATCAGCAGAGTGACAAACCCCACTGAGCCGTCTACCAGAAAGCTATTTCAGAAGCACTCTGTATGCGGAGACGAGTGCATGGGAGACAAGGCTCAAAGCCCTGCCAGGACAAAGGAGACTCAAATATCAGCTAGCTGCTCACACTTTGTTATTAGTTCTAAGCACTGAACAGGAACAGAGCTATAGCAAGTACAGTCTTCTACAGAACTACACATTCAAGGACTAAGTTAAGCTTCTGGTAGGTAGTTCCATCCTAGAGAACAATGTTAGAAAAGCTGGCAATCTTTTAATGTCAAAGGTCAGTGCAAACTTCGGCACTTCAGCGTCCAGACATGGTATCATGGTATCCCTTCTGAAGGGTCTCAAAGCATTAATATTTCCAAGCTTTTGAAACTATTTCCAGCACTTGAGTTTTGCCCAAAACATCGGTTGGAGAGATCCACTTATCCTTATAACTACGGGAGACATGAAGAGGCAACCCAACAGCAAGTATTTATTTCAGGGCTCTAAATCTATCAGTACAAAGAACAATTCCTGGAACTGTGAAAATTTTCCATATAAGGTATTGGCTGTTTGCAGCAGCTATTCTCAACGTTAGATAAAGAGGAACAGCTAGGAATTTACTTGCCAGACATTTCTTTTTCCCCTAATGCAATATAGCTATTCAAAAATAGAAAGATAACTAATATGGGAGTAATGTAAGTTGTAGCGTATCTGCATATCTATTGTAACTAGCTACACTAAAACATAAGTAATTCATGTCAAAAGCACTCTTGAATCATTTTAAAGGCCAGATTTTACTTTTAAAAGAGTATTAATCTCATCCAAGCAGAATGTCAGTCAACCCTAAAAATCCATACTCAGTAATTTTAAAGACCAGTAAGTGTATCCATTACTTATCTGAAACTAAGATACTTTTACTTTTGTGCACTTAGCTTTTTCACAGAAAGATCTATTTTCATACCTCCATAATGATCACAGTCCCCACCATCATCGAATACATGTCATATTGTGCCACTTGTTTGCTTAATGAAGAACTCAAAGTCTTGAGGGCCTCCAAGTACTGCTTCAGGACCTTCTTGCCAAGATTTAAGAGTATTTCTGAATTATTCCCCTCTAAATACAGTTTGATCCAATTACCATGGGATTTTTCTGCTATCTTAAAATGTTCATATCCAGGATCTGAAGAGAAGGGGAGAAAAGAAAAGAAGCAAGAGGATCCATGAACAAAGAAAGATTACTCAGAGATGTGATCATATTTTTATATTTACTCATATAGTGTATAAAAATATAAAATTGCTAAGCAGTTGAAATTTTTTTCACAGGTACAAAATCACACTGTCTTCCTGCAGCAATACCACTTACTTGGAATAAAAGCAATTAATTCTAACCTAATAAACTGTCAAGACCTCAAACAACTGACAAACTTATTAAAATAATCATTCATTTTTACAGAGGGTTTCCAGGACAAACAATTCAAATGCTTCAGATACTGTGGGGAGAGGGGAAAAAAAGGAAGCAATGTTTTCACTGGAACTACTCATTATCCAGAACACATTGTATAAGCCAAGTGGGAAATGATCAAGCAGCCAATGTCTACAGAAAACACCAAGGGAGACAAGACACACATCGCATCAGTTGGTAGTGCGGGCTGGATGAGCAGATGGTGAGGTGGACTGAGAACTGAATGAATGGCAGAGCTCAGAGGGTTTTAATAAGCAGTTTAAAATCTATCTAGTTGGAGGCCTGTTAGAAGCAGTGTCCCCCCTAAGGGTCAACACTGGGTCCACTATAGCTTAATTTATTCACCAATGACTTGGATGAAGGAACAGAGGTCAGTTCCCTAATGAGACAAAGCTGGGAGAAGTGGCCAGTACCCCAGAGGGATGTGCAGCCCTTCAGAAGGACTGGACAGGCTGGAGGGATGGGAAGGCAAGAACCATCTGAAATTCAACAAAGGCAAGTACAGGATCCTGCACCTGAGGAGAAACAACCCCAGGCACCAGCACAGGCTGGGGGTGACCTGCTGGAAAGCAGCTCTGTGGAGAAGGACCTGGGGAGTCCTGGTGGACAGCAAGCTATCCATGAGTNATGGTGCCCAGCAACAGGCAGCTGTCTGCCTGTTGACAAGAGGCAACAGACATAAAGTGGAACACAGGAAGTTTTACCTAAACATGAGGAGGAACTTCTTTACTCTGTGGGTGGCCAAGCACTGGAATAGGTTGCACGGAGAGGTTGCAGGGCCCTTCTCTCGAAATATGAAAAAATTGTCTGAACACATTCCTGAGCAATGTGCTATAGGGGACCCTGCTTGAGCAGAGAGGTTGGACTAGAGAACCTGCAGTGATCCATTCCTACTTTACCTAATCTGTGATGCCGCTTTTCAAATAGTTGTCATTGGATACAGTATACAATCACAACACAAATTCAGTTGATAAAACATGGAAAGCAAGAGCGTAACTTTCAGAAACTTGTATCTCAATGGACATTATGCTATGCATGAATATTCCCATTTATCTGGGTTTTTTTCAAAAAATAAATGTTTAATTTCACTTCACGCTAATAGTACTTGCTATTTCCCTGCAATTTGACTTGAAAGGTAATGATAACTTAAGTACAAAAGGTCAATTTGGAAATCTTTATATAACTTGCAGTTCTTCCCTTCTTAGCTGAAAGTAGGGTGAAACATTTGCTGTAAAGTTTCAGACAAGAAAGGTTAAAACAATGACTGAAATAACTTTGGTGTCACAAAGATTTAGGTTACAGCTCTTTTTCACTCCTCATAGATGAACAGTACATTCTACTTGAAAAAAACCCACTTTATTTTTTGTTAAGCCTTTTCAGCAAAAGTACATTATTAAATCCAGAAACATTTAAAATTTTATTTCAAGTGAATGAAGATGAATGAAGTACTTCTATTCACAATTCTTGTATAGTCATGAAAGAATCGTGCTTACTATTTGTAAGTCTCTTATCATACAAGACACTTCGTCATCTACTGTGGGCTGAATTCCAAGTGAGAATTTTAAAAAGCAATGTTTAACTCAGAATGTCCAGTCTGTTCTCCCAAGATTTCCAGCCAACTCCACGGCATGCTGATCCTGCTATGCAGGGGGCTTGCAGGGATCTGCTAGAAAGTACAATCCAGCCAGCAGCAAGCATTTGTATATCAAGATAGTTGCCAGTGCACACAGAGGATTTCATTTCCTTCCTGTAATTCTTTGAATTTCCCTCTAAAGTGTCTCTTCCAGTATACTTGAAATAAGAGTTAAATATTCATACATTTGAGGACATCCACAAAGGATCATCTAAAATGAGCTTTAATCAAACTGAGATTTGACATTACACTTTTTCATTATACAGAACACTGATATGAGTTCAAGCTATATTTTAAAACATAAATAAATTCCCTCCACATCTGGTCCTGTTCTGCTCCCTTTTCATGCTTCTTACTAGTCTCCCTCTTCATTCCTTTTAGTAATTTTATTTCATTCTCATCTATTTCTTTCCATGTTAACTGCTCATCAAAACCATTGTGTCCATGTTACAAAAGATGACTTTTAGTCAAACCCTCATGAGTGAATGATCTTGCAGACAGGAATAAAGGACCATCGTTGCCAAATTTCATTTGAGAACTCCACTAATATTGGTTCAGTGGCACATTTATATGCAGGAAGTATAAAATAAGAAGGGTCATGGACACTAAGTTGTTGGAGAAGCATTTTGGTAACAGGCAGGTAATATTAGCAAGTCACTCCCGCATGGGATACTCATAAGACAAGTCAAAATTGAAGCAAAATCCAAAGTGAGCTTGCCCAGCTGCACATTTCCCAAAGCACTGGCAATGTTTTACTTGCATAATATTACATTAGCAATTTGAGCTTCAGCCTCACTACCATCTTATCACAAGGAGATGGATAAGCTTTGCAATCATCTGTTTGACAACAATTTCACTTAGTTCCAGTCACAGGCAGCAATCATTTAAAAAGAGTTATAAGAAAAGAATGAATAATGGAAAAGTGACTTCTCCAGTTTCAATACATAAATGTTCCAGTAAAAGTCAAATTATTTAAATCTAATACAAGTTCAGGATCAGTCCCAAATTGAAAAGCTTGTACTCATTTTAATAACAACACCCAACTTGCTCTCAAGCACGACTCTTCATTCCACTGTAAAATGTCTTCCAAACAAACAGTCCTGGTTTACCATTCAACTACAGGTTCAGAAGTTCAGAACTTGAGGGAAGCTTTGCTAGATACCTAGAGCGGTCTATCTCACACTGAGGTATGAACTTGCTCAAAAACCCTAAGAGTGTTTTCAGATACTTCTTTCAGCTTCTTAATTTTTGCCAGCTGTTTTTTCTCTTGTTTTTCAGACTTGTTCTTTAGCTGCATGTATCCACATCTATCAAAACTTCATGCCTCACATAATAATTTATTACCATGTTTCAAAAATATGTTTAAAATAATAAAGCCATTAGTCAAGCTTCAAGTTTCTCATGTAAAATTTAATTTACTTGAAGACAAGTTTAACTGTGAGGATTCTTCTGCACCTTAATAAAGCAAAGCCCAAGTCCAATTAAATGTACACCTCTTAGTTTGAAAATGCATGTTTACATGAACAAACACTGGGAGAAAAAACTTACTGACCTGCCTTCATTCTGCACTTTATTAACAGACCCTTGAAGATGAAAACATATTTTTGTGTACTGTTACGGTTTGTTCTTAACATTGGAGCAGCTGAATCCAGGGAACTCCATGGCTTCTTTATGAAACAGCTCGTAAAGGCCATTCTGCCTTCCCATCTGACTGCAGTTCAGCTCAACTGACATCTGACTTCATCTCATTGTGTTAAGAAGGAAACTAATATTGCACCAAAAATGAATGTGTATGTTACGCTATAGCTTACAATGGGTGAATCTTTTCCTCCTATGACTCACCCAGTCATTATCCTCATGGTCCCAACAGCTGGTGCTCTAACCCCTGTGCTGTAAATTACAACACTGGACAGGAATGCCATGTTTTCTCCTTCAGCAGAGCTTACTGGTTTTGACTTCAGGAGTTGAAAATAGTATTTTTTTAAAAAAAAAGCAGCAAGGCTTGTGCTATCTTTGAAAGTAATTTCAAGTATATTTTTCACTTTAAATTGAAGTTTAGTCATAGGCATTTAATTCTTAGCATTCAACTGAAATGTTATGATCCACTGGTTGTTACTAGCTGCGAACCTGCACTGAAAAGCTTGAAACTGCAGCAGCAAATATGAGTGATGGCCAACTGACTCCAATTGTCTTCTGGGGTTTCTTTCCCTCAAAAAACCTGGCAGCAGACCTTGCCTGTGGAATTCAGAAATTATATAGCCCAAGAGCTGTCAGCACAACTCTGATGAGTGTTCAGATGTTCTACAAATAAACATCAAAAGGCTCTGAGCAGGGTGAGCTAAAGAAGATTGCTCAGATCTGTGTCCAGTCAGGTCTTGAACGTATCCAGGTAGGAAGTCTTCAAAACCTCTCTTGCCAACTCATTCCAGTGTTTGACAAACCTCACCTAAAAAGGTTTCCTCCAAATTTTTTGTGGGGACCACCAGTTAGACCCTGGTTCCATGTTGTTTATTCTCTCCCATCACCTATGACCTACATTGATAAGATCCCTGCTCAACAGTCCTTGCACCCTCAGCCCCTCCTTGTACGACAGACATTCCAGTCCCTTCATCACCTTCACGGCCATGCACTGCACTCACTACATTATAGCCACTAAACTATGGTACTGAGGAGCCCAGAACCAGACCCAAGACTCCTGATGTCGGCTCAGCACAGCTGATACAAGAAGAAGGCTTGACCTGCTGATGACTGTCCTCCTAATGCCACCTTGGATGGTATTGCTGTTCTGTCATGACAGTGCTCTGCTACCTGATGTTCAACTTGGTGTCCCCGTCACCCTTTGGTGGTTCTTCACCAAGCTGTTTCCAGTCAGTCAATATCCAGTCTGCACTGATACGTTGGGATTACTTCCTCCCAGATGCAGGATCTGGCACTTCCCTTTGCTGAACCTTAAGAGGTTCCTGTCAGCCCGTTTCTCCAGCCTATCAAGGTGCCTCTGAGAGGCAGCGGACCCACCTACTGCATCAAGCACTTCTCCCAGGTTTCTATTGTGTCCTTGCCTTGCTGAGGGGCCGCTTTGTCCCACCACCCAGATCACTGATGAAGATGTTAAACAGTTCTGGCCTGAGTCAAGCCCTGTGGTTGATCACAAGTGACTAGCCTTTGGGTGGACTTTGTGCTGCTGATTACATTCACATGAACCCAGCAGCTAAGCCACTTTTCAGTCCATCTCACTGTCCAGTTATCCAGCCTGAAATGCAACAGGATGGCTGAAGCACCCTATGAGCACCATGGATGGTGAACAAAGGACTTCCTCTAGTTGTCTGAAAACCTACGAATTCCTTACAATTGTAAGGACTGTCTGCACTAGACACCCATAACAGTATTGCCCTTGTTGGTCTGTGCACCAATCCCGACCCAGAAGTTCTCAACTATTTCATCATCCACTCCCAGGCAGAGCTCCATGCCTGTCACCACTCTCTCACATAAACATCAATTGTCCCTCCTCACATTCCCAACTCACAATCTTAGAATTGTAGAATTATTAAGGCTGGAAGGTGGCTTTAAAGATTATCTTGTTCATCCCCAGCACTGTTAATGGATCCATCTTTCACTAGATCACCACTCATTACTGGTTTCCAATTAGACATTAAGCCACTGACTTTACAGACATGAAGCCAATTTCTTATTCATTACAGAGTCCATTCGTCAAACCATATCACTCTAACAACAGCAGCAGGAATGTTGAGGGAGGCCTTACAGAAGTCTAAGTAGATGACACATCTTCTTTTGTCCCCTGACGCATTTACTCCATCACAGAAGGACACCAAATTAGTCAGGCACAATTTGCCCTTGGCAAAGTAGTGTCAGTCATCTCTAATAACCTTTTTGTCTTCCACGTGTTTTGATGTATCTTCCAGGAAGATCTGTTTTGTGATCTTACCAAGCACAGAGGTGAGGCTGACTGGTTAAGTTGTTCCCAGGATCCTTCTTTTTACCTTTTTTAAAAAAAGGACAACTTTCTTGAACATGAATCAGATAACTGAATATAATGACTTCTCTGCAAGGCAACCTCTTTCCAGGGGAACCCTGACAGATATGTACGTGCCAGTAGTGGCGTAGTGGGATGGCATTTATCTTCACTTAAAAACCATGCAAAACAAATGGCCATTCATGCATACTCTTAAGTTACATATATTAGTCACCGAGTTAATGACATTTTCATTAGTATTTCTAAACCTGAAGTATCCACGTCAATCAAACAACGCTAAACAGACACAACATACTGTTTCCCTGCCAATCTTAACTGCACAGACCAAAGCATTAACCTACAGCCTTGCACATCTAAGAAAAACAAGACCCCTCTAAGAAGTCTACAGAAACAAGGGAAATTGACATTTAGATTCTGCAAAAAATGGTACCATGACTTGGACCTAGACTTGCATCATGTTACTGAGACTTTCCATTACTGAAAGGAGAGAAAGTCAGTGTGGATGCTTTGCCTCCCAACCTCTTCCCAGTAAGGTAGCACCTCTAATAAGTTTGCAGTCACAAGCAAGCAGCATGAAAAATTCTCACATTTTTATCCTCAGCAATTTTGACTTTCATTTCTCAGATGAAAGCTACAAGTTAAAATTAAGCTGTTCCCAGACAAAAAATAAAAGGAAAATGAAGATATAAACCAGAAGCTGGTAGAAACTTCAGTCCGTTTCATCAGTGTTTGCAGAAATAATGTCAGATGGAGTTTTGTGTTGGCATTTTCAGCAACACAGTCATATCCTGAAACTCCCCAACAGGGTATTTTCCTCACTTGACACAACTGAATTAAGTGAGGAAATCTGTGCAGAAAAAAAATATCAGAAGAGATGGAACATGGGTCCTGCTATAGGCATGTTGCTGCAACAAGCAGAATTTGTTCTGTTGAGATTCCTGGACAAGGTTTAATTATGATAGAAGGAGTGATGTTGAAAGATAATTGATTCTTGACCTACAATGATCATCTTGCTAAAATTTATGTTGCTATCCACTTTAATTATTCCTAGCTGTAAAACAGCTCTGCATTCTCATCTAGTTATTTTAATAATTCAACACATTATAAATCAATTGACAAGCTTCACAGTCATTTTAAGACAACAACATCTTCTAATGTCAATGGTAAAATATTCTGCTTCACCCTCTGACTCAAGTTTTTTCACAAAATTATCATATTAACTTCATTATTTATACTGCAGTTTGTATCATGTTTCCTAATGAAATACCACATTTTGCTAGGTTTGGTGTATTTTTTCTTGTCATTTATTCTTTCCTCCAAATACACACACACACACGCATTTTTAATAAGTTCTCTCGGTTCTCACTCCAAGTAAATTCATACATAAAAATGAAAAAGATAACTTAACCTCAATTATCTCCCAGCTTTACTTGCAGCATCTTTTTATTTAAACTAGAAAATTCACTCCATTGTGTTAACTCTCCAAATAGCTCAGAGTCAGTGCCCTATGTAGGACACCTCACAAACAGCAGTTATGAAACCACTGAGATTTAACTACACTGGCAGTTTTACTTTAATTTTACTCCATCATTATTTTTCTCTTTTGCCTACTAGAAATATTACCAGTCATTAAAAAGAAAACGTATTCAGAAGCAGTGTATCAGAGTAGGTTGCTGTAAAGATTGAATTCGGTACAATTGCTCTGAATACTGCTCTCAAAAGAATAGCTAATTTGCAGTGCAATGCCATAATATTGAATTTAAAAGTCCAAACTGTTTATAAACAATCCCCTTTTAGTATACCTGTAACTTTTTTTTTAGCTAATTTACCTTTTTCATATGCAGGTGTGTTCTCTTGCAGCAATCTGCTAAGCTGGAACCCATTCAAGTGCACAAAACGTAGCTGTTCTCTCATTGTCTTCCCTCCAACGACCGGCAATATGAGGTTCCCAACACTGTTTCTTGAAATTGGTACACCAAGACCTATTGCCAGTGTGCTGGCTAAATCTGTTTGCTGCACATGTTCAGGTTGGGCCAGAGGACCTAGAATCAACCAAAAAAAAAAAAAAATACGAAAAAGAACAAGAAAGAAAAAGAGAGAGGAAAAGAAGTATTTCAATAACAGGCTCATTCTATTTCTCCAGAGACAGCTGGCACCTTACTAGTTTCAAAATTGTTTCATTGGTGTTAGGTCAGCTATTTTAAGTGGTCTGCAGAGAGCTGACTGATCTTTTTCAGCCGCTGTCCTCTGCTGCTGTAAATCCAAAATTTATTAAATTCTTAGCCAGCATGACTCTTCAATGCTAACAACTACTGTAAACACAACATAAATGTTATACAAGTAAGAAAACAGATGGTCCAGGAGATCACCTTAATATCAAGTTGCAGCCTACATCCGAAGAGAGTTTTCGTAACTTTTACATTAGCAATAATAGAAACCACTACAGTAGGCTAATTTAATGTATGAACAAAGAATGAGACTCTAAAATAATGTTGACAGCATTCTAGAAGCTTCTCAACATAATGACAACAGCTCAAGATTTAATTAATATCAGGTTGCTAGGCAAACAGAATTAGAAATCAGGTAAAGAATGTTGAGGCTCAAAATCCATGGCTATATGCAGGCACACCCAGTGATTTTTAAAGGGTCCTGTGCAGGATTCCATAAACTTACTGCAGTTATCGGGATCAGCCATCAGTCCCACAGAAATCTACACACGTAAATTATTTTATCAACATAAGCAACTTTTTGTTTAAGATTGTTTTGCCAGCTGTTTCTTTTCATGTTGAACTAGTTAGGTAACAGTGTTTTTCTACTATGCTTTTATTTCATCCTCTTTGTAAGTTCAGGCATTGAGTGTTTTGACTTAAATACTGTATAGAAAGAACTCTGTCTACTCTTTATTCCTCTCAAGGCTCCCTTTAAGAGCACTAAAATTTCCCTCATTTCTCATCTAGCTCCGATTAATCCCATACTTGTACAGAATGCCATCTATAATCCGTAAAGCCTCTTTGCAGGAGTGCCTGTATGTCAGCAGTTTTCAGATTTTATCTTTAAAGCAAGTTCTTAACTGGTTAAAAAAAGCCAAACTACCAAACACATTTAGCCATTCATGGGTGACACATCTCTGTAGAAGGCTATACAAGTAATACTCTGACAGCATACTAAATGCAAAAAGCCCACAGGATTACTATTTTGAGGTCTACCAAATTAACCACAGTACATTTTGTTTACAGTAGGATCATAAGGAGCAGTCAATAGAATCCTAATTACTGTACCGATGAAAAGTAAACTGCTGGGTATTTACAAAGGCATTAGAAATCACAAACTCTATCCCAAAGGACAGGTAAATAGATATATTTCACTGTATTGTAATAACTGGTCATTCAGTTTAAACCACATAGAAACTAATTCCAATGAGCAGGAGACTGCATTTACAGAATCTATACTCTTGTGGCCTGGCTGCCAACAAATGCCAGTGAAATTCCATAAAATAAAAACTTAGCCAAGAGCTTTGATCCACTCTTGACTTTTTTTTGTTTTTAGACCTGAGAAGAGATCAATGACTCCTCAAGCAACGCTTCCTATTGCAGCTGGGTAACAGCTTTATAAATGACAGACAGAAAAATCTACCTCCACTGTGCTGCAGGCACCTCCAGCAAGATAAATAAATCAAGGTTCTGCACACAGGCTTTAGAAGAAAAGAAATCAGATGGAAATGAGCAAGTGGCAGAATGAAAGGCAGAAGGGAGTATTATTTTGGGGAAAATATTCACTCCTAGTATAACTACATTCCAGCGATTCACTCAATCAAGGAGTTTATTTAAGCACGATTCTACAAAGTAGACTAAAGATTCTCTACCACTCAATTTCTTTATTGCCTCTTGCCTTTAACTATCTGGCTTTTATTATTATCTACAAACAGAAAATCAGCTTCAGAAACATGTAAGCTCACATCAGTGATATGAAATTAACTGGCCCATACAGTAAACACACTCATGCTCCATACTCTGTCCTTCAGATTTAGTAATCAATAGTCATGTTATCACTGCCAAGACCTCTCACCCTTTCATAAGGGTCAGATCAATTTAATATTAAAAAATAATGCTATTTTTAATAGTCTCTAGTCTCCCAAGGGCTTTCTTCCTCCTTCTGGTTAACTCTGTGTGAGAAATTGTCATTCATTCCTCTATCCTAGCTGGGTGAGAGGTAAGAATGGAGGCCAAGGAAATATTCTGGCCATGAAGGACAAAATTAAATTCACTTCAAATCGGATTTTGCATCTAAATCCATTCATTTACAATTAGGATCCTGACAACAGATCTCATTAGCTGTCAAAACTCAGATACGACAGTGCTGTAAAAGATTATCATCTAAGAAATACACAGTTCTCTCAGCGGTTACAAACCTTGATTCATGGCTTCACCGAGATACAGATGCTAACTTTGGCTAAAACCAGAGTTTTGCGTCACACATAATGGGCTTTCCCAAATAGCTGTAGAACAAACCAAAGCACTTTTCAGGAAGAATTCTAGAATATTATAAATTAGAGTTGCCAGTGTGTTCTTGTCCTGGTTTCAACTGGGACAGAGTTACTTTTCTTCCTAATATCTGGTACAGGGGCTGTGTTTTGGATTCAGTATGAGAATAGTGTTGATAAAACACTGACATTTTAGCCATTGGTAAGGAGGGCTTACTCTAAATCAAGAACCTTTCCACCTCCTGTGCTCTGCCAGTGAGCAGATGCATGAGAAGCTGGGAGGGAACACAGCTGGGGCAGCTGACCTGAACCGGTCAAAGGAATAGTCCATACCAGAGAGCATCGTAGCCAGTATACAAACTGGAGGGAATTGACTGTGGGCTGTGGATTGTTGCTTGAAGATGGGCTGGGCACCGATCAGCAGGTGGTGAGCAAAAGTATTGTGCATCCATGTTTCTCTTGGGTTTTATTCCTCTCTCTCTCCTAGGTTTCATTCCTCTCTCTCTCCCCTTTCCATTACAATAATAACTACTACAATCTACATATAATTATTACTGCTGTTCTTATTACAGTTATATACAGCAGTAGTGTTCCCATCCTGTTAGAGTACACTATGTACTGGTATCTACTGGAGCCTTACACTAAGTACCACGCAGCCACTCAATCACTCACATCCCCCATCCTGGTGGGGAGGAGAATCAGAAAGAAAAGGTAAACCTCATGGGTTGAGACTAGAACAGTTTAATAATTGAAACAAAATGAAAGAATAGTAATAAAAGGGGACAGGGAGAAGAATAAAACCCAAGAGAAACAAGTGATTCCCAATAAAATTTGTCACCACTTGCTGACCGATGTCCAGTCCCTCCCCGAGCAGCGACTGGCAGCCCCAGTTTATATCCTAGGCATGATGTTACATGGTATGGAACATCCCTTTGGCCAGTTCAGGTCAGCTGTCCTAGCAATGCTTCTTAATGGCTCCTTTTGCACCTCCTCACTGGCAGTGCATGGGAAACAGGAAAGTCCTTGATTCAGAGTAAACACTAAAACACCAGTGTGTCATCAACATTACTGTCATATGGAATCCAAAAAGCAGCCCTGCACCAGCTACTAAAAAGAAAATTACCTCTACTCCAGCTGAAACTAAGACAGTTCTAAAAATGGTCATGCTTTGATCCTTACCACTTCTCTTTTCAAAAGCAGAGCTGATAAACAGCAGTGGTGTGTGCACTTCTCCTTCTGAAGAACCACCATGACTGCCTGTTTCAGACATCCCATGATCCCCACAAACAACTAGCAAATTGGGCATAGAAGCTTCCTCCTGCAAATCACAGAAAAAAAATCTAAGTTATCATACAAACACAATTCACGTATATAATTTCACTGTCTTCATCATTTTCAAACACGAATATGTCTCAAAATAATTTCATTTTTGAAACTTGCTCACAACACCCTGGGGCAGATAACAAGAGATGGCTGCAATTAAGTGTTACGCAGTAATAGTAGTTTTTAGAAGTTAAGGCACATATATATCTAACACACATGTCAGTATCTTAGCAAAAAAAAAGCACAAAAAAGCTTTTAAAAAAAAACCTGAATTTACAGAGTCACTAGAAACTCTCTGGAAGATTAAATAAAGGCTGTCACACTGTGAGAAGAAAATCAGGAATCCCAAACAGTAGCACTGGCAGAGAAATATTCCCCCTCTTCATTTCTTCAGCTTCACTAAGTTTTAATAGACATGCTGAATTATTAATACTGTAAATATTAACATAATATCAATTCAATATTAAAAAATAATCCTGTTTCTAATAGTCTCCAGCTTCCAAGGGCTTTAGGGGTTGAAATCTGACAGTCAGTGAAGACTGATGTTAAATGATGTGTATGTTTCTGAATAAAGAGAAACAGAAACTTAAGTTGAGGCCTGTCCAAAAATTTTGAGCTAACAGATCAGAGTGGCAGAAAATTAACAGTCATTCAGCAACAAAGGAGCTTTTTGTCATCTCTAGTTACTGCGAGTACCTATTCTATCCAAAAAGTAAAGTGCTTTTATTATGTCTGTATTCTAAAACTGAGATAAAGCCTTGAATATAAATGGTAAAAGCAAACATACTAAAAAACAGCAGCAAAACCACTGTAACATTCATGGAACTTCCACACACAGGATTTGACCCCTCTTTTCATGTAATAGTATCCACTTGACTAAAAATACTATTGAAATTTCATGATCAGCTATTCTGAATTGCAGTAGCCAAAAACAAACAACAAAAAAAGCTTCAGGCCACTTGGAACTAGGACTTGGTATTTCAAAACCCAAATGGCTTAGGTAAGTGACAACCAGTATTTACAAATCTAAAACCAGATTCAGATGTATTACATTTACCATTAAAAAAATGCAGTTTGAGACCACCACTTCCATTTGAATCTATCAAATATCTAAGAATTAGGTATGCCTTCATAATTCTGGACATCAGAGCCATTAGCTACACATGTCCATTACTCCTTCTGCTGAATTTCATTACTAGAAAGCACACCAACAACTATTTTAATTCACAAGTGATGAGAGAATTTTGGCAGGCATTCCTCTCACCTTCCCGCACACCAAGGGGGTGTTATTTCCCACAGCTGCCCAAAAGAGGCTGTTAACAGATGTTGCTAAGGTCAGCCAGCAAATCCTTAGAAATGCTACACTGGGAAATGGCCCAGGAAGGCAAGGAACAGAATACACACTTTAGTCTAGGAATAAAGAAGCCACCAACAACAACTAGCAAGCATTCTAACATCAGTCCACAACTAACAACACTGACCCAAGAGGAAGCTGCATTACCTTTGAAACAAGAGAAATATGAATCTTCTTCAGTATGTTATCCATTTCATGAAGTTTTGGTCCCACTAATGGGCTGTTTGGCCCAGTCATATGACCAATATGGTCCAACCCCAGGTAATGTAGTATTAGGAGATCCCAGTCTTCTCTCTTTAACACTCTATCCAAATGTCTGGTAACATTATCATCAACCTCAAAGAAAATGAAAATAATCACAAAGTAAAAAAAATTCCCTCTTGTAAAAAGCACAAGAAAATCAACTACACTACCCATGAAAATTCCATAGAAGTTGATGAGAATTACAGTCACTCGCAACGTTAATAAGAAAAAAAATTTATTAGTTCACTATCAGGCAGTCAAACATATTTGTCTTACAAAATAGATTCTTCACCCCATTTAATCTTTTCTGGTAATGATGCATCAGCTTACATACAGACAAGGAAATAGGTTGCCAAACTTCCACAGAACCTTTTAAAACTGTTTCAAGAACTTTTCAGTCACTTTCATCCTTCACCCTCCAGATTATTACTTCATACGTGATACATCAAGTATCACAAGTACAATAAAAAGCCTCAGTTTAGCAATGGGAAGCTCAGGAGTACAACAAACCCTGATCTTTCAACTCAATTTTTGCTAGTGTGCAAACACAAGAGGATTGTACTTGCTATGAGTAAAAGAACTGATGACGTAGTGAGAAAGAAAAATTATATGGAAAGTGCTATTTGGGGCCTAATTCACCTGTTTTCCCACTTAGGTTGACAAAACATTTTTAGTTGCATATACTCTCTTCAGTTATTAAAAATCCCTACAATATTTCACATGTGACATAACTTTGTTGAGTCTGCATATAACTACCAACAAACTATAAAAAGTTGTGTTTTTAACAGACCACACTAAGAAAGCGTAAGGACTGCATAAAGAGCTTGAGGGCCACATAACCACAGATCCCGTAGAACGTTTGTACTTTTCACTCCAGGTTGAAGCTTTTGCAAGTCTTATTAGCATAACCAATTAAACATGTCTTCCAATTCACATTAGACCTTTCTAACTTCCTTAATTAATAAAACACTTCAGTCAGTAGCACCAGGCCAATGGCCTGAGGTTTTACAAACCATAAAGGTTCAAAAATGAAGCAAATTTGCTAAAGCATTTACTCTTCTAATGTGCCCAGAGTAAGAATTTTCAGAATTTGTTTCACTTACTTTCTATGCTCCTTCTCTGATAACATAAAGAAACACTTCTCCCATTGCAATTACAAAAGTGATGCAATACTATAAAAGTGTGCCTCCAAGAGACCAAGGTAATATATTAATAGGCCTCTTAGAGATTGCAATGACTAATAAAAATCTGATAGCAAACGGAAAATGTGGATAGTGGAATTTTTAAACAAAGCAGTTTGGTCTAACTTCCAACCACAACAAGTTTTGTGAGAAAATGGTATGTTTAGGAAAGTTATGGAGTAATACACTGATGAGTACTGTATCCTCCCAACACTTTTTACAGTATATGCATGAGGGACCAAAATGCTTAGCTTCACAGTGCCCATACTAAAAAGACACACTAATCCAATTTTTATTTAATTGCCAAGTACATATTTCAGAACAAGGGTAGCTTTACTCATTCATTCTCTGACACTGTTTGCTTGTACTCACTTTATTTAACTTGGGATCATACAAAGCCTCTCACCTCTGTAAAGTCTGACACAAAAAACGACGTTGTTCCATCATACTCCACAAAGTGCTTTGGGAACAATTTGACCCAAGTATCATCGCCATAAAATATTATTCTTTTCCCAGCTGTTTTTGCCTGCCATATCAGATTGTCATCCAACAGAGCTGGAGAATTGAGGTTCACAACAACATCGATGAAACCAGGTATACTACCTGTCATCAAAGCCTAATGAAACAAGAGAAGAGACACATTAAACAAGAAACTTCCAGTGCTCAGAAGACAGTAACAATGCAAGTGGGAGGAAGCAATAAGCCAGATGTCAGACAAATTATATTTTTGGTAAGGAAACATAACAAAGTAAAGTAAAAGAACACAAGCTGCCTTGCCACATAACCTCATCTGCCACAACACAGTGCTAGTTGATGTCAGAGATAACTGCTTTACAAAAGGTAAAAATAATACTGTCTTAATTAATGGACAGAAAAAAGACTTTCTATGACAGTCGAAATTTGCTTCATTTACTGGTCATTAAACCACCAAAAGACAGTTTAGGTCTAAGTAAACTGACTCAACACTAACAATGACAGTACCTTCAAAACAGTAAGTAAGAAACTTCTAGAAAAAGCAATGAGGTTCACCCATAAAGAGTTACCAGACTGTCTCCCCCTCACCTGCTAGTTGACCTACCAATGATCACTCCCTCAGCTTCTTCAACCCAGAGGTGTCACTCAGATCTACCACTGACAAGCCTGGACAATCAAGTATTTTTATGACACCACCACAACTCATCTTCCAGTTACCTGGAACTTGGCACAATTTCCTTTTTAAGCTCTTCCCTATGACAAAATCATTTTATCCTAAACTGGATTTTCTCTCAGAAGTTACAAGAACACAAAGAAATACAATAAAAATATTCCTGGATAGAAGACAACTGGAAAACTCGACAACTAACAGGCTACTGCCTTCCCATGACTACAAATAAAAAGGCTATGTCAATCATTTAAGCCTGCACCAGGGCCGTATCTGTCCTTAACCTCTTGGCCATGGCAAATCAGGATTCTATCACATGCACTACTACAGCAAAGAGAGATTCAGCCATAGATTGCACTAGCACCACAAACCTGTCCTTTATGCCAACTCCAAGCACGTGAAACAACTCATACTTCAAAAGCTTCTCCAATTAAATGATAGAAAAAAACCCCACTTACCTTAATTCGAGGCATAGTCACAGTGGGTGGCTTGGCTTCAGCAATGAAACTGTAGGAAGTCCCTTTTTCTACTACTTGCGTAGTATATGGCATGAACTGTTTCCCTTTGGATCCAAACACAAAGTCATCTCTCAGAGCATCTATCAGCACAACGACAACTTTTTTGAAAAGCGGTGGAGGAATCTTGGTCCAGTTAGAAACCGTTCCTAAGCAACAAAAACAGAGTATATAAGAGTCATTAACAAATTTTACTAGACAGAAGTTAAAGGACAACTTCACCAAATAAATGAGTGCTTTCAACTTCTTTATTAATTTTACACCCAGAAATGAGAAGCTGCAGACAGCAAACATGAGAAGTAATCTGAGGAAGATGAGTTTTTCAAGCCATCCAGCACAGGAATAACACAACAACTCCAACACCACCTCTAAGAAGTAAAACAAAATGTGAACGGAATATGTGATGTGAAATTGGGAAAACTAAGGAAGATCTTTGAAATGGAGAGTGTTCAAAGTAATAAGAAGGGATAGCTGCTACCTTCTCTCTTTTTAATTCAGTAAAGCTGAAGTAATTGCATCTGACAGACAACCTTTGTTAGAATAAAGAAATAGCATTCCCTTGTGCTAATACCCAATTTTGCACATCACAACATATAAACAAAGCCTCTTTATCAAATCTCACCGTAAGATAATAGGAAGATTACAAAGAAAGAGACAATTTCACTGAAACTTGTATGAAAAACATTTGCGCACATTCACTCCCTTCAAGGTAGAAGACTGTATGCCCGGCTAGTTCAGTGATGACAGCTGCCGGGCAAAAATCCAATTCCAGAATTCCCTGAATAGGGTATATAGGTGGGTACAGAAAAATGCTGCTGTGCATCAAGTAGCAAGCAATGTCATGCCGTCAAGCCAACCTCTTCTTTTTGCATGGATTTAATTCTGGCCACAGCAACTCTTCATCTGCAGTGAATTTGGTCAATATGGTGACATTTAGCTCTTACAGCAGCATTTTTGTGCCAAGCTCTATAGGTCTCATTTCTCTTTCAGGAAAAAACACAGAAGGAACACAAAATGGAAGCAGAACGTGTCCTACCCACAGACCTCTACCCAGACATCACTGTGTTGAAGCGACTTCTCAGTACATGCATTATATAAAGTTAGGGGTTTTACACTCCTTTAGAGTAAACTGCATAAGCGGTTGACAATTTGGAAAGGTCGCAGATAATGGTGTGTCTAACACAACAACCTCAGAAATTACCTCAGAAACTGTATTTTGGGGTACATAGATAAGCATCAATAAACTGACATTCACAGACTAGTTACTGCTACTGATTTTCCAGATCAGGAAATGGGGGAGGAGAGCACAGCAGGGAGAAGAAGGAAATCTCAACAACAACAAAATGCTAACTGCAAGCAATCCTAATTAAACTGGTAACTTTGTCTCTCCAGGACTTGAATTACCAACTTAGCAGGCATGCTTTGGCTCTCCATGAAAAACAAGAAGGCACCACTGGATGTTCTGTTAGTTAAATCTTTCTCCTATCCACTTGCTTAGTGAAAGCAAGCTTGCTGGACACCAAAAATGTTCAGATCACAAACAGATATACCATACTCCTAACTTCCTCCTGCAGTGTTATTTATCAGAAAGTCTAAGTATTGAGAAGTTCAAATGAATTTAGAATCATTTACAAGGCACGTGAAAATACTTACTATAAAACAGCTAAAGCAACACATTGTCCAAGTCCTGCCACGCAGGATGCTTATTTATTTCTGCCAGGGTTACTTAGAAAAGTTACTTTAAATGAACCTGAACTTCTGTGAAGAAAACTATAGGTTCTCTACCAAGAACTTATTACTACAATGTGCTGCAAGCATTCAGTATCACAGCCTTCTCACAGCCAAGACAGCATGCACTCAATGGCAGTCAGGACTCACAAAGTGAAACATTCAGGAGTTACAGAAGCACTGGAGAAATATTATTTTCTGAATAGGTCTGACACAGGTTGAAAGCCTTCTGCATCATGGTTTAGTAAGCAATACCCTGCCTTTAGACCTTATCATCCAGACATCACTCTGCAAGCAAATCATAACCAAGAACTACAGAAAGTAAGTATTCTTCCACTGTCACTCCATTTTTGCCTACTACACCTAGCTTGCTAGTGACATGCCTAAATTTAAACTGCTTGTAGAGCTCTGTGGTGCACACTTACACTCTTCAACACAAACCAGTCCTTTCAAAACCAAATTGTCTGACACCTGCTTCCCAGTCTCCTTCTACATTAGTCTCCTGCTAATAATCACATGTGAATGCAATTTTTCACTCACAGCAGCCTATCAAATATCTGTGACAGTCTTGGTAAACTCCAGCTAAAAATCAACCTGCTATTTAGCAGAAACCACTGATTAGATTCTTTCAGTGTTCCTGCTTAAACAATACCAGCAAACCACACTCTAAAATCACACAACCTGTTCTCTCCACTATGTCTCACAATTTAACTAAGCCTGTCCCCACATGCATCATGTCACACACTTCAGAAGAATTAACAATAAATATCAAGCAGCTAAAGACTCAGTTAGGCAGTTACAGTCCTGTTCCACAAAGTTAACCATAAGCAGCTGTCCCGAGCAAGAGCTTTGTATGAGCAAAATACTACCCGATCCAGCTGCCAAGTGAATCTCAAGTTTCACCCCACAACCTCCAAACACTGGTGAAGAACACTCCCTCAAGTACACAGTCCTCTTCACATTACTTTAATACAATTTGTGACTGGACATATAAGACAACTACATTATTAGCACATCCTCTACTGACTCCTTAAAAAGATTCTTGAAAATTCTGGTTTCGCAAATTCAGCTGTGGAACAGAGCAGGACCTGTAAAGACCGTGATTTCACAGAAACGGCGATGGACGGCAATATTGTGCACAGTGCAACCTGCATTACTACCGCTGCTTTGTCACTACTGAGGTGTTAAAAGTCTCACTGAGGTGGCATTAAGACACTCACACACCACAGAAACACCACAGAAATAATGAATCTCGGGCACAACACAGCCAGCGAATTATCACAGGAAACGCGTGAGGCGTTTTAGCTGAGGCGGCATGATTTAATGAGAACAACTTGCTGTTACACAGCACCGGGTATCCCGGCTCCATCAGAGTCAGGGAAAGGGAAATAAAACGACAGGAAAGTATACCCTTCAAAAAAGCGACAGCTGACACTTGAGGCTTTTTGCGACTGCGAGTAGATTCTCCTGGCTGTGATCCATAACTACATAGTTATGTGAAAACCAGTTAAGTTCTAAACTACTCCGGAAACTGGCCTGGAAACACGAGGGCGCTACAGAAAGGTGTCCCACGACGCCAAGCGACGGGGCGCGCCCGGCAGCTGCTCGCGTTACCTGGGCCGGGCGGGGCCGGCTCGGCGGGAGGGTCCACGCGGGCCTCTCTGCGGGGCAGGGACCTGACGGGCACCGGGAAGAAGCCGCGGAGGAACAGCGCGACGCCCAAGGCCTGCACAAGGAGGCAGGAGGAGGCGAACACCCCCGAGCGCAGCCGCATCCTGGCTCGGCCCCAGCGACGACAGGCGAACCCGGCCCGGCCGGCGCTGCGCCGGCTCTACTCGGCGACACCTGCGGCGCCCCGCCCCTCCCGCCTCGCCCCGCCC
>VWZW01007548.1:386714-399108 GCA_013397115.1 Edolisoma coerulescens
TCCCGCCTCCCGGCCCCGCCTCCGGACCGCCGCCAGTCCCGCATCCCGCCTCCGGACTCGCGTCCCGGCTCCGCGTCCCGCCCCTGCGTCCCGCCTCTCGGACCCATCTCCCGGCCCCGCCTCCTGCTTCCTGGACCCACGTCCGGGCCCAGCCTCCCACTGCGCATCTCCTGTCTGCATCTCAGCCCCTGCTTGCCACTTCTGCGTCCCGGTCCCGGGTCCCACACCTGCGACCCAACCCCGCATCGTACCCCCAACCCCGCGTTCCATTCCCTCATCCCACCCCGCGTCCCGACCCGCCNCTTGGCAGGTGAGGAAGGAGTCCTGGATAGTGGCTGTTGCAGGTGTTTGGCAAGCAGAATCTTTCCCCACACAAACACACGCACTTCTTAATAAAACTGAATAGTGGTATCTTTTAGTCTTTCCATTGGAATGGAAATAGACTGTAGCAGGCAGATCATGGCAGAGGAATGAGGAGAAGTAAGTTTTTAAACTTAGATTTTCTGAAAAAGGAAACCGAAGACGCTCTGCAAAGTGAAGCAGAGTTTATACCAGTCTCGCTATGTTCACTGAAATAGGAAGAGAGCCTCAAAATTTCATTCTCCCGAACAAAACTGCTCCTCATTTCTACCCAGGCAGTTTTTGTATGGCCCACCACTGTGCTGGAAAGATGTGGCACATGTTCCTGCAGCATACGTGAGTCCTTGGCTTTACTTGTGAGCAGCACATTTTCCCTGACCCGACAGGCACAGCCCCCTGCCAGCTGCACTTACACTTACACCTGGACGTGTCTCGTGGTCAGTCACGACAAACCTGCACTGCCACAGTTTGCTGCTGGCGTGGCACCTGCTTGCAGCCACCACCCGCAGCTCTGTATATGTGTGACCCTGCAAGAACCATGTGAGCAGACTCCAGAGTGGTTATCCTGCTGGGCCTTTTCCCTCAGCACAAAGCGTGATCTGTTTTGTGTAAGCAGGCCAAACCCATTGTACCATGCTTTGAAAAATGTTTTTCTTCTGAAGTTGGTCAATTTGTGCTTTTACTGCCATTTTCACTGGCCAGCTGTTAATTCTGGGCTTTGCAACACCTGCCACAAAGCAAAGTTGCCGTGATTTGGGAAGCATGTGTGAGTGGGCTCAGGATAAAAGTTTTGTGTTTGGCCTTTCCTAGAGTCTCCAAATACAGAGAAAAAAATCAAGGAGCCGGGATCCTGTGGATGTATGCTGTTTACATTTCAGCATCCCTGAGCACTATGCTACCTTTAGGCTACCCAAGTGCTTTTTCTGGCCACTCTTACCACTTTATGTTTCTACTCAGAATGCTGCTAACATTTTCATTTCTTAAGATGATCCAAAACCATTATGTTAAAAAGAAATTGCATTTTTGCAGATACTATTCACTTGTTTCTTTGCAGAAGCATGACTCTCAAGGCCCATGAAAGTTAGTATTCAGTAATTAACTTCAGCTGACTACGAGCAGTGCAATGAAATTCAGAAAAAACGTGCAAGGAATGTTGCTTGAATCAATAGGAAAGGGCAGAAGGAAACTTTGCCTTCAAACTTTAAAATGGCTTTAGGTGATGGGCCTTAAAGTTACATTTTTTTGTATGTCCAAGAAAACCTGTATTTGTTGCTTTTTGTGGGTGTTTTTCCTCTCCTTAACGTTGAACTACTGAGTGAGACTCTCCAACCAGAAGCTAGGAAAGGTTGCCTAACATATACAAATCACTCTAATGTAGGCAATGTTTATGAATCACAAAACAGCATCTAAGAAATGTCTGTCTTCTTTTTATTTCATGCGTAAATTTTACTTTCCCTTTCAGAAAGTGAAAATTCCCCTGTGTCTTTCTCCCATCATTAAAACCTTCAAATTCCCACATAAGATCAGAACTTCTGTGTTCAGGCAAGAGGATTTCTCCACAGACATGAAAACACTATCTGGCGTGTGATTCACACTCCCTGGGACCTATCACTGGATATTTATTGAGTACCATCACCATTTGGCAAGTTCTTGCAGCAACATGCTTTCAAGTCCATTACTGTAGCACTTAACTGCAGGGGTCAAATGCAGGAAGAATCCTGAGCGTTGTACAAGACTTTAAATCTGACTGTCTATGAGTCTACAAGCATGTTACAACGTAATATATTGACAATCACTGCTGTGCACTGCTGTGGCCGTTTTACAAGCTCTCGGGTATAACCTCCTCTGTTGCGAATAACACGTTTATGCCCTGAGAGCTGGTGATTTCATGAGCATTCAGAGGAAGTGTTTGTGTGCTTCCCAGTTTGCAAGCGCACAAACAGTGTTGTGCGCATCAATTTATGTCAAGGGGTACTGGCTGACTTAAATAGCTTTTGGAAGGTTAAAGGTTCATGTCAGAGTGTCAGGAAAAATGCAATATAGTGCAATTCATGTGATTCAGAAGGCTTTTGTTTCATCAGAGCCAGCAAGCATTTTAGAGCACAGTACAACCCATACCTGTGGGAGATGAATTTGCATCTTTCCCTACAGGAGAGCAGGTTGCTACTGCTGCTGTTGTGAAGAGCCACTCAAGCAAACTTACATCTCTGTGTGATGAGGAAGAAGAAGGAATTTAGGGGTCTGTGCAAAGTCCTCTCTGGAGGCATTGTTCCAATCTGCTGAGAAATCAGCAGACTGAAAGCCACCCAAGCCTTGTCTTCAACAGGCATATGTACCACTGCTTCCACAAAACCAGTAGGAGCACATTTTGGCAAGTATCTTTGCAACCAACATTTAAAGCAGCCAGGTGATATCGTTAGTCTCTCTGGCATCCCTCAGGGCTTTTCTTTACTGAGGCAACTAGTAAAAAGCAGATAAGGTAAAAATTTCGTGTGCCCCATGAGGGAGGAGCAACCCCCCTCCAAAAAGTCTCTTTGTCCTCTGCCAGCACTTAATGAAACGCTGCCCATTAGTCAGCACTCGGCATGTCTGCTTCCCCAGCTCCTTTTCTCCTGATTCTTTCACTTCTTATGTTTCACAATTTGGCTAGAAGAACAGGCCCTATCTTCCCTTCTCCTCTAGTTTCAAACACAGACAATATGCAGCCAGTTTTCTCAGTTTTCTTTTCATCTTTCCTATTCTCTCACTTAGCTTTATTTTGACTGATTCCTTTGTAGTTTTGCTCTCAGGCCTGATGTTTCTAAGTTCTGGGGAGCTGCAGCTCACCACCTTGCTTTTTGAACTGCCTCAGTTGTTCTCCCTCTCTGGGCCTAATTTAACAGGATTTCACATCTGAATGTGTGTGTTTATGTGAAACCTGCACATCTCTTCTGACAATGTCAGATATGCGAACATCTCATGCCAATGGTTTAAACAAGCATCTCTTTTCTGTAATCAGTGGTACCTCTTAAACTTGTCTCTAATACATTTAATAATGTATTAGGGAACACAGTGACAAAATTGACATGTATAAGTAAAAGCAACCATTTTTACATACGAGGGGTATGAGGCAGAATTAATTCAAAATTAAGTGAAGCTGTAATAAAAAATGAGACTTCCCAAGGTGATCTGATACTCCAAAAGCACTGTGATGTAGTTAGAAACTCAGAAGGACACATAGTAATTTTTTCTCTCCTATCATTTCTCCATTCTTCAGTACATGGCAATTTGAATGTATGTCAGGTCTCTGCTGTATTTAAGCCATGGTAAAACATCAGAAAAGGTTATAAAAGACTGTCTGCTGAAGTGTGACTCTCCCTCCATTCTGGTGTACTGCAAAGCCTCCAGAGATTTGTGGTTGCTGAGGCAAAAGACAAAGCAGAAGCACTGCTTTGTAAACCCATCTTCTGAAATCTGAGACTGAACAGGAATTTCTTCATATAGAAAAAAAAAACATGTTAAGAAATAATTCAATAGCTTTGTCCGCATCAAATACTTGATTGTCTATCTTTGTGCACACACGCACGTGTGCCCACATGCACAGAAGTCTACCTTCAGATTTAGCTATTTTGGAAACCATGCTTGCAGAGCTTATGGGATTTGAGATTGAGGCAACCAGGGATCACTGAAGTAGATAACCCCTGATAACCCCTGAGCTGGTGAGCTGTAGGGAGCCAAAGCCTGGTTTGTTTCTGTAGACTGCAGACCTGTTACTTGCCGCAGTATGAGATTACTTGCTTTTGAAGGGGAAGCAAAGCTGCAGAGCAAGAACTAATTGAAGAAAGAGGCTGCTTGTTAGTTTCCCCCAGAGCCTTGCATTCAAAGCTTACACAGTTTAGTAGCGATATCTGCATCCCCCTTTCTCCTCACAGGGCTGTACAGAGATTTAAATAGTCATTCCTGCTTAAGAAAGCCCTGGCTTTAGAGCTGTGTTTGTGCACTCACCCAGGCAGGTTCTCTCAGAGCTGCAGCCCTAAACTGGGATCACTGAGCATGAACCCCATATGTACTGCTGATTAGAACAGATCATGGGATGCTGACCCAAGGTTAGTTTTTCATTCAGTCTAAATGGACTGATTAAAACATGAATGAAAAAGAGTAAAACCTCAAGGAAAACTTCCAAAACCACTTAAGTACGTGGACTTATTCTGGTAGTACAGGTCTCTGAAAATCCCCCCAAATATCAGTATACTCTACAAGTTAGAGCAATGCCAGTCATCTAGCCTTCAGGGCAGGCACTGAGAGAAGGAGCCAAATCAGGGCTCAGCCGAAGCAACATCTTTTCATTACACATGAAAACTGACCATAATCTCTCCTCCCTACAATTTTACCCACTTATCCCCTCCTTTAATCCCATTTTCTTTCCTAATCTGCTTCTTCTTCTTAAAGTAAAAGCTTTTGCAGTCATGCTTTATGTTTGACGGTCTCTCTCCTACTCTTCCTGACAGCCTTAGCTATTTTTTAGAGAGGTAATGAACAGAGAACCCAGTGATACTAGGTTTTTCCTGATTTAATAGGAACTGGAAACAGCAAGCAGACTTAGTGTCCCCACCAAGGAAACTATCTGTTGCGTACGCTGGCTCCTTATCAGGTGCCAAAGCATCCCATCCAGAAACATGTGCAAAAACCAAATGTTTGCCTCTTGGTTACCAGGGAATCCAGCAACTCTAGCCTGCAAGTGCAAGAAACTGGGCTGTCCCTTTTCCTGCTTAGCTACTGCTTCTCCATGACATTAGTACATTGTACTCAGCATGCAGGTGATGACTTCAGCTCCCTCCAATCCTCCTTGCTTGCCTGATCTGCCTAGTTCTATAGGGCTTTCTTTAGTCACATGGTCTTTGTCCTACTGAGAATTTCTCATGGTGCAGAAATCCTCTTTTCCTGCGTCCCTATGAGCAATAGTGATAAACAATTACAACAATGAAGTAGGAAATGTAGCAACGTTCTTCCATGACATATGACTTTACTAAAATAATGAAATAACCTTCCTAAAATATCCTAGTAAAGCTTTTTTTTTGTCTTCATAGACTTCTCACCTCACCTCTCTCCCTTCTCTAAGCCCAAGCCTTCTTTTTAAAGTGATTCACCTCCAGGTGCCAGATGTTCAGTAACACTGCCTTTATTTACTTTAAGCCTAGATATTTTTTACTAGCTAAACACTACATTGTGTTAAAAAATACCAAGGCCTAATGTAAGTGTTTCTTGATTTAGAAACCAGCTTCTTCTCTGACACCTCTTACTGCACTTGTTTCCAGGAGAGAGGTCTTTGTGTATTGCTTTTCACTGCAGGGAATTGCCATGCTGTACCAAGCCAGCATCATAAGCCTGCTCATCTTAATGCTCAGATGCTCTTCAGCTGTCTGAGCTAAGAAAGCAGAGAGTAAGGAAGGCTGGCAGGCGTTGAGAGTGCAGGCTGTCGGTGCACTTGCTAACTGAAGTGTGCACTTTGTCAAATTTCACGCTGAATAGCCAAATCATCGCCAAGGGAGAAGCTGAAACTGTACAAGGGGCCTTAATAAGGTGTGTTAGTGGCTGCAGGGAGGTCAGGGAAACAAGAACCTGTCAGCTGGTAAATTATCCAAAGCAAAAGTGTTTGTGAGGGGGGAAGAAACAGCAACTTAGCTGTCTTTAGTCACCTAGGGTAATTAATCAGCATCATCAAGCCCTGGCATCAATAAATTCTGAAAAAGGTTTTCAAGTGTTTATATTTTCAGGATAAATTTCTTCCAGTGCTGTGTACCTAGGATTTCTTGCTCTGATAGCTGTGTCATGGAGTAACAGCCTGTCATGCAGATGTACCCATTTCCTCCCCTGTGGGAAAAGGCTAGCTGCTCCTTCGTGGGCCAGAGTCATCACACCTGGGCCCTCTCCCCTCCATGCCCTGAATTAACTAGCTCTCCAAGAACATTGATTTTGGGGTTTTCCCAGCTTGCTTCTGCAATGGCAGAGTGCTGTGTTTTCCGTGAGGGGAGTCTGTCAGTTGTTGCATGCCCTGTGAAGGAACACAGGGGATCAGAGGGAACTTAACCTGCATGAATGGTCACAGGGAGCCAAGCCTGGTGCAGTGTCACTCAGTGGAAGTAGGATCCTGAGGCAGACTATCTGCATTACCACATTTGAGTCACCCGTCCCTGTGTTCACATCTGACCACTGCAGCCAGGCCAAAAAAACAGATCCAGGCAGAAAACCAAAACCATCTAGGTTTTCTAGAGTTTCATTTCTTTATTTGGCTGGACCTCTTGCTTCCCCCACCTCATAATTGAGCCAATTATTACATCTCATGGATTCCTAAGGTCTAATAAGACACAAGTTTGCTTTAGTGCTTCTCTTGTCCAGACCACAGACTCCTTCCCTGGTGCACAGTGCCAACTCACACACCCAGGCGAGGTATTTCTACCTTTTATTCTGGTTTGTGCAAAGGAGGGAGCAGGGTGGTAGCCCACAGAAGGCTGGCTCCCCAGTCGTCAAAACTTTACACCATTTGTGCGTCTTAACAAACCGAGGCATCAGCATTCATTGCTTACAGATTACACAACTTTTTCATTAATTAGTACTCAACGCCCTGTTTGCTCGTTGTATCTCTCGCTCCTCGTGCTAATCAGTCTGCAGGCGCGGTTCTTCCCTCCGTCCCACTCTGGGGTCTGTTTGGAGTAGGTGATCATTGAGTTGATGGTCGAGATCTCCCACTGCTGGAATTACCTTTCCCCCAGTTACTGCTCAGTCCTGACCTTACTCCTGGTGGCTCTCATCCAGACAGCACATTCATCTTGGGGTTGTCTTCCCTTTTCCTTAAAACAAACATTAGCCAAGCATACAACATCCACAATGCAATTGCTTAATCATAACTGTCTAGCTACATCTACTGATTGACAGCAACAAGAAAATTTGTGAAGTTGGCTTCAGAATTTGAGAGGCTCAAACCTTGAGGGACTCAATATCACTTCCAGCCTTTCATAGGTCCTCACTACCTTACTCAGCCACCTGTCTCCTCAAGTCATGTGGCATTGCTGCCTCTCTGCATGTTTCTTCATACTTGATAAGGGGAATAAAATGTTGAGATGGACTGACAGTGATATATAGAGACATTATAAGCCTGTAAATCCTATTTCCAGAGGAAATCAGTCAAGAACTCCTTGCATCTGCCTGCAGGCTGTTAACCTTATCTGCACTAGTAAACTGGAAAAGTTTCCTTGTCTGAGCTTTTTTTTTTCATTTCCAAAACAGCTTCTGGCATATCCATTAAATGAAACAGAGCTTAAGCAGGATTTCTCTCTCACTTAGGCTCTTCTCAGTGCCTGTTTTCTCAAAAGGTAGATGGAGAATGAGACTTGGGTCTCAGCAATACTGGAATTGGCTGAGCTTTTGGAAGATGTTCAAAGATCACCAGTGTTCCTGACAGTAGAAAAAGAAAAAAACCTACTGGTTTGTGTCCATTTTAATGAATTTTGAAAGCTTTCAATGAGCACAAGAATTACTCTAACCAAGAACCAAAAACTGTCAAGAAGATTAGATTTCTATGCAGCCCTTAGTAAGAAAGGTTTTCCATTCCTTGAATGCCTGTATTATTAGGACAGGTATCTGAGTATCCTCTTTTATTGGAGTCTTCCTTACCCACTCCATTTTAAACTGCAGCAGACTCTGCTGTGAGTTTAATTATGAACATAGGCAGAACACCAAAACCATACAGTGTAATAGGTACAACAGCAAGTCAAGATGCTTTTTACGTTCTTTTTTCTCCTCTGTTTTGTTTTTGGAGGGTTTTTTTTTCATTTTACTTGTAACAGTGATTAAGATCAGTCCCAAAAACTGTATGAGGAAGAATGAACTATGACAAATCACATCTCTTTTTTTTCAAGCAAAATGGCACAGGGAAATGGATGAAGAGGCCACACCTCAGACACCGAAACCATCCTTTTCCTATCATCTTACATGTTGGCTTCCTTAAACCTGTCACACTCCATCTTGTTGTTATTTGGTCTTTTAGGCTGTTCCAAGAAGATGAATTGCCATTGCTGGGAAGCTGTGAATTTCCACCCTCAGCATACTGGTGATCCCTTGTTCATATGCCAGAACTTTGTGTCATCCAGCCTAGCTCCTCTCGCTCCCAGCAGTTTTTTCATCCCCCTGCACTGGTAACTTTGTAAAGAACACTGTCACTGCACTTTGGCCCCTTTTGGCTGTGCTGCACCCACCAAGACTATAGTTTGTCACACTGGGCCTCATTTCAATATTGCAAGTGACCAGCACTGCCCACAGTGTTTTGAAGAAGGCCTCAGTAGGTCCTAAGTGACCCTGAGAGTCTCTTTCCTTTTTTAGTCTGCTGGCAATGGCCATGATGTATCTGAAGATCTTCTCCCAGCTGTGCCCCACCAGTACTCTGATCATTTTGTAACCAGCATGCTGTCATGTATTTTTTTTCTCCAACACAACCTCTGATGTATTTCCAGCTGATCACAAAGATTCCAGCTGTGTTCTCAAGACCACAATCTTATCATTTTAGGTTTCTGAAGCTCACGTTGTCTAATTGCTCTCATCTCCTTAAATAGTCCAGTTCTAATTCTTGTGCCAAAAATCACTAGTGAAAATGTAAACATGTTACCATCCATAGGACAGCACAAATCAGTCCTGTCTCTGAATGGGCTATTGCAGTCAGCACCCACCACCTTTGACTTCTCTTAGTCAGCTATTCCTCAGAATCCCAAGCTGAGTACCAAAAAATTTTGTTGGGTTAACATGACTTTACTGAATAGAAGCTCATCATTTCCCTTACTAGATGAGGAACTTAATTTTTTCCACCCCCGAACAGGTTTCACTGCATCTATGCCTCCTTCCCTGAATATTTCTTGTGTTACCCTGTTTTTATCTGGTTCTGGGTCCCTTTCCTGAGTACTGAATGCAACAAGAAAAATAATTTTTTGGCTTTTTCTCAAACCGTAGCAGTAGCAATCTTACTAGTTATTAACAGTTTAGAAGTCCCTTATCAGCTTGAAAAGAGAGAAAATGTATCAAAGTCACCTTGGTTTTGTTATAAGTAGCTGAAATGTGACTTAACAATGGAAGCAGTCATAAAAAAAGACATTTAAAAAAGGAAAGAAACATAAGCACCCATGACAGTATAAGTATGGCAATCTGGAGCTGCAAAGAAGGATGGCAGTTTGTGAGTATGATGCTTCATGATATACCACCTAGCCAAGTATAGCAGGGCCTTGCTGTCAGCTTCTTGCTGCCTGCAGAACTTGAAACACATTCAAAGGCAAGAGAGAAGATCTATCATGGGAGAAAGGGACTCCTGGAGAGCAGAGAACTGTGGAACACTGGCATTCAAAAAGAATGAAGCCATTTCTATGGAGGAGACTCTAAAACCAAGAAGAAATAAATAATCCCATCACCAAGCCACAGCTCCTAGGAAGCAGTCCCTTCCTTCTGTATGAAGGGAATGTATAGCATTTCTTCAGAGACTACACTGCATATGAACTTAAAAAAACGCAGACAAGAAAAAAATCACACTAAATGGCCAAACAGTGCCATCTGGGGACTACTCTCGTAAGAAGAGCATGAGCAAAAGGCAATAAAGTCAGTGAAGGAGCTGCTTTTTCACTTGGAATGAGCAGAACTTTATTCCGTGGGAAGTTTTGATTATTTGCACGGGGCCCGTCTTGGGGTCAGGCACTGAATGGCACACAGTGCTCTATTAAGAGTCAGGACTGCTCCAGGAAAGGAACACCAACACATCTCTAAATTCAAGAGCTGTAGTCAAGCAGCAGCTTTGTTATACTTTCCTGATACAAAGAATTTCTTAATTTGAAGCTTGTAGGAAACAGGAGACTACATGAAAAACAAGGAAAGGACAATATGATGTAGCACTGATGGAGAAATGCTTTCAGAGCTCCTTGTTTTACTATGCTGTGCAACAGAATTTTATTTCACAAAGCTTCCAGGGCACAGTGATCCCCCATTTAAAGCAAATATTTTCAAATGAGTGCCTGAGATTTTGCTTAAGGACTGCAGTGAAATCAGAGAATCATAGCATCAGAATGGTTTGGGTTGAAATAGACATGAAAGGTCATCTAGCTCCAAGCCCCCTGCCATGGGATACAGCGAGCACTACCATGTAGCTGTTTGTACAAGCAGTGGGAATGTGCAGCTTTCCAGGCTGGTGCAGATGATACAAATGGAAGCAGAGATCTCTTGTGAGGACAGCTGTGTCATTTCAGAAGTGGCACGAGGCAAAGGAGGGTGCAAGAGCAAAGCACCTGGTACTGCCTTCAGGCAGGCAGAGTCAGTCTGGGCTCCTGCAGAAATGCAAGTTTGATGGCTGCCTGGAAAATGCAGGCTTTTCAGCAGAATATAGAAAACTCAGAGATGGACCAAATCTGCTGATTTGGGTGCTGTACAAACAAAACCAAAGAGCAGCTGCTTTTAATCCCAAGCTGCATACACAAAAAGGGAAGTAGGAAAGTAGAAAAGGCAGTAAATTTTTGCATTTCTTTCAGAGCCTTAGATTTCTTTGAAGGATTATGAGTATTATGTTAAGACCTTCAGTTTAAGCTGGATCAAAGAGGAAAGAGGAACCAGAAAATGTGGTCTTCAGTAAGAAGCTATGGAAGTAATGTAGACGATTTTTTATTTTTACCCTCAGACTGCCTACAAACCAGGCTAGTTCTTGTAAAACCAAAGTAACAAAACTGGGCTGCATCAGAAGTCTGTGCAATGTTTGGCTACCCATCTGTGGTATTTTAACATTTTCAATATTTCAAAATGTTCAGTACACAAGTATTCCCTTCTGTTATACTTATAGGATTTAAATCACATGCTATTTATTCTATTTATTATTTATAATGCATTCATTTCAATTCACCTGCTGCAATGCACAGTTCATTTTTAATACATAATTTCTAATTTCAGTTTCTTTGCAAAGTCTGCCTTCTCTTGAGCTAACCCCTGGAATTGAGTTCTTAGCCAGAGACCAGCGCCTGGGAAATCTGCTAAAACAACAGCACACGCTCTGCATCCTCATGAAACTGCCTGACATTTAGGGTCACCACCATGTTGATGTTAAGCCTGCTGAGACTGGAGTGAGGACAGTAGGCACCAACCTCTCTCCTTCTTACCTATGCAAGGGAAGCATAACAAGTCATCCAACCACTTTGGTGGAGTGACCCCGACTTTTCCACCTTCCTACTCAGTCTGAACAAACATAAGTGATGTTTTGACCATCCCTCTGTAGTGGCTACGCTCACCGTGGTGCGTCAAAGTACCATGAATGTTAGTGGGGACAGATTTTTGTCAGAACAGGCACTGGACAACCTGCTCTTGAGGAAACTCGTAATTGGATTAATAGAAATCAAGGCACAGTAAATGAATTCCCTCCAGCTTGCAGCAGTTTCCAGGCAAGGTAGGCAGTTCCATGGCACATATGTTGTACCAGCACTCACTTACTCCCTTCAGCCTCAGCCAGAGGCCCCATAGGTCCCTGGGGAAGTTTCTCTCAGCATCCTCTCTAAGGCACAGCTGTGGGTATGTTCACAGGGGCTCTTAAGCTTGAGCTCTCCTGCACTCTCCACTGCTCCTCCTCCTTGCACCAGCTCCCTGGACAGTTTGACACTCCTCCCCTGCAGCACACTGATGCTACATCCTCTGTTTTCACAAAAGAGTATTGTTTTAAAAGTGTGTTACCACGGACAAAACAGATGCTGTACACCAGCTGGAAAAAGATGCTTTTTGCTGGTAGAGCTTCTTTGCTTGCTGGAGTTGCGAAGTCCACGCAGTGCAGGTATACAGGGGAACTACACTAACAAGAAAGTTTTAGGTTGTCCCCAATGTACAGTGTCCAAAAAAACCATCCTCTGTTTTATCCAGTTCTTCAGATACAAAAGAAATACATATTCAGCTCCTTTAGGAATTGACCTGTTGACCTTTCTGAATGCCAGAAGGCCTAGAAGTAGGGCAGAGAGAGAATGATTATCATATTGTTGAAACAGAAGAACTCCCAAAT
>VWZW01007548.1:399780-479201 GCA_013397115.1 Edolisoma coerulescens
AGACAGGATGCTATTGTTAGAGCAGGATCTGTTGGGGGTTGGTTGCATAGATAATCCAGGGTGGCAGAGGTTTCTCTGATGTTTTGGAGAGCATTTGACTTGTTTCATGTGGCATACAGAAATAAGTCACATCCTTACAACAGTTTTTTGCAAAATACAAGAAGCAGAACTGACCCAAATCNACACAAGCAGGTCACTTTCCCAGCCCGCTGTGCAGGAGGGGAGCAGTGGGCATGACTTGGGGACACCACTTCTGCTTAACTGCTCAGCAGCCTTTGATCATCCATTTAAAGCCAATTTCCTTCCCAAGGCCTTTGGAGACAAGAGGGCTCAGTCCATGCCTGGGGTTCAGGTGGTACAAAAACATGCCTTTTAATTGTGTGTGTGCCCTCGCCAAAGAGGATTTGCCAACACCTTGGGAGCAGCAAACAGACCCAGCTGCAGCGTTCTGCAGAGCCCAGGACAGACCGGAGTGCAGCCACCTGTGGAGATGAAGACCTGTGACATTTTCGTTTTGATAGTATCCTACATACTGTGCGTGTCCTCCAGGACTGAACCACAGCCATTATTGGGAACCATCTCAACTGCAGTGACAAGGCAGGCATTTCCTTTCACAGGCCAAGAGCTAGTCATCATTTATTGATCAGCGACTTGTGTTTGCTCAACACTATATTGCTGGTAACGAGATAACATTAATAAAAGTGACTTGACCTTGTGTTTTGGTTTGGTTTTTTTAAAGTTTCTTTTTGCCTTTACTGACACCTGTCCCATGTGAGAAGGCATGTCCTAAACTGGCAGTGACAGCAACAAAGATTTTCACTGGAAGATTTTACCATTGTACAATTCATGATGAACTAAAATTATTTTAGAAATTAAGAACTGCTAAAGAATTTTTCTGTCTGCATCCAAAAATAACCCCTAAAACCTGTGTTTATACCTAGTGAGGCAACCCTATTCCTTTACCAGCAGTGGTGGGATATACATATATGTGGAAGAAACTAGAGTGATCCAATACATTCTTGCCTGTTTCTGTGCTTCCAGGAAGCAGAGTGCAGTGTTTTCAGCATAGGAAAAGCTGCTTCCCGGGATTTCTGGGAACACAACTCCCTGTCCAAGCTGCAGTCCTGCTAATTTGACAGCAGGAGGCTGTTCACAATAGGGAGTTGCTGCGTCACGCTCAAAGGGGCAGAGCTAAGGCTGAATAAATATTCAGACTCCCTTGTGCCTGGTTTAACAACTGACTCTTTCTTTGAAAGGAGTTCTCTGAAATACCAGATCCTCTAGAAGAGTCCCTCCAGGTAACAGCTGCTGAATGCCAGGGTTCAAAATGCCTGAACCCCTTGTGTCCAGATTCACTGTCAAGCAGCTCCTCTCTTTTTGAAAGTTGCTTTGATTAGGATTCAGTGACTCCTGCGGTATCTCATATGCTAAGTGCTCAAACACCAACATAAAACAGAGATCTGAGAACAGCTTTCACACTCCTGGGAGAGTTTCTGTGAATCTGCTGAGGAACCACTGTGTCTCACAACACTGCAGTTTGTCTTTATCTCATCTTCTCACTGCCCTCTATTTCCAAGGAAAAAAAACCAAAACCAAGGAAAGCTTGTGACGCAGTCACAAGGGAGAGGTTGTCCAGATCATCAGTAATGTTGCATTTGGGTTGCCAAAGCTGAAGGAACGATGTTCCCACATCCCAGGGTGCATGCAAAAAGCACTCTGCATTTGGGAGTTGTGGTTCACGCGCTCCTGTGCATTGTAACAGAGCTGCTTAAGGAAGGATTGGTGGTTACCCAGTCCTAAATGAATATCCATAACTCCTGAGGTCCAGTGGTAGCAATAGCTGCAGGTAACCATCTACCAAGGCATATTTCAAGGCAGGTTTATGTCTCTGTGCAGCTATAGTGCCTGAGGACACCTTTGCACTTCCCTCTTCTCTCCCTCCCTCCCTCCCTCCCAGCTGCATTTGCTGATCCACTCTGCGCTGCAGCTGCCCAGGGAGAGCGTGGGGAGGGTGCTGTTTCCTACACCAAGATCAGGCTAGGAACTCGTGTAATTTCTGTTTCTGCACAACTAACTCCTACCCAGAAACCTACTGAAAAGGGGGGAAAAACAAATCCTCTTTATTCCCATCAGCAGAAAGGAGATTTTGTACGCTACTAAGTAACAGGTGTGAGGGGGTGGTGAGGAGTTACTACCTGCATAAGATTATTTTTTAACAGCTGTGTGCTTGTAGCATTGCTTGAAACAACTGCACATGCGTATGAGCTCTGCCCACTGGGGCTCTCAGTGGTTAATCCACAATACAGGGATCCAGAGCACAGCTAAAGATTTGACTAACGACTTTAAGCTTTTCTTATATGAAGAACAGAAACTATAATACAATTCACCTCAGGGACTATTATGCTACCAGTACAGCTCTAGACAATTTGAGACCTGCAAACAGGCCTCCACCACAAGAATGAGAACACCAGTTGGGCTCAATGGCGGCTCAGAGGAAAGCTGCCAAGGTGAGGAGGAGCAAGCCTCCACAGAAATGTTTTTGGTACTGCTGTTCAGTTCTCCACTGCCCTCCTTTAGGGAATCCCTTCCCAAGAAGAATGTAGTTGTTTTTGATGGGTGCAGCAGCTTCTTGGGCCTCAAGCACCATCTCAGACACGGTGTTTGTGCAAGTCCTCTGCCGTTCTGCAACAGCATTTGAGGCATGTGATGAGAAACATGCTGGCCTAAGTTGGTCACAGGAAGCAGTCTCCTGTTTGGCGGTAAGGCAAATCCAGATCCCTGGGACAAATGCCTTCATCAAGCAAGGAGGAGAAGGAAGCGTTGGATCTCACTGGAGGTTTTTTGCTCTGCCAGCCTAAGGAAAAATTCTGTAGCAAGAACTAGTTCCAGACAGTGGAGGAGATTGATCAGGTGCACCTGAGAAAGAAACACTGCTCTGCAATGTTGATTAGCGTAGTACTAAAAAATTATACCCTGCCTTCCTTTGCAGCTGAGCTGGACTGAGATACAGCTCGTGGAGGAGGGGTACACAGCTCCCAGTGAACCTCTCTGAAGAGACAGAGTCCCTACCCCATGTCATCCAAGGCCCATCAGCTCCTTCTTGGTGTGTGGTGGGGCTATAAGAGCCACAGCTCCAATGCAGAGGCTGGCAGTGGAGCACTTTGAAGACTAGGGCAGACGGGAGAGGCCCCTTTTCCTCACTCTGAGAGCATTTAGAAGAAGAGAATTGACTCACAGACTTGTGAGGTTTCCTTTAGAAGACTTTCGTAGTGATGAAGGTGGTTGCCTCACTTTCCCAGCCACACCCCTGTTGCATCATTTTTGTATGTTCTGTTTATCTGAGAGAGGATTGAGCTTCGAAAGGAAAAGGCAAGGACAGCAAAGCAGAAGATCAAGTAACAGGATACTGAGGTATGTAGTCAAGGCTGTCCAAGGACAGCTTCTACACAGCTGGGCACCTGAGCACCACAGCCTGGAGCAGAAAAATAAACCAAACCTTCTTTCTCATGCCACATGTGAATGACTGCAGCCAAGAGAGTGAGGTGGAGTGCAGAGAACAAGGGAGCACTCAGGACAGACAGATCAAGCATCCCCAAACCCACTGCAGACCTGATGGCCTCACTATCTTCCTAACACCAACTAGCCTCCTAGTGTTATAGTCTTAAATTTCTGTTCTCTTGTATGGACACATCTGCACGAATGCACACATGCTTAACACCTCCTCACACACATGTAATCCCTTGGCAGCTCCAAGTGCATCTTCAGGGAAGAAGGGAGACCTTTACAGTGTGAGACACTTTAGAGATCTCTGGTTAGGCTGATAATGTCAAATGATACAATCATATAAAGCCATTTCTCTCAGGTATAACTTCAAACTGAAACTCTAAAAACAGGGTAGAAAAAAACCAGTCACTGTTATCAAACTCATCAGCAAAGTTTGAAGCACAGAGAGGAGAGATTTGCTTGCATTGACCAAGAACAGAAAGAACAGATGACCAAAAGAAAACCTGGAGTAAAAACCAATTGATGAGAGAGGAGAGAGATTATAAAGTCTTTCTTGGATCAAAATGCAAACTGAAGCATTAACGGCAGCAAGCACCTCTTTAAGTCAGACGTGAAATGTTCCTATTTTCATACACAATTAGTCTCACTAGAGCAGTAAGAGCTGTCTCAAGTCTCCTTAATGAAATCATTGCTTGTGGAAAATTTCCTCTTGCATCTCTGTTACAGTTTTTCCCACAACATATCTCTCTGAATAGGTGATCATTTCAGTCAGTATGAGGAAACATCTGGGCCCATCTGGCTCAATTAAAGTGCCTTGTTCCAAAAGCATAACCCATCATTTTCTGCTTATCTTGTTGTATTTTCACTTTTGTCTGAAATTAGGACACGCTCAGAAACGCTAATTATTTTATGAATAATCTAACATCAGACTTGATACATCTTTGTTGTTGTTGTTATGCAGAGCCCTTACTTTCAATTCTTTTGTCCACTGATACCAACGTAAGGCTGTCTGGCTTATCTCGTTTCACAGGCACTAAATAAAGCCTTCCTGGCAGTGAAACTGGCCGTGCAGGTGGAAACGTGCTCTGCACTCCCGAGGCGTGTGCTGGCTGGCAGATGGAGCCTGTGCCCTCGGGAGGAGGCAGATCGCACTGTGCCGTGGCGGGAAGGCTGTGCTGTCAGCCGGGCCCCACGGACAGGGTGCATCCACCCAGGGCTCGGCATCGCTCGCAACCCAACGAGCCTTTCACCCAGACACACACCAGGGCTCCAAAGTATGTTGTAGATGTCTGAGGTTTTCCTGGCTGCCCTCAGCCGAAGACACTGGCTCAAAAGCCTCAGGGCACTGCTGCGACTGGTTGTCTCTGAAGACAGAGTAGGGGTGACTCGCACCAAGGGCAGTCAGCTCCAGGAGAGCGGTGAGCGAGGCACTATAAAAACCAGATGAGGAGGCAGAAGGTGCGGGAGGGGGTCTCCCCCGTGATCTCCTTTATTGAAACAACAGGGTAGGGGTCCAGGACAGAGAACGATGGAGGGAAAGCTCCAAGGAGTTGGGGCTGTGCAAGGGGTTTTAAGGGAGGTGAGAACTGGGAGGGGTCAAGGGACACAACCAATAGGGAAACAGACGAGGGGAGGATCCAGGGGTCTGGGGTCCAATAAAAACAATCGAGGAGAGGATCAAACAACAAATAACCAATAAGGAACCGAACTTGGTAGAACTTTCTGGAAGGGTGGGTAGGTCCTAAACCTCAGTCCCACCTTCGGGACTTTCCTCCAGGGAGGAGTCTTCCGTCCCCAGGGTGGAGCTCGAGCGATGGACAGTAGCGATTACTGAGGAAGGACCTCCCACAAAAGTTCAGGCGTAAAACCTGTTCTGGGGCCAAAGCACGCTCAGTGCTCGCTACCAGGCACAAACCCTGCCCCCTCACGCCTGGTGTCAGGGCAGCTCCTCAGCAGAGAGGGGGAAGCTTTAAAGGGAGTCGTGTCCCGCAGCTCAGCACGGCTGTCACGGGCAGGGCAGCAGGAGGGAAGCCTGTGGGAAGTGCCTGTCCCTCTGTGGTACCAATGAAAAGCCAGGCTGAGCAGCAGGGCCTCTTGTGCTGTTGTAGGACACAGAGGTGTGTGTCTGTTGCAGAAGGGCATGTAGAAGACTTAAGAAGTGCAGCTTTGGACCTTAAGGAGAACCTTGTGTCCCTTGCGTTTTAGCTGCTGTGACAGGAAGAGGAGCAGGGGCAGGCCTCTCCCAGGGACAGGGTTTACAGGACATGCAACAATAGGCAGCATGAGGTATGTCAGGGGGAAACAGCAGGAGAAGGAGAGCATAGAGGGCTGGTTGAAGGCACCCAATTCCTTTTATTCAGTTCATCGTCCCATGGCACAAATGGGTACGTTACCATGACACCAGCCCCTGGAGAAGGGCAGATCCCTTCTCTGATGCTGAACTGTTAGACCTACACTGGTCAGCTGTTCCAATGCTCCAGGCTCACAACATCACAGACACTGTATCAAGCTTCCCAGAAACCCCAGGATATGATAGCCCTGGAGCCAAAAGAGTAAACACATAGACTCTCTTCCAGGGGTCCAGACCACACAAGGCAGGTGGATCTAGTTCAGGGCCCCTGGGGAAGCAGTGTGCAGATTCCCAGCTATCATGTGCCTTGCTTCCAAAAGGTTTGCTCTGAAGTCAGAGGTCCAAGACCATAGCAGGTATCCAGAACCCCAGAGCTGCCCTGCTTCCTGCAGCAGCCTCTGTCAGCCCTGGAGCAAGCTGCTGCGAACAGTCCCCCTGCAGCAATGCAGAGCCAGCTGCCTCGTCAGCTCCTGGTGCTGAGCCTGCAGCAGCAGGAGCAGAACTGGTTCTGCCTAGCGAGGTATTCCCGCCAGACATCAGTCCCTGGTCTGTGTAGCTGCACGCTGCTCATGCAGAGCCTCAGGGTTCAGTTGGCCAGCAGTGGCTCCCACTCATCCTGATCTTGGTGACAATGCAAACTATAATATTACAAGTAGAAAGGCAGGAAATGGCTTGTGCCATCTCATCTTCCATGTCCCCAGGGCTGAAATGTCCATATTAAAAGCAAGAAAGATTCTAAGTGCATGTGTTATTTGCTAGAGATCAATTACAGATCAGTGTAAACAGCTGATCTCCCACTGAATTCACTTCTTCATTATACAATTTATTAGAGGATTATTCAGACAGCTCAGCTGGACCTTACTAGCGCATCAATATTTATTCTGCCCTTTAGCAAGAAGCAGAAATGCAAAGTGTAATTTTCTTACTAAACTCTCCTGCTGGGAAGGCTGCATCTTGTTAATGCCACAGAAATCCTCTCTGTCTTCCATGAAGGCTTGTGGCCTCGTACAGACCCAGTCCTGCACCTGGCTTGGGAACACAGCCCAGGTGGCACAGGCAACACAGTGTCCATGCATCACCAAAGGGACATCTGCCCAAGCCAGGGACCCCATGGCATTGGTCGGGCACTGCTGTGGAAACCTGAGTTGTAGCTAAAAAGGTAAGTGGAGACATGACTGCCACAGTGTTTAATGCCAGGGGAACCACTTCAGAATTCAAAAAATGCCATGGTGAGGAAAACAGGTAAATCACCACTATTTCAGATGACTCTGATGCTGGAGTTTCAGAGATCAATAAGCAGATGGTTCTGCAAAAGCCACATATCTGAAAACAAGGCTCTGCCTCAGCACATATTTGCCTGGAGTGCTGGGCTGCTTTCTTGTTCATGCCCACTTCTCCAAAAATAAATTGCTTCAGCATCAATAACTGGATGTGTGAAACAAGGGCAAACATTACTTCAGACACAGTCAAACATCAGAAAATACAAATACATAGGCCTGTAGGGCCTGTACTAAAAGCATGAAAATCCAAAAACCTTAGATTTTTTAGAAGCTGCCTAAATTATCAGAAGTATTGACCTCCCATCGCAAAGTCCACGGTACTGTAGGTTGTTTTAAGGACTTAATTCCTTGTAACTCTTGGAAATTCCTGACAGAGTAAAGTGTGTGTTTGCTCTCCACAAACATATCACTGAAAACAGAATTTCTGACATTTCATATCTTTCATATCAAAGAGGCCTTGGATTTGCCTTTTCTCACCTAGAAATTGTAACCTTGTAGCTCAGCCATACTAACAACAGATCTGGAGCTTCATGACATTGCCTTACTAGACTTCAAGTTATCAGGCTTTAAATGTATCTTTGCTTGATTTTGGCCATCTCTGCAAAATCTGTTAAGATGCATCAGCTGCAGTTTACCTTAGGCAGTTATTGTCTAGCTTGTCTTAGCTGCCACAGCAAAATTGTCCCATGACCAGCGCCTGCTCTTGTCCTGTGGCTTTGAGCTTTTTTTCCTTTGAGCTATTACCTCAAATGTCTTTTAGTGTAAGTTTTGTTTAGCTTGTGCAATCTTGTGTTGTTCTTCCCTCCTAAGGAATTGTGTCTTATACAAAGAAACAGCAAACCGGAATAGTCATGGTATAATTAACCCCATGGGCCCACAGGAGACAAGAAAGTATAACCTATCTCTGTGTATGAGGTTGCTACATACAAAGATCTCCCTGAATGTACCCAAGAACAAGAAGAAAAATAGTAATCATTACCCACAAAGCATTTTCCTGGGAAATGTGGTGAAATGCCAATGAGCAATGTACAAGAAGGGATGAGGCAAGATATTGGTGAAATAACCAGTGCCATAAGCAAAACCTTGCCCCTTTTAGGACAAGCTTTTTGCTCTTTTCCTTTTCTTGTATTGGAGAAGCCAGCTCAGGAACAATGCTGTGCCCAAGATGAAGCCAGGACATGTCCAGGTTCTTGAGCTTCAAGAAAACTCTTGTCCCTTGTCCTGTCACTGCATGAGCTTTCCAAAAGTCCCTCTTCCTCCTTTTTATAAGCCCCTTTTAGGTGCTGGAAGGCCACAATCTCAGAGCCTTCTCTTTCCATGCTGAACAATCCCAGCTCTTACAGGAGAGCTGCCTCAGCCCTCTGATCACCTCTGTGGTCCCCTTGGAACTCATTCCAATAGATCCATATCCTTGTCCTGGGGGCTGCAGAGATGGACTCAATGCTTCAGGTGGCATCTCACAAGAGCAACGTAGAGAGGGAAAATTCATAAGACTCAAACTATTTCTAAGAGGAAGGTAAGGAAAAATTGCTTGGTTTTCTTTACCTTGAACTCGAGTGACTTCCTGGAAGAACATGCAGGGGTGGGTCTGGCAGGAGGACACGGCTGGCACAGTAGGTAGATGTGTGCCTTCTCCTGTGCATTGTCCAGTGGGGATCATTAGAACTGATGCAGCCTTTGTCCTGTTAAGGGATACAAAGGTACACCACTGCTCTGCAGAACTGGAGCTTCATTTCACAATTTTGGATAAGAGCATGGTCTTCTAACATCTCTTTCCTTGCATGCTTCTGCAGAAATTGCAAACACTGCTAGGAGAAATGTCTTTGGGAAATGTATTTGCATTTCAGTCTGCCTGTGGAAAAGGATATGAAGTATTAAATGCCACCACGGATCACAGCAACAGGAATTCCAGCCTATGCTAAAGATCTGCTGAAAAATTCAGCAGATTCTGATCTTCCAGCATCAGCAGTAATCTTCTAATATTATTTGCATAGCACTGAAATTAAAGAACTGCATTTATCATTTCTCAGTTGAAGCAGACACATTACACTTGACAGCAATGGAATTAAAAGTTGAAGCTCATTTGATTTTATTTACCTTACACAAGATGCTTGATCATATTAAAATGCAGTTTCTAATCATTCATCCAGGTAAAACTCAAACTTTGTTTTTAAGGTCTTGTTGGTATCAAATCCTTTTGAATTGTTGTCACTTAGGCTGAGTTTTATACCATCCTGTACAAGGATGAATAAATGCACATCAATTTTCCTTTGAAACTTAAGACTTTTTTTTTCAGACAGGAAGCATTCCAGGACAGAACTTGGTTCAGAACCTGAGTTGGAGTATTCAAGATGCTGACCAGATGAGTTTTGTGGTATTCATGGAGGGGCACAGGAACACTGGTGAGAACACTGGCCTTTCTCTGAGAGCACTTGTTAACCCTGGGTCTAGTGCTGGACCGTACAGGCAGGTACCCTTTGCAGTCACCCAGGAACCTCACCCCAGTCACCTCAACAACCTCACACGGGTGAAGGAGCCTGGGCCGAACAGTCAGGGCAGCCTCATTTACTCAGAGCAAGTGCTGGGACAGTACGGCAGCTTGCACTGCCAGGAAGCTTTGGGTGCTTAGTCTGTCCTTCCTCCTCCCACTGCAGCTGAGTACCTCTGTTCTAAATATTCTCTGTGTGTGCTGAGGTCACACCACTCACCACAGGCTAAGCACATCCAGTGCACAGCCCTGGGATCTACCTGGGCACTTACTGCACAGCCCCTTGCTCTCCTGTGCTGTTTCCAGTCTGTGTGTCCAACCCCCCACCCGAAGTTCTGAGACTCCTGTGCTGCATGTCTCCTCTTCCTCATTCTCCAGCACAGATAACTTGCTTCTGTCCACTTAGTGGAGCATCTGTTCTCATGGGGTAGGAGTTAGAAAGGACCTGTGTGCTCCTGGAGGGCTGAAGGATACAGCAGTGGTCTGTCTGGAAACAGGAGAAGCTCCACAACACATTCCCCAGCCGAGCTTGGATAGAGCAGCTGGGTGCCTCTGCTGCTCTTCCAGCTTCAGAGAGCTGGGAGCTCTGCCTCAGGCATTGTCAGCCTATGAATTCAGACATCCAGAAGCAGCCCCTTTTTGCAACATTCACATAAAATCTGCACAAACACATTCAAAATGCTTAGTATTTTAAAAAAACCTATGTGGTGAGTGTGAAATAGTGATGAACATATCATTGTGCCAGCAGATGGCGATCAAAACAAAGAAACATGATTACTGATGAGAAATAATTCCACTTGAAGCCAGGTACTTTGTATTCAGGGGAGCAACGCAGTTGCCAGCCACCACGAGGGGTTACACGGTGGAGGGTTGGTGGGCCGAGGACAGGCCAAGAAGAGCTGCCTGCATTAGAAAAAGCAGAGCACAGAATGACGTCCCTTCTGCCTCTTCCCCTTGGATGAATTCCTAGGAAGATTTTATAAGAAACACCCAAACAGCCTTTAATACATCTGGAGATTACATCTGGAGATGCTAAACAATTGCCGTTCAACTCTCCACAGGAGATGTGGTCCTCATGATGTCTCACACACAGGAGAAGAAATGAAGAGGTCTAACAGAGGCTCATATCTTGCACACATGGGGCAGCAGCTGCAGTGGTGCACAGAAGCAGGTGAGGAATGCCCAGGTCTAATAGGTGTTAGGCTCATGCTGGTAGGGGCACCAGAAAAGCCTAGTGAGGAGAAGTGAGTGGGGGAAGAAAAAGGGAGGGCAGCTTCCACAGTGAAGACAGTTGAGGAAAAAGAATGTTGGTAATAAAACAAAAACTATAAAATTCCTGCATTCATCTGTGTTTTTATGATGAATCAGTAAAGGCAAGAGAGGCAAGTTTAGTGATACTATATAAAAATGTCTTAGCATGAAATTACATGGAATATACACTGGGTTCAACAGCCTAAATTCAATCCATTGAAAAAACATGTAGGAGTCCGGTTCTTGTCTGGACATCCCTAGAACAGAACCTGGCACCTTATTTGCCTCTAAGGGGAGCCAAAGCTAGGATGTGGACAGAGCAGGTGTGCAGCAAGAAAGGAAGAGCCATGAGGTATCACAGCAGCTAACTGCTGTAGGCTGACTGTTTCTGGTTCTGCTTCGCTGGAGGTCAGTTTCCACATGAAGTCTAGCGAATCCATTGCTTTAGAAACTTCAGAAGCCGTGAGAAAGATGAAATCTTGGAACCAGTGACAAGAGGGAAGTCTTTGGATCAAACTCTCCACTAACACCTCCTAGGAACGCTTTCAGCAGCATTTTTGACCTTCATAATGAGACTGACAGTACTGGGCTAGCAGGGGTCAGGAGAGGAGCAGACCCAGCAGGAGCACCAAACTCAAACACTAAGCTATGGAACACTCAATGTTTCAGAGCACGTACAGCAACATCCCTGCAATGGCAAACCAAGGCTTGTAATTTAAATTAGCTTCCTGAGCAAGCTGGATGAGCTGTTTCCTCAGGTTTCCTCTTGCACGTTAGAAGCGTGCTGAACACATTGCATATTGTCAGGGAGNGGCTGCTCACCAGAGCCCTGCACAAAGAAACAAGCATCACAGTTCACCAATTAATAATGGCCTTACTAGATGTGAGCCCCCAAACACCCATACACAGAAAATTACACTTAAGTCTTGGGTCTGCCAGCACCATTACATACCGGAAAACTTCACAGCCTTCATTTTGTGTGTGCCCAGAGCTTTGATTAGGAGCTGAAGCCACTCCAGGAGAACAGCCAGCAGCTTTACAGATTAAAGGAGTTGAGGAGTTCCTTACAAGTTTATACCAAAAGGGATCCTTGTAGTTCAAATATTCACCTACCTGTGTGCTCCATTTTCCCTTCTTCAGTGTTTTTTGCCCCAAAATCTACCAGAAGTCTTCCTCTCATGCTCAGAAGAGAGGCAGTGCTAAGGCAGGGCAAATCATACCCTCTCCAACACTACAGTAACCAGGTCAGGTGTCCACAAGTGCAGACGTGGAAGGCTTTGATTGCTACAGGCTGCTTTGCACACCCCAGTACACAGAGTGTTTCTGTTGCCTTTTTTTAATCCCCATTCACTCTGTTTTGTTTGCTTTGCTTTACACTGAATTTATGGCCATGCTATTTCTTTGTAATGCGTTCTGCCTACCTGGTGTAATTACTAACACTTGCTAGCTTGACTCTTCAGGATTTCTGCCTGCTGTGTTCTCCTAGCTCAAGTCTTTCTAAATACACACCACAGTAGCTAGAAGCCTTGCACATGGCAAAGAAAGATGCACTTGACTAACATTATCCTCCTTTGCTGCAGTGGTGAAGGACCAGAAGTAGGTATCCATACATTTTTCAGCATCTTTGCATGTTAGGAATAAACTGATTAGCAACAAAAGCAGCAGAATGTTCTGTATTTGATACAAGGAGAAAGGTCTTTCAGCAGCTTGTCACTGAATGATCTACGATAAATTCTTGTAAACCCATCAGATTATTCAAAATAGTAAGCAGAATATGAAAAACATTATCCTGTAGCAATGACCTTTCCCTAAGAGAATTTCGTTTGCTTGCCAATGCTTTTCGTTCTTGTCCCATGCATTTCCACCCATCCTTCTTTGGTCATGCCTGTCCATTCTCTTGCCACCCTCCAGTTTTTCACCCTTCTCCTTGGGGATCCCCAATGCTAATCCTATACTTCTGTGCTTTTAACTTTAAAAGAAGCTTTCTCAATGTCACCGAGTGGCTTGTTCCCACCTATGAAAGACCCTTCTTGCCCATTCTTGTTTGAGAGTATGGAGTCAAAAGATGCTTCTGGGCACCTTGTCAGTACACTCCCAGCAGCAGCTCATCCTTTGCCATGCCACATTCCCTCAGATTCCTGCCATCTGCAGTCTTTCATCGTGAGATGTGTCTCCCTACCACCCCTACAGGCTGCTCAGTCCTGTCTCCTGCCTCAGCCGTGTCCATGTGCTCCTGCTCTCTTCTCTTTGATTACTGCTACACACCTAGGCCAGAGCTTCCCCCGGGCAATGGAAAAGCACTGCACCAGATCCTGTGAGAGAATCCCCTCAGCCCAACACAGGCACTTAGAAAATGCAGCTGCCAAACCCCAGGGCACATGCAGCAATGCCTCTCCCAACAGAAGAGACACTTCTGAAGAGCCACTTAGCTCCTAACAGGTTCAGTCAACCTGAACATACTAATGAGAACCACTTCTCTAACATTTGCAGATCCTTCTGGAAGAGGCAGTGGAAATGCTTTGGGTGTTCAGGCCATTTCTTCCTTGGTAAAGAAGGAAACATACAAAGTTATTTTTTTGTTTTAATTGACCACTGGTTAAATTGTAATACATTTCAAAGCAAAATAACCTGTTCAAGGACATTGTACCAAACATTAAATCTACTTTTAAACAAGGCTTAATTTGACCAGTTTACCTTATATACATACAGGTATAAGTTTCATTTCACTAGTAGCAAAATTACACAGTACATTGCATTTCCTGAAAGATGGCAAAAACAGGACTTGAGTGTCTGTTCTGTCCTTCCACACACTCCAAATCAGACAAAAACCACAGGTATTGAAAGTACAATCACAACTACAGGTAAATACAATAAGGAGCTCAGAGCAAGCCAAGATCTTACGAGAGATGACAATCACTTCTAGAAATCTACATTGCAAATATACAGTACATTCCACTAAAGAGTTTTGGGAGCTCCCACAATGCCTCTTAATCCCCTTTTGGTAATAAAAGCTTCTATGACAACACATATCCTTCATAAAAATTACTGAATTTGTATTTTTGGAGTATAGGTTGGAAGCTTAACGCAGTCTAAACTGCAGTCCAAATAAGCTCACCCAAAGAGAGAGTAAGCAAGTGTTGCAAGATTGATCAAGTTCAGAACCAGAGCTCAGCTCCTCGTCACTGGGCTTCTGGGTGCGAGAGCTGCTCTGCATCAGGGACAGGCTCAAAAGAGTGGGAAATGATACATTCCTTTTACAGCTTTTGCAGGTCAATCACCTGCAAGTTCTTGACAGAAAATGTCAGCTGACTCATACAAGATTAATCTGAGCTTATTTACAAAGCAGCCGTTACACTGCAATTGTTAGACACTAAAGGACACAGCTAAGGAGCAACAAGGGTTCCACATTTATGCTATCCCTGAAACACGTCTGTGAGCAGCAGAGAATGCAGTGGCCAGCAAGTATGCAAACACACTGCCACTGCTAGGGAAACTGCAGTCTGGCCTTGGGAGGTGGAATGGTGCACAGAATCCAGCAGCCCCAAAGGCCTGATGAGATTTCTGTTACGCTCAAACTCCGCTTTGGTTTGTGCAAAACATTAATCTTGTGCATGTAGCTTTCACAAAGAAACTGTTGCTCTGTGCTTGACAAGACAAAATGGGAGGAACTGTCCAGAATTACCAAGAAAATGGAGGTAAACAAGGCATTTTGCATGAGCACTAGTTACCCTCACAAGTACAACACCAAGGACTGCCACTGTTCCAAGGAAAGGTACTTCATCAGCACTGTTGGAGGTTTTCTGTTCTGTGCTTGCTGAAGAAGCTACCATTGATTAGCAAATAGCTGAACTTGACTCAACTAACAATGCCAAGGAACTTTTCCTTCCAGGTTTTATGTCTAACTAACCACTAACACTCTTTGCTGCTCCTAAGGAACTCTGACAGCACTAGGAAACACCAAACAGGCATGCCCAAGGTTGAAGACACCAACTGATTTTCTCCAACAGGGATAAAATACATCACTTGTTTCTATTAGGCAGACTCCAGCCCGACACACTCTGCACACCAACTCTTCTTCACAGATCTGTTTTAAAAGTTATGTTGCTGGACTCCCCAGATCTAACAGCAATGTAACACAAGCAATGTAATTAAAAAATAACTAGTGGAAACCTGCCCAATCATTTTTTAAACCTACTGTATAGAAACTTCTGGGGAAAAAAAAGCTAAGACTTGGTATTCCCACCTGTTACAGTCAGTCAGCAGCATTCTAAAAGAGCTGGAAAAGCAGGCTGCAAACCAGGTTCTCTCTACTAGCCTAGACCTGTTTTTAGCAGAGGTAGGTAGCAATAGGTCAGTGGAGAAAGAATTAGAAAACAGTATTTCAGATGTACTTTAGAGCCCTGGTGTTTTTTTTCTACTCTTCCTTTAATCTGTCTTGTGCTGTTTTCCTTTTTACTTGCAATAACCATCTCAGCCTAGTCACTTTTGGAAAGTGAGCTCTGGTAGGCTGCCAACAGTGCATGACAACAGTCAGGTGTTGTTACCAGACAGAGGAACAACTACAAGAGTCAAGGAGGTGCTTCACATGAGAACCTCAAGTGCCACATGCACAGCCTGGCAGGCACAGCATCAACCTGCTGGCAACACCCAGTCACCTCAGCTTCAAGCTTCATAGCCAGCAGAAACAGATATAAAGTCCAGCTTTCAGGGCACAGCTCCAACACTTCAAAACTGTGCAATGAACAATTAACATGAATGGAAAATATACATTTTTAGCAAAGAGGGAATCCAGCCAAGTCTCTGATTAATCTTTTTTTTCTGATGCCTGTTCTAAAAGCTTTTCAGTTTGTGGACACTAAGAATACAGCTACAGTGAAATGTGTGTGTAATCATTTGAGTGCACTCCTAGTCCACAGAGCACACAGACAACTAACGACCAAGTACAAAGCATGCAAAAGGTTGAAAAGCCCTCATTCCCAGATTTTCTACCATTTATTAGTTTTAAGATGAATTCATACAACTGCTGGACTTTTTCTTCCAAATGACCCTCTCCTATAAAAGCAACTTTAAGACTCAATACACATTTATATGACATATGCTTTAACTTCCCTCTTCCCAGGTTCTTGTATCTAACATAAAAGCCTTACACAAAGAAACACCTTCAGTGGTCCTCATGCTGCTTTGTGTTTCACAGGAAACAAAACTTCAGTTTATTATGTTCATATTCACCACTTGAACTTTTTTTAATTTCCAAATTACAGTTTGCTTACAGAACCTTAGTGAAATCCCCATTGTTTGCACATTCTTGTATGTAACACAGCTAAATGGCACAGTTACAGAAATAACCAAAACACCCTACCCAAAATAGTTTCATTGTCAAGATTTATCAATTTACCAAACCAAGCCTCTCCCAGATTCTTAGCAGCAAAATTCAATTACGTAGAAAGGAGCAGGACAGAGAAATCAGTCAGTTCCCCCACTGAGAACCAGAGTTGACTAAGCCATAAAATAAGCTGAGCAGCTCTGTCAACCTGACTGAAGTTTCAATAATTATCTTATGGCTCTGGGAAGAATCCACAGCCAAACTTCTTGATTTTCCGTAATTTTAAAAAGAGAGAGCTAATTTCAAGACATCTTCAGTTCCAGGTAAAATACTTGCACTCATGTTTTCCCTGCTTACTTAAATCACATCTAAGGTTCTTCTCTGATGTTTCAAAAAAATTTTGCAAGCAAGAGTAGAGAAATTTAAAAAAGATTGATGTAGACACCATCCAGAAAATGCTACCAAATATACAAAGCAGAGGAAGATATTTTCCTCCCAATTTTCATGTTTTAATTTTTTAAACACGTATTTCAAGAAAAGAGCAATTAAAAATGTATGCTTCAAAATTAAGTTGCCTGTACATGCTGAATGAACATGGGTTTTTAAAGCAGTCCCTCCTTATTCCAAGCAGCTCCCTCAGAAATGCTTTATCTCTCAACTGCATATAGCACTACAGTCAAAGTTATTATGTATCTGTGTCTGTCTTTTTAAACCTATTACTAGATAGGATGTGCCCTAGAACTGTAAAGAGCCATGCAGGTCTCCCACAAACCTATCCTACCAGCAGAAGCCTTTAATTTCCATGGATGCAAAACACATACACAAAGAATTAATGAAGTGTCCAAAGGAAAAAAGATTAACTCTTACTTTAAATCAGACAGCAAGTTACATACTTCTATGAATCTACTGATATTTAAGACTGCTTCAAAGCAGTAACTGAAATACAACAGCAGCTATGAATAACATATAACCTTCTTGATCCATAACTGATCCTAGCTTCATCTTAAAAAAAAAAATCACAGCAGCTGAATATATATGCAAATATACACAAACAAAACCTTTGATCAGAGGTTAATAAGTAACTGTGTTATATCAGAGCTAGAGACTAGACATTGCAAGTGTTCAGCAGTCTCTAACCCATCAGCTCTCAGGCTGGTGCAGCAGTGGAAAATCTCATGCAACACACCTTTCAGGTGGCATTAGAATCTTGTGTTTCCTGTTCAGATGTTGCTCAGCTGAACAGTTACCTCTGCTAATAATACAGCTTCCCTCTCAGTTAAGCATGCAAAATATATAAAAAGGCAAGTGATCAAAATATCCCCTTGAATGCCCAACTGCACGGTATCAAGAGACTGCTGCTGAATATTTAATATCCCAGCACTAATTTTCAGTATTTTCAAACTTGATATGGAAATTGCATTTTGTTATTACACAAAGTATAACAGTCATTGGTCATTTGCATCATCCACCCCAGCACTAGTGAAAAAGTGCCTTCTGAACAGGGATGAGAAAACATGGCAAGTTTTGTTACCAAGTTGTGTCTCTACTCATCTTGCACTAAGCAGTGCATGGAAATGGGTGAGCAGAAATTCAACAGTCTACCAAGACACACCATGTTTTCACATGCACTGATGCCATGTGTATCTCAAAAATACAGAAGTTAAAACATGCAGCAAAATGTTTGTTAAAGCACTTTAAATGCTCTCCAGATGATAATGAGTGATTTAATACTCAGACAAATCAAAGCACAGTAAAAGGTTTGTGCTTACACTTCAAGTTTCAGAGTAACATTGTTTCTATCAGAGTATCTGAAGTGCAATGAAAGGAACTTTCCACTGAATTCAGAAGCAAGAGACACCATTTAAAGAACTAGGAAAATAAGCACAGGTCAGAGTACTGCAATAAATAACAAAACAGCAGGAACATGCAGACCTTAGACTCAAAATTTCTTTTGAGATTCATGATATGTAAAAAAAAAAAAAAAAAATCAAGAACAGCCCTGTCTGACTTTTCCATATGTGGCGTCTTTTTGGCTAAACAACTGTTACTCTATTGTAAGGAACACAGATGTTACCAGGAAAACATTATTTACAGAATGATTATCAGGTTGATTATATAAAATACAGATGAAAATATACACCCTTAGGTTTGAGATAAGCCAAGCAAATTCACTGCTGCTAACTAAAGCACTTTGAAGAAGGTGACAGGCACCAAATATCAAAATTGAATCACAAAACTACTCAAAGTAACAGACAAATTTGGGAAGGTAGAGGTACAGCAAAGATCAATTAAGTTGGAATGATTTATAACTAATACTAGCCTATCAGGAATTATTTAGCTTCATTAAAATTCTATTTTTCTTATACAAAACTGAAGAGAAACCTTTACTCCCAGACTCTGATTTCTACAGGTACTCAGCAGCTTTTTTCTTAATGCATCTATGTAATGCTTTGTACTCTACATCTTACAAAATACATCCCCACATTTAAGTGCATGAACTAGAAACTGTGCTGAAATCATGGAAAAGCGCTTCATAAATCTCAGGCGCATTAGAGTCATGACAACGCTCAGCTCCAGTTTCTGGAAGCAGTTCTGTGAAAGGTGAAGTTTCAGAAAAGGGACTTCGATCCCTGGTTTTCAAACTCTGACCATGCATCATTCAATTCCATGAAGATCATTTTGGCATATTGCTCATAAGGTTGTCCTGTGGCCTGGAAACAAACAGAATGTACCATAAGCATAAAAATATTAGGAATTAGGTCACTTAGAAAAGATCCCACCCCTTTCATATTTGCTCTTATTCAACAGCTATAGACTGCTTTGTGAATATAATTTTACAGACATAGAACCCTCTCCCAACCTTATCCAAAGCTTACCATGAGTATTTAAACAAATTCAAATCCTTGGTTTCCTTACTTTACCTTCAAGTTTTCAGTACAATTCATGAATAATTGAAACTTAGCTAAAAACAGTTTTCAAAGCTGTTCTTTTCATAAATAGTTTTAGTTATTATTACTTACTAATCAAATTAAGTCATTTTTGGAATTGTTTCCTGAGAGATCTTGCAGTAGTGTACAAGAATAAAATCTGAGTCTTATTTAAGACAACTTCTTTTGAATGGGATTCTGTGGAGAAAAATCTGTTGCTGGTTGTGAATGATGCTAAGACTCAACATGACTGCCATAGCACTTCCCATGTGTTTGCTTCCATACGCAAAGATAGCATGCTCCTGATTCCCTGCCTGTTTCACAGCAGCCTTGCCTCTGGGCCAACGCAATCCAACCCTTGTGGTTAATAAAGATCCAGTCCCAAAAGACGGTTCTCTCCAACATAAAAGGGAAGCCCCAGAGTCCCCTCCAGTATCCTTCCCCTTCTCCTGCTGCGTAGCTTTTGCCATCTGCAGTACTTTATCAACCTTTTAGAGAGTGCTTTAATAGGTAAGTGGCAGAATAAAAGAAGAAGGAAGACAAATATGGCTTAAAGAGAGCTGTGTTCTGACCCTGATGCGTTAAGGGGCTTACAAAAAACACCAAAAAAACCACCACAAAGGTGGAAGAAGTCACATGGCCAAGAACACTGAAGGGCAGGGGGGATTAAAAACAAAAAAAATGTCTTGTTTTTTCTGTTATGGACACAAGACAACATAGGATTTAGACTACTGCTCACTAAACTGCCAGTGAATGCAAACCTGAAAATTCAAACCAGGTATATCCAATGCTTATCTTTATTTCTAATGCAAGAGCTCAGAAGAAGAAGCTACCTTGATACATTTGGATGTATTAAATATTTTTAAAAAGGCAACTGCAATGTAATATTCATTACATATTTTTCATCTGATAATTTGTTTATTCTAGTAAGTTTACTTTTACAAGTAAAAATGTTTTAGTAAATGAGGTTCAGCAGGTTTTTCCTACCAGTTTTGCTGTGGCAGCCCCCAAGTCTCCATATTAGTTCTAAAAGACTTGAAATAATCAGCTCACAGAAATGAAACAGATTCCACTAATCAGCATGAAATCTGCCAGCTGTCAGTCAGAACCCAGCATGACTGACTTTGGTGCTCAGTACAACCTTCATGGGATCTTTCATTTGTTAACACTTCTCTGTTGAATTCTGTTCTGTGTCAGGATGACAAGAATAATCCTGAATGCAGTAGGTGCCACATTCAGAAGACAATGGAAGCAAAGTGAAGAACATCTAGGGTGCTGATTGAGAAGCAAGGCATTTGCTAGTAACCAGTACGGTGTGGTAAAAGCAGTTTGTATTCCTTCTAAAATAAAGAAGATCAGAGGAACACACTCACCTTATCAGGATGAACCACAAGCACTGCTCTCCTGTAGTACTTCTTTACTTGTTCAGGAGTTACTAAATCTGCCATGCTGACTGGTTTCCACTTATTTTCCCCTTCCCAAAGCACTGTATGAAGAGTGGATATTAATGCTCTGATATTTCTCTCCTTTCCTTCAATCCATTCAAGAATCTGAGAAAATCAGAATATATAGAAGTGAATGCATTTTCAGCATCTACAGATACAATCTTCACTCTCTGCAAGACTTTATCACGACTCAAGTACAGTTGTCCAACTGCACTCACTCCCCAAATTCAATTGTTTTAGCTACCCAAAAGTGGTATTTTGCATCTATCACTAGGGAATAGCTCACTGTTACAAGTTTACTGCAGAAATTCAGTTACCACAAGAGAAATAATGAGATAGTTACCTATTTTACCCTGTAAAAGAAATGGCAAGAGAATTGACAGGACTAATTAAAAACATCTGTTACAATTAGCTATTACATTAATCTTGTCCCTGTCAGGGCACACACACTGAAATTATTACTTGATTTGTATGAAAGTGTAAATATATTTTAAAACTTCTATTGTACAAGCTTTGTGCAAAAGATCAAGTCTATTAATATTTTATGTTTACTTAAGCAACCTGCAGACGTGCACAAATGGAAGTGTTCTTTGAGATATCCCTAAAGTCAATCAGACTAACTTTTCAGACTTTAACAGCAATATTGAAGCCATGATATAGGGATACAGTGTTTTCAAAGAACACTTATATAGTATGAAAATCTCTGCCCTCTATCACCTGCGAGGATGGTATCTACGTATCTGTACTTATTTCCATTTGTGGTGATTTGTGTTAAAAGCTACCCATACAAGCTATGCACTCTCTCTTCAGGAAGGACACTTTCTGAGAACAAATTTCAGCATCCCTCTGAAGTTCTTTTACAAACTTTTCTAAAGCACCATAAAGACCACAAAACCAGAAGTATATTAATATGTGAAGTTATCAATGACTAATGCATCAAAAAAAATCTGAACAGCAAGGAACACCTCCCAAACTAGTTATACAGCTTGTCTCCAGAACTGCACCTTCTAGTAATTTCTTAGGACAGCAGCAGCACTTGTTAACCAGGAAGCAAAAGCACATGGTCACCCTGAAGACAGCTATTCTGACACGCCTCATTTTTAAAGCATATTTTTGTATTATCAACTAAATCCATCTTTTCTAAACCATGACCATTAGTTTTCTCTGTTAGTCGTTGTATCCTTCTGCTCTGTTATCAGCAGTTCTAAGCATAAGATCAGATTTTCCCTTAAAATCACTGTTAAACAAACCTTGAGTTTCAAGGGGTCCATATCTTTAGACATCTCTTGTTTTCTCATCTCAGCAATTGTCTTTGGTCCCTTTTTATCAGATTTCGCTGAAAATCCTTGATTAGATAAGAGATCCTCAAAGTCATTTTCTGAAACTTTTGGCTTTTGACCTATGAAAGGAGAAAAATCATTAAATGAGAAGTTCTACAGGAGAATACACTTACAGGGGGAATATATTGCATTTAGATACACCTGGATGGCATTTATCACTACCACGATAAATATCTTTCAGTGACGACAAATGCCACAAAACTAAGAAGGATAGAAATAAAAGGGATCATTAACAAACTTTCGGTCCAGCAGAGCAGACAACCTCATATGCTAATCTCTGACTAAATACTTGCATGCCCTCCTTTTTAAAAAATTTGAGTAGATTTGAGGGAGCAGACAACTATCCATGATTTTGGAAATGGCTCCATTTTTCCACTGTACATCAGTTCCAAATGCTACAGAGCAGTTTTTCAAGTAACCATATACTCAATACTCTTGTTGAAAGCATGTAGTCAATACCTAAGTACGTTGAAACTTACACAGAATAATGAAGGTATAAAACACCAACATGACTATTCATTACAGAGCCAACAAATTTCAGAGAACTGTAGAATAACTCAACTCTGAAGAGGCCTCTGGATGTTGTCTACTCCAATCCCCACTCAAAGCAGGGACAACTAGGTACATTTGTTAGGTCCTTGTCCAGCTGAGGTCCATCTGTTTTCAAGAGAGAGGAACTACAACATCCTTTTTCAGCATTTCATCATGCCAATTGATTTTTTTGCCTTTTCTACAGACTTTCCTGTGCTGCAGCCTATGCCCACTGCCTCTACCTCCTGACACCTCTTTCCGGATATAGATCAACGGAATAATTTCAACTTAAAGAAGTATATGCTGTTCACTTATATACCAGTTTAAGGGAGGCAAAATCCTAATACCAACACACCAGAAAACAAAATTTTCCAGAAAAGTCCATATAGAAGAGGCCAACCCTATCCCTATAACTCTAAGTTTGCCTATTCAGTTGGAACATCTTAAAGGACTTTATGATTCCACCTGGTCCTGTCCCCATATCTCTTTCAAACACAAGAATTTTCAGTAATTTTAACCTCAGTCTTTCTCAAGACTAGCTACTTCTAGCTTCAGCTGGAAAAAAACACTGCATCCCTTTACCTTTCTATCACAGACAGACTAACATGAAGCAACATTATCAACCGCCTCTCCCCGGATGGATCAAATCTACCTTTCTAAACCAGTACGCATGTGAATGAGTAATTATAGCCTTGAGACTTTATGCCTGAACTTGCATATACACTTGTGCCATCGTCAGCTTGTCTGTTATGTACTGGGATAGCTTTGGAAAAACAGGATACCAGATTTGCCAAGTGTTTTTCTGTTTTCTACTAGACACAACTTAAATGTAAATAAAAATATGAAGACAGAAGATCAGCACACCCAACTAACTTCACATGGGACATTGTAAGTAATACACATTCAGAAAACTTACCAAAGCTTGGGGCTCTGACTCCTCTTTCTTCTCGTCCTCCAATTACACTCATGTTTACTGTGTAGTTGGGCTTAGCTGCTGTGCTGGACTTAGTCTGGGACTGCCATGAAGTAGTTTGTGGTTTGGGGGACTTCTGCCACTGGTTTCCCAGCTTCTGAGATGGAGCAGTCTTCTGACTAAATCCACTACCCAAGAGTCCACCAGTGGATGAACCTAACAATAAGTACAAAGTTAGTTGTTCAGTTCAGTCCCTGTCACCTGTTTAATATAAGTAAGACAGTTTGGTCTTGACATAAAACCACATAGCTCACAGTGATACCACCATACAAGAGAAAACATAACAGGAAAGTGTGGGAAAAATGAAGTTAAGCGTCTCATTAACAAGTAACTTGGATGGCAGCAGCTGGAGGCACTACTGAAAGTCTTCTCTTATAACTCAAGGTCTCAACTGTCAGTTTTAACAAAAACATGCACCCTTATCTGAAGGGTCAGGCACATGTCAGGCTAGTAGGTAATTTGGCTGTGACAGTAGTTCTGCCTCCCACTTCATTATACTTCTGCTAATATGTAGTGCACAACAAATAACTAATTACAAAAAAGGTAACAGACAGAGTATTTTCAAATGAATGCTTTTAAAGGAAGATGGGAAGATTATTCTACAGCAGCATTCACAGGGAATACTGCACACGGGTAAGAAAAGCACAGCAGCCTGCAGGAGATACATTAACCACCCTGCTGTGACGTAGGCCAAGCTTGTCTGGGTATACACACCAATGTAAACTCTGTTTGCTCTTTCAAAAATGGCTCCTCACACTTCAGCTCTCCTGATACCTCTTCTTTTGTAGCAGCTGCTCATAGTCCTAACTTGCACAAGAGGATGTCCCCCCAGGGCCATGTATGAGATACCATACTATATCTTGAAATACAACACCCAATAAAACCCAGTATTGCAATACAACACCTAACAAAATCTAGGAATGCACTGTTTTTTCATGAAATCACTCAACTGCAGTCAACTCAGTTTTCAGTCACTGACAACTTGTGAAATTTACAGAAAAAAAAATTTTTTAGTAGTCAGAGCAAATAACCCTGCATACTGAAAAATTCTCTTTCTCCTATTCTTTCAAAGCATTCTACATTCATTATTCCATTTTTCAAGGCCAACTAATTCTTCCTGTAGGACAAGTCAATGCCTCACTGTTCATGGAAACTTTTCAACACCATACTCCTACTTTCTGATACAAGACCATTCCTAAAGAAGAGTGTGATAACACCAACCAGCACAGAACACTATTGATATCCTACCGCTACACTAATACACCACTATTAACTACTTTTAGCTACTGTTTCTTTTTTATATAGCACTCGTATTTAAGCAGCTTGAACCCTCATAAATTTTGTTCCAGAACAATCTCTCGTATGTGGAAGCCAAAAAACTCCTACGAAAAATACAATACAGTGTGGTATTCTGGTCATATTCCAAAACTGAATTCCAGTTCTTGTGATGCCTTGAAAATTCATTTCAAGCCTGAGAACATTAACTAGGACAGTGACATCTGGCTACTTTTTAATGCAGTCACTTTTCCTATTGAAAGCTAACTGAAAGAGTAATGAATTGACCTACGTCCTGCTAAAATTAGTTTGATTTCTTTCACTGGATTCAGTGTGGGCTATACCTACGTCTTCAAGTCAAAGATAAATTGACCTTTTTTACTGTCACACCATCTGTAGATTTAATTATCTGTATTAACCTGAATTAATAAACTAGAAAATTTTTGAAAATTGTTTTACTGCAAAGCAGCCTCATTGGTACTGCTTCAACACCAGAATTTTGCAATGATTATGCACAAGCAACATCAAGAAGTCAAACACGGCATGTTACCTAGTGTTTCTACAAGAATTCCACTGGTACTCAATTCAATACAGAATGCTAACTGCCAAGGCAACAGGGTAAAACCTCCATCAGCTCCAAGCTAAGGGAAAAGCAGGTTTGTGGAACTCAGCAACACTAGGCTGCTCTGAATCACTCTTTGTACTCTGGGCAGCTGGTCACATTTGTTATGGTAGTGTGGGTTCTGAAATGCAAGGACCTCAGCTCTTTTCACGGCCCTTCGTTTTTCCTTTTGAGAATGCTGCAGGGCTAATTCCCTGCATTTCAGGCCAATAACACACTCTGGAATAAGAGTTACTCTGCAACGTGTCTTATCTTCCAGAACTCGTCCTTGTGCCCTCCATTGCAAACTGACAAATGCTCATAATGCTTTTGGTACTGGTGTGCACATACGGGCTTGATTTGTGCTCATCTTACAGACATGATAGTTATGAGTAGAAGAGCTATGAAAGTCTACTGAATTCAAAGTACTGAATTAACAGGAAAACAACTGTCACTTTGGAACTAACAAATTTAACTAATTTAATCCTGCTTTCATTTTAAATCCTTCAAGAACAGTATTAATAGAAGCTAGGTAAGAAACCTCATGCTCACTTACTGAATCAGTAACTCCTGGTTTCTCTTGCCATCTCAACTAGATTCTGAAGCATTGATTACTTTTACTATTTCTATATCACAGCTGTAGTTATCTTCTGAAATATTATTCTGGATGTTTCACACAGTATCTGTAAGATTCAATCTTTTCTTGTTACTCACCAGCTCTCAGCAAATACCTCAAGCTGGTCATTAAGAATTAAAAGGAAATACTTTCCTTTATAGGCTGTCAGTAACATTTATTGGTACAAGAAGCAAATCAAACAGTAGAGGCAATAAGTATAGTCTAAAAAAAGTAAGATCTCACCAGGAAGACCAGATCCCAGATTTGCAAGATCAGCAAAAGGATCAAAGTTCTGAGATTTCGCCTGGCTGAAAGACAGACCTGAAGACACACTGGACTGGCTTCCGGTGGTAAAAGCTTGGCCTGTATAATAAGACACATCACTTACCTGGTCTGTTTGGAAATTGAGAGAAAGAATAAAAGTAGTATCTCCACAACGCCTCATGCAAACCTCCCCAGCATCCTGCTTCACAACATCTTTTCCCATGACAAGAATCACCATTACTATAGAGAATTGAAACAAATTAATTCCTGTGTCTTGAACTTAAATCTGAAAAACTACACAAGTGCCTTACTAAAGAAGCATTTAAGCAACAAACCAAAAGTCCTTGAAGACATGTTCAGCAGTTTCAGGTAATTAAACTGACCCAGTCTGGACTATTCCTGTAATGGAAACATTTACTTTCATAATACCTTCACAAACAGGCTTCAGCTGTGGTGATGCTACATTGCTGGTTGTTGAGGAATCTGCCCAAGAATCCCATCCACTTAAGAGATCTGGGTGGCTTGTAGATGATGGTATTTTAGGTGGCTCTGGTGCCAAATTGCCTACAGAAGAAAAAAGAAACATTTTTACGTTTAAGAAAATCATCACAATAATATATATTTTGCCAATTCCAACAGAATGGGTACCACATTGTCAACAACACAGCTTCCTTAAATTTCTTGGTAACAGCTGTGCAGTCTTAAACAGGACTCAGAAGGGTTTTACCACTGGAATTCCTTCATTTCTATTTTAAAACATCCCACACACTTCATAAGTAAGATACTTTCATGCACAAGCAATGCTATGAATTTAACAGCTTAGGTCTCCTGATCAAAAGGACTAGCTCAGGTACAGATGTAGGGCATTCTGCTGTTCCTGACAACATAGCAGGTAAGCGGAAAGCAGCAGTGTTCCATGAATGGTGCTCTTTATCACTCAGCAGTCTGGATGCTACACAGGTCACTTCAAACTGCAGGTTTGCCTAACCCAGGTCTCTTGTGACAAAGGGGCCTCTTGGCCAACTGATACACCCTTTTAGGTGTAACACATGAACAAATGCACACAATTGAAGAGCAGATACAGGAAGAGTGATTTTTTCTGGGAAAAGGTTAAGAATCTCTAGCTCGATGGATAAAAACCACTTTTCTATATGCAAAACAAACCCACCATGACATCTAAATAAAAAAGTCGTATTTAAAACTATGCAAGGGTGCTGCCACTAACTCCTGGAAAATGTCACATCCCACCTAAAGGTATAATTGCCATCCCTGACACTTGCAAATGATTCCCCACTTACTCACACGCACTATGAGGTGAGCCATCCTCAGAATGACATACGCTACGTATGGAACGCTCAAAGCTGCATGACAGCTCTGAGTGTTCTCCTTGAGCACAGCTTGTGGAGACTCACAGTGAAGCAGGACAGCTTTTGAATGTAACCTCTACTTTAATGCTATGACAACGGTCAGTACTACAGGGAGAGGTGGTATTTCAGTAAAGCCAATACACTTAATGATGCTCTAAGACATTTCATAGACATAGGGTTTAGAACGTTAACCCAGCCATCCTTAAAAAAGCAGTGACATTTTGAGGGTTTGAATGTTTCAACTACTACATCACAGCCTTTCACTTGTCTCAGCTTCTCAACTTTACATTCTGAATATTGATATCAAATCCTCTTAATTAAGGAAATAATTAGAAGCAAATTAGATACCCCTCTGTAAGAGACGGTCCGAAAATCCCTCATCTGCCTCACGATCATTGACTAGGACAGAGACTGAAACCCTAAAAACCCCAAAAGAAAAAGGAGGACTTTTGCACAAGAGTCCTGGCCTGGCTGAGGTGGAGTGTTTGCCAAGTGTTGCCTGCAGGTGTGCCCACTGAGGACTGATATGCATTCCTGGAGAACTGGTCGCGGTGGCGCCGTTCTGGCTACCCAGGCGGGAAGGACAGCACTGAAGCAAGAAGGAATGGCCTGTCTTGGACACCTGTACTGAGCACCCGAACAATGGCTGCAGATTTCCTCACCTCCTGGCCAGTTGCCCCTCGTCTTCGAAAAGACTATAAAGGGACTTTCTGAATTAACCATGATGAGATTTCCCCACGGATACCGGCGAATCTATTGGCAGAGGACCACAAGGACTTCGTCTCATCTGTTGGTAGCTATTCCCCGACCCCCCCTCTTCTCTACTTTGTTTCTTTATATCTCTCTCTCCTCTATTGCATAATCATGTTGTTGGCACTCAATAAAAGTGCACTGTTGATTAAAACTGAAATCCCCTTTGTGTCTTTTGCACTCTGAGATCGATAAACGAACCATCACGACTCCCGCTTATATTAGCGGATTGTGACACCCTCCAGTACCTCAATCTACTAGTACTATTTAGAATTAGATCTTACAGCTGCAAAGTGAGCACATCAAATACTGTGCAACAAATATTTGCCAAAAGCCTGTATTTCAGCAGTATTCTCTGCTGCATGAGGGAAAACATCAGAATAAAATGCAAGAAGTACCCACCCTTTCCAGCCCTTACTCCAGACCCAAGCTTCATCTCCCTGCCTCTGAAACCATGGGAGAAGCAGTATGTATTTGCCTCAATACTCAGCACTCCAGCTATCTGCTAAACAGCAGTGTCCGGCTATAAACCAGCACCTATTCATCAGCTCAGAACTCTGCTGTATCATATACCACTCCCAAAAGTCAAGCAGGCCTTGAATTAATACTAATATTGATTTTTAGGCTAGAAATTATTGTTCTACAATCTCTGCTATTAGAAGTCTTTTTACAGGGGCATAAGAAAATTAACAACAACACATGAAATTAACAATTATGAAAGCAAGTTGAGAGAAATAAGAATAAATTAAATTACAGTTGAATGCATTTGAAGGATTGAGGACATACTATGGGAATGAGCTGTTTTATAACAGTTGGCTTAAGAGCAGTCAAGTTCATCGTCTCCGCCACCCTGAACTAAGTAGGAAGTAGCCTACTGCTACACACAGCAGTAAATTCACTATTAATAGTAAAAGCTCATATACATCCACTACACTTACCAGAAAAATCTGAAACATGCAATGTACAATATACTGAATAGATAACCTATTCCTCCTGAAACTGCTTATTCTTAGGCTATCTTCTTTTTAGTTCTACAACCTGGGCATTATGTCAGATTTTAACATCAAGAAAAAGTGTTATCAACACAAGTCTCTGACTTCTACATATTCTTAAAAGGTATGATGAGACCCCATAATGATTCCCTATTTTTATAACTGGCACACTGGAGTTCATACAGATACATTAAGATAAAGGAGCAGAATATCTAAAGAAATGGTAAAACATGAACTATAGCTCAATATTCCAAAAATGGAAGCAATTAAGATCAAGGGCATGCAGATCCAAACCTGGTCGTTTCAAATTTTTTAATATGCATGTTGATACTCCTTAGCCATACAGCAATGAACCACTGGAGGTCAGGGCTAAGAACTGGTTTCTTTACTAACACTGCTCAAACCAAGCTAAGATGCAAGAATAAGTTGGTGGTAATCAGATCACACTTTCCAGCTTCCCGAAATAAGAGACCTGCATTTTATTATATCCTACACACAACTTCACATAAGGTTTTCTTTATTTAACTTGTCATGTCTACAGGAAATCCTTTAATCACAGACGACAACAGGATTTTCTGTGAACCAAGAGGCTGGTTCAATATGATGCCAGGTTTTTTTAACCTTGTCTAAAGCCTGTTTGAGAACACAAGTTCACAGAAACTAACTTCTGCTCAAGAGAAAACTACACTGATCACTCTGTTTTCTTTTGATCACCTTCCAAATGTCCTGCTGTCTATGAGGGAAATACATTCCTGACTTAACCTGCATTAAAGATGATCTGCTACTTGAAAAATCCAAAAGAAAATTAAATTACCTTGTAATCCACAGCTGTTTAGCAGCAACAACACAGTATTTTCCTATTACAGGACAGAATGCCTTAAGAGACTAGATATTGTATAAGAACTATCTTTCATTTTAAAACTCCTATGATTTTAAATTTTAAACATTTGAGAAATACAAGGTTAAAATTCTGTCTTGAACTTGTGTTCACTGAAATAGCTTTTCTCCTGGTATCTATAGCAGTTTAGTAATCATTTACTAACAAACAAAGCTCATCTGTCACTAAAATTCGATTCTAGACTACTGCTCCAACAGCAGATTCATCAAATCTCATTAATGCAGCTTATTTTGAATGGTCACTGCCATTACTACTGATTTATTTTTAGTTTAAATTTTTTTTCTCCCTTTAACGACCTCATCTTTGTACTGTCTTCTGCTCACTTTACACAATTCTTCCAAATATGTCATTTGAGAACATGTTCCTATTTGTCCTTTCTTCTCCAGTTACTAGTGATCCTGTCCTTTCAGTACTCACAAATTCACATTAAAAGCAATATAACTTTTAATACTCCTAACTTACTTGATAAAATTGATACCTGTAACTGGATAGAATGCTAAAGGCTCAAATACATACACCATTTCAGCTAAACACAGATAAAAGCTCTCATTTGAAAGATAAATGTAAAGAAGCACGAAATGTTACCCCAGTTCCTCCACTTCCATATGGTTTTTAAAGACTGCATAGCAATAAAGAAATATTGGGAAATCACTGTAAAATGACAGGCTGAAGAGAAAATGGGTACATTTTAAGTATCTTTTCCTATGTTGACAGAAAGCTCCAGAAACTACCTTAAAATAGCAGGTATCCTAATGCACTTACCGGGGTGCAAGCTATCAAGTAAAATCAGAAGGAGTAAGCATAAAACAATAAGCATTGAAGTCAGATGTAAAAATACTCCTTTTTTTTCTGTACTTGCTCAAATATTATTAACAGCTGAATACTGATGGTGGTCTCCTGAAGGTTGCAGCAAACATTTAGTGAACAGAAATCCGTATTTTTTTTTTTCCACTTTAATTTAATACATAAAAGGGTTTTCTGTCTCCTCTCTCATATGAGGGTTCTGTACTATTAAACTTGGAGGAAAGGACTGGGAACATTCTTACAAATGTGTAAAAATACTTAATGTGAAGAAACAAAAAAAAGACTGAGACAAGACTCTTCTCTCTGTTGCCCAATGGAAGGACAAGAGGCAATGGGCACAAACTGAAACACAAGGAACTCCATTAAAAAATACTTTCTTTCCTCTAAGATCTCTCCAACACTCACATAGGTTGCCCAGCTGTAGACCCTATAGCCCTGGAAATACTAAAAATCAGCAAGGACATGGTCCTGAACAGCCTGCTTTACTTGACCCTGGCTTTGAGCACATCAACTATAGAATCTCCAGAGATCCTGCCTCTCAAGTGAGTTAAATTTTGGCTGAAATCATAAAATATGCTGAGTTGCAAGGGAACCACAAGGACCATGGAGTCCAACTCCTGGCTCTGCACAGGACAGCCCCCAGAATCACACCATGTGCCTAACAGTGTTTTTCAAACGCTTCTGGAACTCTTGTCAGGCTGCTGCTGTGACCACTTTCCACTGTTCCAGTGCCCAACCAGCTGCCGGCAGAAAACCCTTTTCCTGATNCTCCCTTCAGTCTCCTCCAAGTTCAACAGACCAAGTGACCTCAGCTGCTCCTCATATAGCTTCCCCTCAAGGACCTTCACTATCCTCATGGCCCCCCTTTGGACACTCTCTTAACAGCTTAATGTCTTTTTTTATGTTGTGGCACCCAAAACTTCCCCCAGCACTCGAGGTGAGGCCGCCCCAGCAGCGCAGAGCGGGACAATCCCCTTCCTTGCCCGGCTGGCAATGCTGGGCCTGATGCCCCCCAGGACATGGGTGGCCCTCCTGGCTGCGAGACCACTGCTGGCTCATGTTCAACTTGCCACTGACCAGGACCCCCAGGTCCCTTTTCCATGGTGCTCCTCTCCAGCATCTCATTCCCCAGTCTGTCTGCATCCAGTTGCCCCATCACAGGTGCAGAATCTGGTGGAGATAACGCTCCACAGATCAGTATTGATCAAATCTTATATTGAGCAAAAACTTTATGTTTAGTAACCTCACACAGGGACAGCAATAGTGGCATAAAACTGGCAACTATACAACTGAAACACATGGCTGTTACTATCTACAGGACAGAACAAAAACATTGCAAAGGAGGCAGCAAGTGGAATCTTCTCAGCAGAATCAACCACAGCTGGAATATAATGATTAAGAATATGGTAGAGAGGGCAATCAGCTGGGTAGCCTTTTTTTTCAAAGAAGAAGCCCTCCTCTCAGTCAGACAAATAATGCATTTTTTTCTGTCCAGTTTATCTGTAGCTAACACTCCGACTGCATCACTCAGAGGCAGGGTCAACTAGAGCAACTGCTAAACAAGGAGGGGCAAGTCAAAACTGCATGCAATAAGCTCTGGGAAGAAATCATTCTAGATTCAGGATAAGGTGCATGATACCCCCATTCCTAGCTACTTGCACATTTTAAGTAGGTGTCTGTGGGAGAAGAGGCCTGGGCTTCTCTGTTGGACAGAGCCCACTCCAACAGACTCACCACAAGCCGCAGCTGAGCCTCCCAAACTCGATGTCTTTGGGAAAACATGCTAGAAAAGGCCAAAAATGCTGCACAGCAGTTGTAAGATAAGGGAGAGATGTGAGAGAAAAGCCCTGCAGACATTAAGGTTGGTGGAGAAGGAAGGGGAGGAGGTGCTTCAGATGCCAAGAGCAGAGATTGCCCTGCAACACGTGGGAAACACCACAATAGAACGAATATTCACACTGCAGCCTGTGGAGGACCCTACACAGGTAGACATGTCCTGGAAGAAGCCACAGCCCCGGGAGAGCAGCCCACACAGCAGCAGGTTCCTGGCAGGAGCTGCAGCACGTGGGAGAACGACACTCCTATAGCAATCTCTTCCTAAAGGACTGTACCCTACACACACCCATAGTCTTAAAAGATTGTATCCTGTTGGAAGGACCTAGGCAGAAAGAGGGGAACAAGAGAGCTGCAGAGAAGAGCTCTTACAGACTGATTGCAACTCATAACCCTATGGAGAGAACCCACACTTTTCTTTCAAAGTCAGATTTTAAAAAGCTCTAGCACTAGTGGCTCTACCACTCCACCATTTTTGCACATATCTGTTTCACTTTAAAGAATGATGGGAAGAACAAACATAGCACAAAGATTTTTGTTTAAAGATTAATAGATTTTAAAATAAATGCATGAGGAAAAGGCTTTGCCAAGAATATATCAGAGAAATGAAACAAATAAGATTAGAGTATTACATAATGTACTTTGTGAGTAAATTACCAGAATGCATTCAGGTCAGGAAGGTGCAAGCTAGCCTTAGCCTGCACTTTAAGAACTGGCTATATTATAACTTGACTTGCTCACTTCTCTTCCAAGGTTTCCAGAAAATCTTTAAATTCTGAATACAGTCAACATGGTATACTATCATCTATAAAGTAAGTTTCCAGATGTTTGTGTACCCTCAGTTATTAGATGATCATTGAGAGGAAACTCCATCTCCTAACATACGGTTAGCAATACTAGAAATCCTGTCACATCATAAATAATAGCATGACATTATACAGGAAACACTTGCTTCTTGGTGCATTTGCACCTGCACTTCCAGAATACAATGCTAATTAACACAGCAATCACAAATGGATCTATTAAGACATTAATCCACTAAGCTGAATGACAAATGCGCAGAGGAGAAGAAGCTGTTTAGAGACAGAACACCAGAAGCACACTTACCTAAATTTAAGAAATCTGAGCTGGAAGAAGGTGGAAGTGAACTTTGTGTGGAAGGAACTGTATTAGCTGTAGATGTTGAGGTTGGATTAAGGAAGTCCCCAAAGAGGTCTGGACCAGACAGGGCTTGATTCTCTGAACTTGATGACATTGTGAATGGGTCAAATGGATCGGCTAAAAAAGAAGCAGAAAACAAAATTATCTCATGACAAATTGTGGAAAAAATGAAGCTGAAAAAGCCTTACTCCTCTGAGGGCAGAGACAAAAAGCAAAGTTCATGCTAATAACTGCAGCAGCCTTCTGCGAACTTTTTGTGGCAAAGAGTAAGCACCTATTCCTTCCTCTAGACAAATGAACTTTCACATCAGTACAAAAAGGATCTCAGCCATACATAATATGAACAGCTATGTCTTCAAACACATGCAAGACTGCACACAATTCAACAACATTGTTAACTGCATCCATTTAAGACACACCTTAAGTTTGAGTGATCATCTACATACACACAGAAGAATTACATGTGTTAAATACTCTATAATGCCAAATTTGCAACAGATTTGAAGAAAATGGACTATTATACTATTAAAAAATATGAAGTAAAACATTCATACTACCATTTAGACTTGAAGGCATTGGCGATTCTGGGGCAGAAAGCACGTCAACCCAAGAATGAAAACCAACAGAAGAAAGACTTCAGCAGGTCTCTAGTGATTCCAATGAAGAAAAAACTAACTGGAAGAGTATTTATAGTCAGCATGGAGTAACACGTGACAGTCAGCTGGAATCACGGCTTTAGATCTTCCTGTTTCTGCTGCTCTCTAGGGTCAAAAACCCTCAAGAGCCCAGGGAGTCCTGCCAGATTCACTCAGAAGCTGAAGAGAAGGAATAATCCTGCTATAATACCCCAGCACATCCTCAGGTAATGACCACATTGTACAGGACTCAAAAACATTTCAAGCAAACTTACTATAGCATCGCACAGAACCAAAACCTCAAGTATAAGTTTGTTGTGCAAAACAAAATATAATAGCAGCCAAATATTTTCACTTCTGCAATTATCTCTCTTAATACAATTCAATGAAATACATTGAATGAGAATGACTACAAGAATGAGATACATACATGACTACTGCTCCAGTGTTTCATGCAGGAGACATGGTTAAAGAAACATAAAGAATTCTATAAAAGGGAACTTTTATTACCACCTATGTAAAAATGGTAAATTCAAATGATTCCTCCCTGACCACAGTAACAAAGTTCAACAGTGAATTGCCTCAAAATAAGGAAACATTTTAAATCGTCTAAATGTCCTGTAAAAAATTATTTTAGTTGTCTATAGATGAAAGCCTTTAGTCCCTATGAATTATCTTTGTGCAAACAAATAAAGCCTTGTAATGGTTTCCCAGGTTATGTGACTAATATTCCCAGAAATCTTACCATTAACTTCAGGCAGAGAATTGTTATTACTGAAGTTTGGTAAAGTGACAAAGAGCTGAATATTCACTGGTAAGAGGAACAGAATCTCTGAACTAAAACACCTTGTTTAAATACCAAATAGACAGCACTACGTAGCATTCTCTTTAAGGATACTGACCTGCCAACAACAGTAAAACCAGCAAGAAAACATCTTTTAGCAGTATCATTATCCTACTGGTTTGGACAATAATCTACAGGATTTCCAGCTGCTCAGCAGTCTTATGTGATTAACACTTAAAAATCCCACGCAGACATTTGACCTAAGCAGAACAGCTCTGTACATCTAATGCCATTGCTTTACGTGAAGTTCAAGAAAGCAGTAAGTTATGACAATTCCATGCCTTAGCAAGGAAAGTTATGGATTTAGAAAAGGATCTAGCATGTAACATTCATATGGGAAAGCTAAGAATCCTTTAAGATACTGAATTTCCTTTAAATTCAAGATTTTATACTTTTCTGTTTACAGAATTTAAAGTTAATAGGATACTGGCAACATAACACAATACCTGGATAACATACAGGAATTTCTCTCCTTCGTGCAGAAAAAATAGCTATTCTATTCATAGTCTTGCTATAGACTGACATGTCTTCACCGTACTATTGAAACATGGTACTTACTTCTAAGCACGGTTCAAGCAGCAGTTTTCATGTGTTGCCCAGGTGACAAGTACTGATGTTAAACTCACATACCTGAAGACATGGCTGCTGCTGAAGATGTACCCTGAGTAGCTGCTGGACTGCTAAAAAAGAAATCTGTTCCTTGTCCAAGAAGATCTCCAGTGGGCTCTGAAACTTGTGACACACTACTCACAAACAGATTGTTCAACAAGTCTGCATTACTTGATGAAGAGTTTATTTCTGAGACAGGTTGTTTCTGTTCTGCTGAAATATCAGAGTCTAGTCCCAGCAAGTCTACATTCTCTTCAGGGAGAGATTTTTGTAACGGTGCAGATGGAGCTTCAAAACTAGTTTCAAAAAGCAACTCTCCTTCTGGAGTAGAGTCTTTTTCATCAACAATTACTGCATTTCCTTCATCTGGAAATGTAGGGAACTCCTCATCTGAAGGATCACTCTCTTCCTTGTCATCAGATAGCTGAACAGGATCATTTTTAGATGAATTGTCCTCTATTCCACTTTCTGGAGTTTTTCCTTCTTGAATAGAAAAAAAGAATAACATCTTTAAATGACCATAGTTATTCTTCTGACTAGGGTAAAGAGAGATTTTTCACGGTGACATCATATGAAATTAATTCCTAACTAACCAAAACTCACATAAGAATTGATGAAAAAGGAACTAAACGTTGCCTGCCACCTGTTTGTACAGGGCAGGCAAAGCAGCAACTGACTACCCTATCTGCCACTCCACAATGGTAGGCATTACAAATTTTTTCAAAATGAGACTGACTTGGACATTCACCTCAGATCTCTGTGCCCCTCAGAGCTTACAAGATATCTCCGAACTGCTGCTCCACTCAATAAAAGCATAAGCAGCTGCTGTCATTTTCGCCAACAAAGGAGCACCCAGAAAAGGGAGTTACATATGTGCTACAAAATTACATTTTCTTAGTGCTCATTACTGATCTAGACCCCACTGGCTAGTCTACTTTGTTACTTTGCTTCCTCTGTTCCTCAGTCAAAGTGGAGCTGTGGGAGCAAAAAGCTTCCTTGCAGACCTTAAAGGTTAAAATTTTTACAGAAAAAGAAAAACTTAGCTCAGCATTTAAGTTATACTCAACACCAAACCCCCTTACTTGGTGTTTATCCAAATGAAGCAGAACAACCGCTTGTTATTCTACAGGGCTCACTCTTTAAATAGCTTTTCCTCATGGTTAGTGAATTAGAGACTTTTGCTGCCTAAGAAGGCTTAAGCATTCACTGGAAGGCATACAGGACAAACATAAGCCATGTAGTTACTTCAGAGGAAAACTTGTACCTTTCCAGTCCAGAGAGTGAAAGAAGTTATTGGCATCAGTACTACTGCTGTGTGGGGATTCTGTATCAGTAGGTGCACTTTCTGAAGACTGCTCCAGCTGGGATGCCTCTGCTTCATATTGTGCAGTGGAACCTGGCTGTCTAGGCAACTCTGGTTTCCCTAAAAAACAGAATTTAAGCCAGGACCCTTAGAGAGAAAATTCTCAGTCCTCCACATGGCAGCTGATACTTGTCTTTCAGGCTGACTGCTGTAGGAAGACAATTACCTCCAATCTATTGCTCTGCAAATGCAAATTCCTGTCCCCACCATCTTTGAAATTAGCATTATTAACTTTGTTTCAACTGCAAAAACTGCTAAGATCCTGTTTTGAACCAGGACATTAAATCAGAATCATAGTGTAACACTCAAACATTCTATTTATATTTGTAAGAAAATGTAATTAACATCTCACTTGTACCAATCCCCTAAAATAAGCAAGAGCTATGAACAGTATCTGAAGTAAGAGACAGAAAAACAGAAAAAAGCAAATGCAGCTGTAGAAAAACCCAGAATACACAAAACTAGTGAAGAATATGGAGTTGCTAAAAAACACCACAAAGGGGTTAATACACTGTATGCTGCTGTTAACTGCTTCTTGTATTTCTTATTTTACTGAAATCAGATATTGAGTGACTCTTGTGTAAGACTCAATTGGGCAGTTACCTACTGCTGTATTACCTCTCAAAACCAAAGTTTTCTCAAGGCAAATTAAGAAGACTTCCTAAATTAGTCAATTATTCATCCACTGTTTGAAAAAAATGGATGAATGCCTGGGAGAAACCTATTTGTCAAAATTTAAATACACAACTGATGGAGCACTTTTTCACTCTCCCTCCACATTCTTACTTGTAGCTTAGAGATGCTGAAAAAATAGTATGTCTCAAAACATACATGAAAGATCATGACTAATGAAAGGGTAAATTCAATTTTAACAGCGTTTTATAAAATCAGTTCACAACACTTGCTTTTGTCCTACTCCCTTCCCACCAATCTTAATACTTTCAGAGTGATTTGAAATCCTTACATTTCATGTATCAATCAGAAAATGGAAGTGACTTAAGAAAGTAAGAGTAACTTTTACAGACCCTCATTATCAATGAGGATGAAAAGCTACACACCTCAGCTTCAGAGAGCTGAGAGCTGTGTTCACAGTAGGATAGAAAATGGCCTAAATCATAACACAAACAACACATATCCTGCTTAAAAGAAAAAAAGGCCAGCAGCAACCATCTTATATGAAAAGAAACATACTTGAGATGTACCATATTAACAGCACAGGGTGAGATCTCAAGTTATCACTAAAATCACCATAGTAATCTTCGTCATGCTTCTTTATCCTCGAAACACAGAGAAGGCTTAAGAGCCTGAATGAAAATGTCAAAGCTAATTACTGATACCAGGAGAAGAAAGATACTGAATAGCATTAACTGGAATTAATGCAGGCATCTACAGATGAAGCACTGAATATGCAGCATTAACAAAAAAAAGTCTGCTGGAACATATTAGGAAAAGTTAATTACAACATGACATGGCTATGCATAAGAATCTTGATAAAAACATTCTTACCTAAAAGCATTTGGGAGGAATGCTCACATAATTTTAAGTGAAATGATACTGGTGCCAGTTTAGCCAAATAAATCTCTTTCAAGACACTGTGCCTACAAATACTGACTGTTAGAATTCCATTTGCTAAAAGTCCTTCCCTGCAAATAGCCTATTCATAGCTTTAAAGCAAGCACATGTAAGCACAGTGAAAGTAAGACAGGGATAATTATAATCCATTACTAGAGGATACCTTAAGCTCCTCCATACAAAGCATCTTTTTAACTGATATTTACAAAAAAAAAACCTTTAAAATTTCTTTCAATTAATGGAATATCAAAAATTAAACAAAAGCTTCAAACACTAAATACATTGAAATTTTTTTCACATTCTTTAGTTTTTCAAGGGATTCATTACCAAATTTTGATAAAATCTCTTGTTGTTCCTCTCGGGTGGAAAAGAGGATCTTGGGATTCAGTCCCTTTATATTCATGTTATCCCAAGGTGGCTGTTCACAGCTGGGCCTATCTCTGGGCTCCACCTCTACTTCCAGATTGACTTGAAATAAATCAGGGTATTTCTCTTGTATGTCACAGGCATCCAGATCATACCTGTAAAGACACAGACAAGAAGTTTCTTGATACTGAGGGCTAACTGGATTAGACCTACTGCAGTCCAAAACAAAACTTCAAAGCAATTTAGTATAAGACATAAAAAATGCTGTATTTGTTTACTTTTCCCATTTTAAACAGGTGGTATTTTCGTACACAGTTTTTTTTTCTATCATGAACAAAACATTTCGTTTCCTTTATGTGAGTAACTGAAAGAATCTTACTGCAATCAAAGTCATCTACTTCCTACACTGACTATATTTCTTCTCCCTGTTGTATGGCGGTGTTTGGCAGGTTAAGCAGTTTCAAAGAAAACTTCTTCCAGTTTCCTAAAAAAAGGTGTCAACATACTTGGCAAATTTCACTGTAGTGGCATTTCGGGGCACAAAACCTGTATGGAACTGAATCTGAAACATCTTCATTGAAGCCATCTGTTGAAAACAAGAAACAGGAAACTGCATAAACCCACATGACCAGTATGTACAATGTTCTGCCTTTAACATAATGCAAATTATTATCAGTATTAAAATATTTTGAAGTATTTGCTTTGCTACAAAAATTTCCATTTAATTAGAAGTATACTTTATCTTGAAAGATTTAAATGCAGTTGAGACAGAACATAAATAGATCTATTACTACTACTATTAAACCAAATGACCTTCAGTCAGATATGTCTCATCACTAACCTGAAAACACACTATCAAAGTCTAAAGTATTTCCAGATCCTGTTCTGGAGGCTAAAACTGCATGACCTTTGTTCCTTTTCTGAATAACATATGCTCAGAAAAATCCATTCTGCAATACAGTAACCAAGAAATATACTTACATCCCATATAAAGGAATCGATTGAAAACAGTTTTAAAAGTAGCACATTTAAAAGGACACTTCAGAAGGCATGCAAGGAGTTTTTTTCTGTGCAACTTAAGTCAGCCATTCATTCCAGACAGAATTTTAGGGCTTTTCTGAACTGACTCATTTTGATCACTCAACTGTTGACAGAAAAACTACCTTCCCATGCCTGATGGGAATGTGAGTGTCCAGAAAATGCTACTATAGAAGATTCATGTAGCTCCTGGTCTTGAACAAATCCAAATTACAGCTCATTGATCAATGTAGCCTGTATTTGTTTCCCAGCCTTAGTTACACCTGTGAAATAGTCTTGCCAGTGCTTACAAAGAAGTCATACAGTAACAGTCCAGAAAATATTACATAATAAAATTGAATTACGAAAGCCTTCCTTGTAAATGAGCATTTACCGAATATCATAGCCAGAAATCAAGTAATACATAAAGCATTGCCACAGGTTAAGGGGGGGTTGATCCTTCCCCTCTACTCAGCACCAGTGAAGCCTCATCTGTAATTGTGTCCAGTGCTGGGCTCCTTAGTACAAGAGAGACATGGACATACTGGAGAGATCTTCTCTGATTCTCCCATCCCTACCATCACTTTCCTAGAAGATAAACTAAACCCTCTCTCAAATTAGCTGTGAGCAAGTAGAAGACATTCACAATGTCCAGCTCTAAACACAGGAGAAATCCTGAAATGTGGTGATTGATCTCTGTAAGAGATCTGCAGAGAACTTTAGGGGGCAATTTACAGTACATAAAACTAAGGACACACTGAATATTGTTCCATCAAACCTCCAAACCCAGATCATCACACACACTGTGTTGATGTACCATGTGTTACAGCTGACAGCTGAGAAAATTCTAGTCTTTTTTATCAGTGAATAAATGCCAGAGAAACCATATCAAAGAAACTCTATCATGAATAAAGGTGAAGTTGTACAAGGAGTATAACCTAACCTTGGCTAAATTTTGTCAGTTTTATGCCTTTTTCCTGATGACCTTGAACCATTTAGTAGTTATTTTTGTTCATTAAGGAATCATTTCACTGTGTTTTTAGTTTTAAGGTGTTCTGGAAGGTCTCATTGAACCTCTGCAACATGACAAGATTTGATACTCACCTTTCTACTCACAAAGCAGAAAAAAAACCATAGGGAAAACAATTTCAGTAACAGTAACTATACATGAATACACATGTATGTCCCACATGTACAAAAACTGGTTGAAAAATTGGATCAATTTCCACAAAGCTCCAAGCTCTAAACTTTGCACTACCCCTCCTTATCTTTTTCATGGATTTCCAAGCTTAATTTGGGTTACTTATCTGGAGAAAAAAAGAACACGTCTCTCTTTTAAAAAATTTGAAGACAGGCTTCATTAACAAGTTTTTTGTGATCTTGCAATACATTTGCATCCATAGTTGAACTAAAAAAGAAAATATGCATTCTCCCTAGTAGAACAAAGACAAGTAAGAACATTAGCTAGAGAAACTGAACCTGACTTTAGAAACAGGCTATAAAAACCCATGGATATTTCTAGCCTGTTTTGTACAGACAGTCTCTGGAATCCTACTTTTCTGCTGAGTGGTATTTTTCCTTCATTTGCAGTTTCCGTGCACAGAATTTAAAAGTTCTGGCTTGTGCAACTTAACAGACAATAACTGCTGCCTCAAAAAAACTGGCTAGTGGCTTTCCTTACAAATATGATAATTATCAATACTGAAGTACTTTCCAGAAACGCTTACCAAAGCATCTACATGTACACCATTAGGAGTGGACATACTCAGAAGGCTTGAAAAAGACTGAATTCACAAGTGAACATTCAAACATTTCACACAAGTGAAAATTCAAACATTTCTCTGAACAAGGAATAGTAAATAAAGGAAAGTACGTAGGAGATAACTAGTAGGATACAAAACTGCAACAAAAAAAGCAAATCCTGTATTTAGGCTCTTAAATTTACCATTACCTTGGCTTGTAGTCGTCCCCCTAGAGTTGACCTGGCATGATAGATCACAATGAGAACATCTCCTTGGACTGTTATACCCAGTGGGATTACTGCTTTCCCATCTTCAATTTTAAACTCCCTAAAGAAAAAAAAACCATAACCACAGTTAATTTAGTTTAAAAAGAGATTAAATAGTGTGTTACCTTAGTTTTAGCCTGCTTTCTCCAAGGCCGTCAGTAGCTGAAAAGCTAGAAGGACTTTAGTATTCTCTCATTTCTCTTGCCCATTATTTCTCTCTCTATTATTGCCTACATTTAGTAGTGTTAGTATCTGCAATTCTTGTGCAGACACCAGAGCTGTACAGGGGGCCAATATGCAGTCACCTTGCAGCTGCCATGCCAGCGGGATCCTTACAGTTCCCATGACTGAGACATGATGCTATGCTCAGCACAAGTACATCAGGGATCAAAGTTCCCAGTCTTATATCACATGGAGTGAGAGGAGGGTCTTGCTCACTGCCTCACAAGTGGCCAGTGTGCTACCCCACCATCACCCGCACTGTTCTGCAAGACCAGATCCAAGCTGCTGTAACAACCAGATTCTCTTCTCTATGACTTACCTTTCGAGATCAGCGAAAAGGGGACAGAGGAATCTAGAAACACATAAATGCTAGAATCTAGAAAAACGTAACTTGCCGTTTCAGAGCAAACTGTAATCTGTACTTACTTCATTTTATCATATTCCTGGGAGGTAGTGGTTACTCTTTCATCCCCCACATAAACTTCACAAAAAGGCCTGCAGCCATTACGCTGCTTACTGAAAAGTGGAACGGGAGTCATGACAATTGATCTGACCAGGATAGGCTTGCTGTGAGGAATAATGGGTTCTTCAGCCATCATGTCACACATGTATTCAATGTATCTGCCAAACCAGAAGGTACTCATTTAGTCTGAGCACAAAATTCTAAGAAACGGTAAACACATAGGCAAGTAACTTCTGTTCTTATCCAGTCACCAAGCACTGTGAAACAGTGGGAACACTTAACACCAGCTCCAGCAAACAGATTTTCAAATCTGATAGAATGACACAAAAGGGTCTGTAGCTTTACATATATTGACTTCTAAAACAAAACAGCCGCTATTTCAAAAGGCCTTAAAACACTAAACTAGGAGAACTATTTATTTTGTCTCTTATACATAATGTACCACTCAAATCTTCCTAAAGGCTTTAAATTTGTCCTGATTAATATATATTATTTTGTGGAGAACCCCTTAAGTATACTCAAACAAAATGTGTCCAAAATCATAATCTCTCATTTATACTGAACTAATACTTTACTTCCCACCCTTCAAAATCTAATCCTTTTTCTAGGAAACACCCGTACTACCAGTGTCACGTGCTATTCAGACTTCATGGTTATAAGATCTATCAAATTAAATCGAACAATCACTTTAAAACATTTGTCAAAGTATATGCAAGTCACCTCTGCATGCACTCCTTTAAAAAGCACTAGGCATTTTCACCCAATTGACTGAAAAAAACTTACGGTATTCCCACATACCTTGCAGTGTTCTGACACAATAAAACCTACTGTAACAACTAGGAAATATGAAATAAGTCTTACAAATGTGGAAGAGGATTTTATAATTAAAAAAGCACTCAAAAGCTCTGCATACCCTTGTCTTTATTTCTAACACTTCTTCACTACAGGTCATATATGACCCACTTCTGATGGGTACTTACAGGCTCAGAAAATTCAGAACCACCTTCTATTCACAATACAGCAAAATACTTAGAAGAACACAGACACTACTGAAATAATTTATCTTTCTAAAAACACCCTATACCGTATTCAGAATTTAGTAACTACTTGCTTCAACACTACCTGACAGTACCTTTTATGAGAAGGCCAAATGCCAGGTGGACAGCGTTTCATACTGAACATATAAACAGCAGCTTCAGCAGTAGTGAAGAGACGACAAAAACACAGGAAGGAACAAACTACAACAGCAGATGCTGCTCTTCCATCCTAGTAAAAAAAAAAAAAAAAAAGTAGCTTTGTTAGTAAAACTAGTGGAAAAAGCATTATACAAGTTACTGAAGAACATCCTATTATGTATCCTCTATCTTATCATTATTTAATGTCAAGACGTCCAAGGTCTAGTGCCATGACTTGATTTGAAGCTTCTATCTGAATGTGAAATGTTTCCATTTAATTTCCACACAATACAAAAGATATTACATATTACCTTCTTGTTCAAATGAGAATAATCACTTTAGCTTAAAACTATTTGAAATTTTCAATTGATGTTCTTTACCTTACTGTCACTAATACCCATTTTTTAGGTTTGTTTCCTGGCTGCTATCTGAAATCCCAGATCAGTGCTGTTTTTGACTGACAGCCATGGACTTCTGCTAGAAGAGAAGTACGAAGATTAAGAAGAACTAAACCACACTAAACTCTTCAGACTTCTGTCTAAAACTGTTAATAGCTTGCCAAGAAACCAAGCGAAGGAGATTAAAACACTGAACTTCTTTCTGCAGGAACCCCAGCTACATACATATCCCAGATACATCCCTATATTTTAAAAGGCAGAAGATTTGAAAGAGGTAACGGCTGGCAGAACAGGACGTCTCCAGGTTTGTTTGCTAGCAACTTGGAACAGAATTTTTATCATTCATTTCTAATAGCTCACTTTTTACATGACACCTGGCACACAGCCACAAAAATACAAAAGTTTCCCTCACATGGGAGGAAAAGGAATGGAGTTAGGTACCTTGAATAAAAGACTTTGAGGGAAAGATGTTACAAAACCTGGTGCTAATTCATCCCATGAGCTTCTTACCTACTTGACCAGCAACCATGTGACACTGAGGTAACAGAAGTATTGCATTAACATAGAACTGGGTGCCTAACCTCACAGCAGAACTGAAAATTATACTGGTTTTCAGGAGATGACATTAACTGACTTTTTACTTGTAAAACACTGCATAACACACAGGTATGGTTTGTCAGATTAACAAATCCTGGTTTTGACTCTGATAGTGATATTCCCTATTGACTGCTATACAATATCAACAGAAAGGTTCTGAATGCTTTCCAGCAGCATTGCAAGCATTGTCACATAGTCATGTTTCTCTTCTAACTGTGCAGCAGAATGTCAAAATTTCACATGCAATTCTCTTAAACTAACATAAGAGTGACCTCATTTTTAAATCCTGAGCAGAGTAACTATTCTTTAAATTCATTCCTCCCCCATACCATATTTGGCATGAGGTGGCTCTGTAGACAGTTTTATTGCTTCTTTTGGTTGTATCAAAGTTAATAATACTTTGGAGAAAAGTGGAAGTTACAGAGCAATCTGCTGCCAGCAAAAGGAAGTAAACCAGAAGTCTCACAGTCAGTTTCTGAAATTCTGTGGTACAGATTACATTCTAAATGGATAGTAGTAGGATATGCAGTGTACACCCATCTATCACACAGAAAACAAAAAATGGAGCAAACACTGAAAGAGTGGAGCAGATTTCTTTTTCTCCCAAAGGCTACTTTGCCTTCATACCACCTGTACACTGCCTTTCACTCTAAATGCAAGTAAGCAAGGGCTACATTACCCTACTAATTTCCCTAAGGAGAAAATTGATGCAAGTAACTTCACTACAAACACAGTAGGAAAGAATTGACCCTGGGGCTTCCAGCAAAGAAATCCAGCAACAGCCACAAACTGAATTGATACTAGCACCCTTATTCACAATTTAAAGCTCTATTGAACAAAGCACTTCAGACTTAAACCAACTTCTTACAAGGCAGTGCACAATGCAAACATTTTTCTGGTCTTGTTTCAACCATAAATGCATGTTCTTGCATATGCTATAGAGATTCTGAAGATTTGGTGCTCGTCTGGCTGGCCAGCCACATTCAGAAACCTGCAACGAGAGAGACAAGAGACAGTAGAGGTGAGAAATAGTATTATATAGTCACATATACACAACTTAGGTTATGCAAATGTCTAAGAAGCAATTTTACACTTTAATGCCACCTTCGTGTTGAAATTAAGCAAGATGCTCAACAAAAGTAGTGTTACACAGTGTAAACACCACTTTTTAGGATGAAGTGCAATAAAACTTCAGTCCTGCCCACAAATCCGCTGCACTAGAAGTAAACAAGTCAGATTACTATCTGAAATATTCTTAGAGCAAGGAATAAAGTAAAAGAGCTTTCAACTTAATCTGTGCACATATACTTCAGCAAAAAATTAACAAAACAAACAAAAAAACCCAACAACAACAGAAAGATTAGGCTTCTTTTAATATTTGTCCTTTGTTCAAAGAGCTTGAATGGTTCAGTAATGTTCCTTTTACAATTAGTGCTTCAAAACACTAACAAAAAATCAGTTTCACTGCTAAGAATCTATATCCTTGAAATCAACTGTCCAGCAAGGATGTAGTATATGAAACTTGATTCTTGAGGCACTCAAAACACCTAAAGAGTAGATATATTCACCATCAAGGAAGCAAGTTACAAATGAAGATTTTTCTATTTGTTTTTAGTCTCAACTGCAATTTCCAGATGTTAAAGACCAAGTTTTCCTATCACCAATATATCCTTCCTATCCAGATAAAGAGTTCAAGGGTTACTCTGAGATGAATTACCCGAACTGATTATCACAAAAAATTGTGTTTGTGCCAAGCACAGGAAAAAAGGCTGAAATAAACAGTCTTAAGTTGCCTACAACTTTTCATTGTACTCTAGTATTTTAATTAAAAAATAAGATCATTTCAGAAAGCATCACTTTGCAAGAGATTTAAATTGCACATTCTTTTGTTAGTGCAAGCTTATGTAAAGCCACCAGTAAACAAAGAAAAGCTAAGGCAAAAAGTCCTTTATATCCCTGTTCACCACAGGATTCAATGTGGGCTTAAGTACATCTCAAATATTACAACAGTACTGTGTGCTGGTTTCAGCAGGAGTAAGCTTCTCCACAGTAACTAAATGAGGCTGTGTTTTGTATTTGTGAGGGAAGCAGTGCTGATAACACACAGATTTTTTTTTTATTGGTAAGCAGGGCTTACACAGAGTTGAGGTCTTTTCTGCCTCTCACATCACCTCACCAGCGAGCAGGCTTGGGGTGCACAAGAAGCTGGGAGGGGACACAGCCAGGACCCCAGCTATCCAAAGGAATATTCCATGCCACAGGACATCATGCCCAACCCATAAAGCTGGGGAAAAAGAAGGGAAGGACAAACATTCAGAGCGATGGCGTTTGTCTTCCCACGGAATCATTATGAATGATGGAGCCCTGCATTCCTGGAGATGGCTGTATACCTGCCTGCCCATGGGAAAAGGTAAATGAATTCCCTGTTTTGTTTTGCTTGCACCTATGGTTTTTGCTTTACCTATTAAACTGCCTTTATTTCAACCCACGAGTTCTCACTTTTACCTTGTGATTCTCTCCCCAGTCCTACCAGGGAGGAATAAGCAAGCAGCTGTGTGGGCTTGGTTGCTGGCTGAAGTTAAATCACAACACTGCAAAAGAATCATATTGAAGCATTGCAGCTTCAGACCAGAAAAGAGCCTAGAAAAACACATGTATTCAAAAAAGCAAAGAGTACTAACTTTTTTCCTTTTTATTTACCATTCACTTTCTACTCAAACACTAGTTTTCTTACAAGATGTAAGAAAAGCAACATTACTTTCTGTTTCTTCAGGTTTAAGCTCAAAATGTCCTGATAAGTAGCAGAATGATGGATAGTGCACAAACTGTCAGAGCAACCTATTCCAAGCAGGACTCAAAACTAGCAGAGAAGACTTCAAAACTACCATTAATTTTAACCAACATTAAAGAAATTCGTAGAAGTTCCACACAGATAGCAAACAGCAAGAAACCAGTAATATGTAATTTCATAAATACCTTCTAAGCAAAGTGTCAGAACTAAAACTTTTAGAAGCTGTTCTTCTCTGATCATGTTTAAGGCTTGCCACAATCATCTTTTGCAGGCGCTAAAGTAAAACTAAACTTCTTTAGGTTCCTACAAGGCTGCTCTCACCCAGAACTGAGCAATGAAGTTAGTAAGTATTGCTGGACAGATCAATTTCAAGAATAGGCAGGTAAGAGTTCCCAAATACAATTAAAGAGTCTGCTTCAAAGCAAAATAGTCCTGTCTTCCTAAATATTCCTAGACAATAAAGTGGTCACAAACCTGTAACGTTTCGACAAGTTATGACCCCTACTATGACTTCCCAGCAAAACCAAGATCACATTACCATTCTTAGTACCATCACATCAGAAATATCAGGTGTATAGACACCTCAGACTTGCATAACCAAAAAATCCATTTCCAGGGTAAGCAAATTCCGAGTAATGTAATTCATCATTCCATAAACAGAAACTGATCACTTAGTAGGATGAGGAATAAATCAGTTCACTACATCAGTCTCAGACTTTTCAGCAATCTAGTGATAAAAAGAATTGCTGAATATTTTGCTTTGAGGAACCTGCTACAAATAATCATGCAGTAGATTTCCTGCATAATCAAGCTTTTTTTGCCTTCAATCTTGAATAACCTCTGCCTGAACCTCATACTGAACCAGATACAGATAAAGAAGCTCATTGCATTCATCCAAAGAGGCAGTAATTTCTTTCAGGTGTGGCAATCCTTTATTTTGTTTACAAGCAAACAAAAGGAAGTGATAGCACTAGAAAGAATACATTAAATGTACCTCACCCTGACATGTTAAGTCAACTCTGAAAACTGAAGTAAAGGTAAGTATGGCTCTGCATAATAAGGCCCAAAAGGCTTTACTATTCTGAAATAAATAATGGTTCCAGACTCTCTTCTTGGCAGATAGTATTGTGTGGAAGGGGCATGATCACGACAGACTGTTAGGGTGCTGGACAATTCACAACACAGTAACAGTCTCAACTGTTGAGACTCTTACAGGACAGCTGAGGTTTACTTAGGAGCAGACACTGAAGTCCAGTATCTGAGCACCTAACAAGATGTCCTCAATACCTTGGGGCTGAATTAGGCAAATGCCTAATTAGTATCACAGAAATTGCCAAGAAGGGTAATGGAGGCTCAGCTAAGCTACAGTAATACTGAAAGACAGTGGGAACAACCAGTCAGCCATGGCTGAGTCATATGGGAGTCAAATGGTATGTAGTGGGACAAGGAGAAACTCCAGGGAATAGGTTATGCAAATCAGTCACCATGTCCTTGATAAAGGAAAATGGCAGAATATAGGAGAGATTGAAATTTTAGTAAGACGTTAATTACTTTAAGTATTCTCCACTTATATTTGAAACACATAAGATGAATGGGCATGTTTTCAAAGATATCACTATCCTAGAAAAAACAGACTTTAGTCAGTAAGATTAAAGATTAGTCTGCTACCAGTTAAGTTTGCATTTAAAGCAAAGACAAGCAGAACATAGGTTACTCTTTGACCTTGTGTATATACTTATTCTTTTGTCATCTTTTTGATTAACCTACTTTAACCTATTTTACAATAAAAAGCTGAAGGTATAATGAAAACATTGTGTTGCAAGGCCTTTTAGAGAAATAGACAAAAATTATACACACCCTGTTATGGAATCTTGAAGGCCTGTATGTTCTTGGAGAGAGATTGTACACAGCATAATGGCCAGGATGTTTAGAGTCCAGACACAACCGCACATCTTCTATGTTATTTTTGATGGCAGATTCTACACCTTCAGCTGGAAAGGACATCACTGAAGACAGAACAAGCAGCAGGTGAAATTTTTCATATATTAAGAACAATGAGAAATTATGTTTAAGAAAGATATAGCTATCCTACCAGCAATTCTGGAAGTGATGTATGATATATCCAAGTCTCCTTTTGCATAACTGAAACAGAATATATTGATGTTAATACTGGGAGATATAACCATGCAAGCCATAAATCTAAAAGCCAGATCTCTCAGGCTGCACCCACCACCACGAATAATGTTTCATTTCTTCCATCTGAGGCTTGTTACCTCACACTTCAAGAGCTTCAGAACAGAGCTTTCAGAATAGATACTGTGCTTACGCAGTTACTCATTTAAATCAGTTGCACCAAAACCATCTGGAGGATTTTGTACAGATGCCTTTAACTCACTCCTCTAGCCCCTGCTCTTACTGACAAAAATTCACTGTAGGGTGTCAGTTTGAAAGCCTAATGAGGATACATTAACATTTTTAATGAAGAATATCTCAATGCTTAAAAGAAAGTATTAGTTGAACATCAAAGTTCAAATTACATAACTCTGGCATGTTATTATCTGGCAAAGATGGCCGTGCTGCCCAAAATCCAAATTCCGTATGGACAGAGTGTTAAGAACGCTTCCCTGCTAGCCATTCAGGAAGGACTCTGGCAGTCACACTAAAACCATCACCAGACTTGTCACTGCTAGGACTGAAGCCCCTTTGCCGCTGGTGAGCCGATGGGTGCCCCGCTTGACTCCCAACACACCCCACAATCACACAGTCAGATCAGGTTTCCTTACCAGTCAGACCCCACCTTTCCCATAGCAGAGTCCCAGATCTCTGGTTGCTTTACAGAATTTAATCCTGGTGCAGCAACAGAGTAACAGCTGGAGCAGCTGCTTCCCGGGGGGGGACTCTGAACAAAGGAAACAGTGGGCTTTTGTACTCCCACAGTCTACAGGTGCCAGAGTCTTGGGGTCTTCCTGCTGAGTCCTCGGCTCCTGCTGTGTCTCAGTGTCTGGTCACCTGGCTGGGTCACAGGTCCCTGTGCCCTTTGCTGTGCCAAGTGTTGGCAGTTCCTGACCTCTTGCCTCGGGCTTCCATCCAGAGCTCAGCCTGCAGCTCCCCCTGCAGCTGCACCCCGAGCTACCTGCACTCAACATAGAGGGTACCTGAATCTCTTTCCTCATTTAAATCATTCTTCCAAAAATTCACTTCCAGAACCCCCATAGTGAGCAAGGCATTAATTATTACTAACCTCTCTCTCATACAATTGTGCACAGTTTAAAAGAGCAGCCTTTAAAAAAAAAAATCTCCCAGTGGTAATATTTTTTATTTATTTAGCTCTATCCCCTGCACCTTTACCTAATCATCCACATTACATCAATAATTAACTAATTTAAGACCACTACTATTTTTTTGTTTCTATGGTATCTGCTATGTAGTAGAATGAAAAAGCAAGAGAAAAAAACTGAAGAAACCCAGTGCAGGCCAGCACCCTTGAGTATAACTACATAGGTATGCACTCCTGGACTGGCAAAATAAGAACAAATCTCACCTATAGAATTTGATTTAGACATCCCTAACTTAAATATCTCAGTAGCCTATTAACTCCAGAATATCAAAATGTCATCAAAACACTATGATGCCTATTTAATGAATTCAGAGGCACTAACAAAACTTTTAAATCCCAACAAAGTTTCAAGACACTACTTAGAAAAGCAGACCTAGGATACTGCACTCAACTTTTGAAACATCAAGAGAACATTAAGTTTTGATTCTTTACTACTTGCTAGCAGTCATGGAGGTTACAGGGATTGACTAAAAGATTATTGAATATACATGGATAGTGAGGAGGATTTTAGATTAGGGGAAAAATAATCTTCTGAATTCAAGGCCATTAAACAGCATTTGTGCAGAACAGCATAATCAGTGTCCTAGCAATGATAATGACTCATTGTCTCACACTGAAACTACAAGGAAGTTTGAGTCTCACTAGAAAAAACATTAAAAAAAAAAAAACAAACACCTCAGCCTTGAGAAACCCTGCATAAGGAGGTAGACAAATGGCCACAATTTCAAAATTTTTTGCACCTTTGGAAGGACATAAGTCATCATGGAAGATCAGGTGGTAATCCTGTTGCAGCCAAACTAACTAAGGCAGAAATTTACATTCAGAGCTAACAATGATTGCTTATGATTTGTGACGATTGTAGTCCATTATACAGATGAGAAGTGTCAAATGCTATTTGTTGATTATATCCAACAGCTTCAAGCAAGAAAACCTGTAATCATTCTAATATCCTTTTTTTTTGGTATCAAGATAAAGGACCACCTAATACAACAGCTGTAGAACACAGAACCATTATCCCTTCAATGCTGTAAAATCGAGGTTAAGCAGCAACTTGTAACATAGGCACAGAACTGTTAAGAGCAAAAAACCAGCAGTACTCACACCCATTCCCTTGGGAAGACTTTCAGATACTGACTTCTTACTACCAACACCACTCAACTCAGCTGTGGTTTTTACATTTGTCTAAATTAAAAAGCAACATTAGGAGCATGGATCTCACCATACACACAATGATGTAAGAGTACAGTTTAGTATGTCAACAACAGAGCACAGCACAGCCAATTCAAGCTTTATATTTTGCAGGAGTATCCCAAGTATGTGACTGTTACACTGAAAAAGCTTCAGAATGTTTGCGCAGTCTTAATTAAAACGAAGCTTCTTAACTGCAAAATCAACACAAGTCTCCAGAACACATCACCATGTCCTTGAATAATTATTCATTGAACTTCATTCTGAAGATTTCACAGCTATTTCAGTAGTGAGACCTGAGCACAAGGTACTCTGTTTTCACTGGAGTGTTTTACACCAGAATGGTAACAGAGATTTCTTTAAATGGTAAGAAGGTGAAAAACCCATGTACTCTTCACATTGGGAAGCATTCCTATGCATTTCAAGATAAAACTCTCAAACTAAAAATCACAAATAAGATCTTTCCTTTCATATCCTTAACAACAGAAATTTCATTTATGTAGCGGTTTTGCTGGCAGGTGATAAGAGAAGGAAAGTCCACAAACATAGACATACATAGAGGGTTTCCAGCCTGTGATCCAACATGGGAAACTCTGTCTGCTTTTAAGGGTCTAATTAAGCTCAACAAAAAAGTATGATATGATACCAACACTTAGTCACTTTTCTGATGATACCAGGCTACTTCAAAACTGGGACTGCTTCACAGTGTGATTGGACAAGCCTAGTCTCGTCTCTATATGGAGGCATGGGGGTTTTTCCTTACAGTATCCAATGGTGGCCTACAAGAAAGCTGGAGAGGGACTTTTTACAAGGGCAGGGTATGAGGGAATGGCTTTAAACTGAAAGAGGGCAGATTGATATTAGTCTGGTCTAATTGAAGAATCAATTAGTTAGAATCAGATGCTTCTTCCAATCCAAACCACTGATTGATTCTAAGGAAGGTAGCAAATAAGACATGAATTCTGATTTTGCAAAGCCAAGAAGTTTTAACTACATTTTAAAAACTTCTCACTGTGTAAATGGTTGGCATTATCATTCTTGCCAGAGAGTAGCTGCACCCAAAGACCATAAGTAGTATTAAACAAAAGGGCATTCCAGCAAATTAAAAACAATGAAACTAAAATTAGCAACTAAATTCACAAAACAAACTAGTTAACATACAGAACAAAATTCTACAAGAGTGTATAGTTACCTTCTGTTTACTAACAACTGAAGATGAGAAAGAGCAAAGAATGACAGACTAACCAGCATAGCTATAATGTGAGCATATAAACCATTAGATTAAATACAGCCTGAACACAAAGCAGTAAAATTCACACCAATATGTTCCCATTTGGTTTTGCTTCATAAAACTGAATTAATCATTCGACTACCTAGTGCAAAGCAAAGGTCCATGAAATAAAGTATTAAACAAAAACAAAATAACCTTAAAAGCAAAGAAAGCAAGCAGAAAAGGTCGCTAATTGTTCCTAGATGACTACATCATAATCTCTTCAGCAAAAGAGACTGTTCTGACAAAGCAAAGGAACACTGATCACAAGTTTTGCCTGCTGCTTTCAATACCAGTGAAGATCAAATACTTAAAACACTTAGTATGTTTTTTGGCAGGGCATTTGTAACCTGTATGGATGCAGGCCTCAATAAGCATAAAAACTGGTCAGGGGCACAGAAGCTCCACAAGCAAGAAACTGATGATCCTAACAGAGATACGCTGTGGCTGTACCACTGCAGGCTGAGCTTTCAGGCACAAAAGAACACATCTGCTGATCCAAGTTCCCATCGGTGCAGATGGTGCCACTTCACAAAGCAGTGCGTATCTTCTACGTCTCCACCCTGGTATTTGCTTTTAAGTCAGTTTGTAACAAGAGGGCTGAACCTCTGTTGCTCTTTGTTCTCTCTCATACAACTACAAGCTGCTGCATCTGCCTGACCTGAATCTGCAACAGACGTTATGACACTTGCAACTGAGGTGGCTGGGGGGACAATGAAGATGGGCCTCATTCACTCTCCTGTTCCTAGCAGCCTGTAATGTGTGTTTTAGTTTTCAGGCTTTATCATTTATTAGGACTAACAAGAGACCAAAAGGTAGCTATGGAAGAGAAAAAATTAACTTTGTCACAACTACAAAATACTTAAATCTTACGCCGTAGTTTGGATTCATGAGAGAGAAGTCTGTCTGCAGACAAAGGAAGTAACTCCATAATTCAGAAAAGCCATGATAAGTAGGAAGGAGAGAGCCTACCTAATGAAATTATAGACTCCACCATGAGAAGTGCATAAGTGGGGTGAAGAAAATGCATGACAAAGAAGAGAAATTTTAATTTTTCCAGAATGTCTGCTTCTTATGTTGGTTGAAGAGTTTTGAAAAGGCAGTCAAAGATGCAACAGTAGAAGAGGTATTCTCACATCGTCGATCAGCTGTATCCACAACACAAGTTTGTGAAGGCAGAGAACGAACATGACAGAAATAGACATGCCTACAGTAGATGCAAACAAAGAATTAACAATTCAGCTTGATTAAAACAGTTTAAGAATGTACAAGGCCAGTGGTGGAACTCTCAGCAGTACATTGAATGTTATATTCTAGCAATGTTAAATACTAAAGGATCTAAGCCTACCTTATGCCCTACAGAACAGTAAGCATTGGTCATGTTAATTCATGTTTTGCCATTTCACTGAATTGTTTAATAGAGTAAGGATTCAAAATAAAAGATAATACAAAGAATGAAAACTACACAACTTAGGGCTGCTAAATAATATTGGCAAATTACAAGTGGAGAGAGTTTCTCTTTCAGTCACTGGAAAATAAGTATTGAAGTAACTGATTCTCACTAGCAGAATTACATGCTTGGTGCATTCCCTCTCTTTTTCCACTCCTCAGGCCAACGACTAAATCCACTTAGATAACACAAGAAAAGAAAAAGAATTATATGGAGACAGAAGGTGCTCCACAAAACCAAGATTTGCTTATGATAGCGCACAACTTAAACAAAAATTTGACAGTTTTGCATATTGTGTCAAAGGTGATGTTCAAGAGTCATATAAACACAAAACCTTATTCAACCGAGTCCAAAATACCTAAGAGGGACTGATCTCCTCATGATGCATCTGGGGACACAGCATACACTGTCTGACAATCCTCTCTCAATCCACCATAGTCCATGCAAAGTGTATCCCTCAGTAGCTTGAAATGGTCTGTGGCTAATTGATCTTACTTGGATATGACAATGTACCCACCCATTCAAAGCTACAAACCAGCATGAGGTCAAACAATTACATTTTCAAGATACTCAATTCTAGTAAACATCCATATGTGACTTTCTGTAATTCAAACAAACAAGAGGTAAAAGTAGTGAGTTTGACTAATATTTACTAAGTTCCACAAGCCATGCACTAAGCTGTTGTGTTCAGCCACAGAACAGTACCTAGCAACTGAGGAGAGGCATATGAAGTCTCAACAATAAGACAGATCCAAGACTTATTTTGGGCAGTCACCATAATATAAACAAACGATTATAGAGAAGAGGATAAGAACTGAACAGAATCTTTTCAGACAGCAAGTACTCACTGTCCAATACTTCAGAAGTCACTAGATGAGCTCTGCAGATGTGGCTGGATGTAGAGTTACTGTTTTATTCCTTGCCCACTACACTTACTATGGAAGCAAAGGAAATACAAAGCAAAAAGCTACACATATCTGTAAGGTAAGAGAAATAAAAATAAGGTGTAGGCATAGCACAAACCATTTCATATTAAAAAGACAATTTTAGACAGTCCTAATCCACTGCTAGAAAAGGGGAAAACGGTACAAGACGAAATTCAAAGAAGTAATTAAACGTCCAGTACCCTTTAAGGAAGAAACCACTTGCAAGGGCAGGAAGAGAAAACTGCTTCAAACACAACTAAGTGAATGGAGGCACACCCAGAAAGTCATGTGGAGTCAAGAGAATGAGAAAGTGAGGTGTAGGAGTACTTCGGATGCATGCAGTGTACAATAAAACACAGTAAGATCTAACACACAGCCATAGGAAAGTAGGGCTTGTAACTTGGTCAAAACTGCTTTTCATCATGCAATCGTTTGTTCCCCTTGTACACCTCCCTGTCTTGTGTCCATGGGAGAAAAGTTTGATGCCACTGTCCCAGTTAATTCTATAGAAAGCTTAATGACAAACCAAAGCTGTGCAGCTTTTGCAACCTTTAGAAAATAGAGGACCTGGTCTTTCTGAGCCATATATGGAAGTTTAAACAGACTAAATGTAAGAGCAAACAACTAAAAATGCACTTAAAGTGGCTACAGAGGTGCAGTATCTACAAATCTAACTTACCTGATCATTATAAATACTCTAGAGCAGCACAAGTTCTGAAAATGCCTACATATGAAGAAATAGACTTCACAAGCTGTAACACAATATCCCAATTAAAGGGACACAAAGCCTACAGTGAGAAAGAGAGTTCAGTATTCTTTCAGAGGCTCTAGTTCAGACATGGTATTCAGTTGTGACTTACCTGCTCTTACTAGAACTAAGAAAACCCTTTAACACTGCATAGGATTTTATTATGAGCTAAAAATGTATAAATTGTACAGAGTGATTAATATTGATCATAAGGAAGCATTAGAAACATTTGAAGTGGGACTGACAACCTGATTAGAAAAGAATAATCACACAATACGAATCTGAAAACATACACATCTAAACATGAGCGTATTCACCCATGCAATGCAGGGCAAAGGAGACCAACAGTGCAGTTCCTCTCACACTGTCTTGAAGGCATAGGATTCCACCTGAAAACTAAACTGAAGAGCTTATTTCCCTGCAGGTTTTTTCCCCTCCTCACATCCATTCCCTTGATTTGTACCTTTCACCACTCCATCTTTTTAATTCCTCTCTCATTCATGAAGGCCCTACCTAATAATTCAACTCTCCATGCTGCTCCAGCCCCCACCTGCTCATCTCTCACAAATTTTCAGTATTTAAAACACAGCAGGGCAAGTAATACTTATGGACAGGCTCTTGCTGCAACATTCTCAATTCTCATATATGACTGCTAAAGTAACTTCCGTATTAATATAATTCATAAAATCTCAGGGTTCAGCTACCAGTTATTACAGCTCAAACTCAGAAAAATATGCTGAATCTACCATTTCTGGAATAAACTCCTGAGCCTTCATTTAGAACTCTTACCAGCACCATTTTTAATTTTTTTTTTTTTTACTCACTTGGCCACAGACTGGATAACTTTAGAAGATGTATCCTTAATATTAGTGAAAAATCGCTCTGTTCCACCCCTCAGAATATCAAAGAACCCTCCATAAGTCTGGTCACATTCGGCAACGGTCAGGCCTAGAGTAGTCGAATAAAAATAGTTGTACTTTATTATGGAGCCCATTCCAGGATATGACTTAAAGTATGTTGCCTATAAAGCTGCAAGGAAGTAAACGCACATACAGGCTACACCTTGCTGTAAGGCTCACAGTTCTAAAGTTCTCCTTAATCATGACCTACGCAAAAAAATAGTACTTCCTGGAGCCAGGAGGTACTAGTGATACACTTAACACATTGTTTAATTTGCTGTCTGTATTTATGAGAAAACAAGGTAAAAAAAATCTGGAAGTAAAGCATATGTTTCATATTGTCAATGCAGCAAAACATTGCCTTGCTTTAGTATCAGTATCTTAAAGTGCAGCTTATCATTAGCAGATCTACTTAATCATCTCCAGTAGATACATTTTAATGCAGGGCTTCAAAAGCAGCTGGCATAGTTAAGCTTAAGTTTTAAGCACAACATCCCAGATAGCACATCACAGCACAATATCCCTATTAATATGATTGTATACAACAAACAGCAGGCATTCTTGCACAAAACAGATGACCAGACAGACTTTTGACTACAATTGCATTAGGAAGCTGGATTCTTCCACAGAAACAGATATACACATAATATTAGTGCAATAAATATTACCCAATTTTAACACTTCCCTTGGAAAATTAATATCCCTTGTCTCATTGACAGCTCACCATAATTAATACCAAGCAAGAAATATCAAGCTGGAAGGAAAACTGAATACAATATGAAATAGTCCCTTGATTATTAGTCTTCTACATTAACTGAAGTGCTCCATATTCACATATAATAGTTAATATGGGTGTAGAAAGAATAGTAAAAAACTAAATGTAAATAAGCCAATCAAGCTTCTTATTTTCTTTACTATATTAAGTATTTTCAACTGAATGTACTCGAATATCCACTTCTACAGAATAAGTACATCAGCTTTTAATTGTGTCATTTTGGAGACACGTTTTGGTTGATTCCATTAAGTTCTGCTAGTCCAACCTCTGTTTTTCTCAGATAGAACCCCAACTCCTCCTCCTCACCACTGATGTCCTATGGTGCAACCATCTCCCGAAGTCTGGCCTGGACAATGCTCCCATAATCAGCTGGGCTCAAGGCAGTACCAGCTATAGTGTTTGTGAAAGTGCTGACAGGGCAGTCACTAGACCAAATTTAGACTGCTGCCTTTTCCCTTTCAGGCTGTCAGACACAGATCTTTTGGAAGTGAAAAACTAAATAGCTTTAGACTACTATCACTGTCAGATACACTTCAAAATATCATGGAGGGGGTCAAAAGTCTTTTTGGGCAGGAGAGAAAAGGAAGGAGAGGTGGACCCAGATGCTTACAGAAGTATTTCTTCCTCACACAGGCTTTTTGCGGTCTAAAATAAACACATGTGAGGTCAGCAACTTTTGAGGATTACGGTCCACAGCCAGAATCCCCACAATTGCTTCTGCATTTCTTTAATAACCTCTCTCATTTGTCAGACATGAAGCCCATTTTAGCACAATGTGATACCAACACACCACAAACAGCTGCTATCTTTTTATGTTGTAACATATCTGATGTTAAATCAGATAAGCAAAGGCAACTCTTGCTTTTTTTACCTCAGAGACTCAAGAGTTGAACACAAACCCAGGATGTGTCCTGATTTCAGTACCTTCTTCCACAAGGTAATGTTTCAATTAAAATACAGAACTTAAAGATTTTTAACAGTTTAAATTTGAACTCCTCTTAAATGCTATTCTTTAGACAATGCACTTCCAAATACTGTTGCCTCATTGAATCAAAAAATTTGAGGGTTTAAAATAAGCTATTTTCATCTGTTTGTCATAACCTGAAGAGTCCTCCTCTACAGCTCTTATCCTTTAGACTATTATTGCTTCTCATATCCACACTTCCATCAAGTTTTAGTTCACTTATTTCAATACTCGGGCCTCTACAGGTCAATAGTGCACTTTAAATTATTTTCTATAAGAAACGTAATTTTTATCTTGCACAGCAATGAACTTGAGAAATTCAGATTTGCACATATCAAGATAAAATGAAACCTTAAAAAAAAATAATACAAGCCTAGAAGCAATGATATAAATGCCAAATAGCTAGTACTAGTGCAAAATATCTAAAACCCCCAAACGACTATTTTCTCCCCCGCAGAAGATATGTAGTTGTCTTTATACTAAAATGACATCTCTTTTTGAACATACCTGCATTGTACAAATTGTTGAGTTGCCCTGCAGGCTTGGAGCTCTGTGAAACAGAGGTCACAGATGTCCGAGGCTGAGCATTGTTTCCATACCCTCCATTTTGTTCCAGGAGCTGAGGAGAATAACACTCCTGATGATTATTTTCTTGCTAATTTAGCCATCTTGCTATACTTAGCAAATTACTGCTACTTGGTGAGAACAAGCAAACTGAAGCTCGGGACAAAGCCAGGAAGTATTGTGCAAATTAAGCATTGAACAGGAGATGCCTAAGTGGGTTTCAAGTTAATGTAGGCAGAGCCTTCATATACAACATTTTTCTGTGGAAGTTAATTATGATGAAACACAGCATGTCAACAGAGTGCTAGCATGCTAAAGAATACACCAAGAGGATGGAAAGATTTTCAAAAAGGAGTAAGAAATACTAAATTTTCTTTAATGTCTCTGTGCTTTGAAGGGCCTATTTTCAAAGATCCTATCAATTCAACTGAACTTCAAAATAAATTAGTGCAAAATTTTCAAAATACTAAGGAACAGGGGACCTGCTCTGAAATCTGTTACTAAATGCACATACACTGCAGACAACAGAAAGGAGGTCTAATCAATAATACCCCTTCTGAGACATTTTTACCTCTGTGATGGGGGATTTAGGATTGACATTCCTAGCTGCTGCAATCTCCTGCAGTTGGTTCACAAGTTCAGTGATTGACAACCTCTCCTCTGGGTTCACCTTCAAAGTGGAGCCTAAAAGAAGGAGATTCAGACAATCCTTCAGAGCTTTTCTCCCAACTGATAGTAATTTCTTCAATACATTCCAATGCAATAAGCAAACACATGAACACAGTAGAGAAACTGCTAAATCAATATCTAATTCTCATAATAGAATCCACAAGAAAAAAACCAACACTACTCAGGGTCAATAATATTTTAAAGAATACACCTTAGGATCAGTTAATAAAGAATATCAGAGGTAGCTTTGTGTCTAATACTGTTGGAGTTGGATAAATTTCTGGATCAGTAATTAACATTTCCAGTAATCTATCTGAAACCTAAAGAAAATAGTATTTTTTAAGCAAGTTCAAAGAAACCAAATCAAACACTAGTTGTTCCAACGGACTAATTCACATACTAAGCAAGACAGTTAATAGAACTAAAAAAAGCAACTTTCACATAAAATTTCGTATTTTATAATGGATTAAGATTATTAATAAAATAAGAAGTTGCTGCAGTTTACCTTTTTCACCATCACATGTCAATAATATTCAACTATCAGTAAAACAACTTTCAATAACAACATAGATCAACAAAGACAATATTAAATAACACTGTAAACTTACGAATGAGATCATGAAACACAGAATAGCGGGTGTCGTTTTGCGGGATGACATATTTCCCATTGACTATGCGAAGTTTAGCTCCATCTTCAAATGGGTGTTGCCTAAAGCACAGCAAGTACAGGATACAGCCCAGAGCCTACAGGGATAAACAGAAATACTGCATAGAATCCTGGAGTCATTTAGGCTGGAGAAGACCTTTACAATCCTCAAGTTCAAACACTAACTCAGCACTACCAAGTCCACCATTAAACCATGTCCCTCAGTACCACATCTACACGTCTTTTAAATACCTCCAGGCATGGTAACTCAACTACTGCCCTGGACAGTCTCTTCCAATGCCCAACAATCCTTCCAGTGAGGAAATCTTTTCTAACATCCAATTTAAACATCCCCTTGAGCAACTTGAGGCCATTTCCTCTTGTCCTATCACTTGTTACTTGGGAAAAGTATTCCTGTCTATTTCCAAAAATCATTTAGAAGTCATTATAAGAAATCCATTTTATGAATTTCACACTATACAAAAATGAGTAGTTTTGCCATATTGAATATGTTCAAGAACAGGATTATTCTTCCAAAAAATAGTTCAGAAGCTTTATTTCATATCTTCATCCTGTGCTGCAAGGAGACACATTTTATTTGTGAGGGCAGAATTTGGTCTAACTTAGATACACTGTTACACAATAAAACATCTAGGCAATTATGTAAGTGTTAAGCAAACTACTTAAATGATAGTAGGGAGACACACAACAATCTCTCTAAAACACGTCTTTCGGTAAAGGTTTGAAGAAAATAAGCCTGAAATGACAGTCTCTTTATTTGATACAGTCAGATGGCTGTCCAACTCTTGGAACAAATAAAATGCAAGATAATTTTCAGATAAGTTCATTCAAGCCTCAAAAATCACAAAACCTGGACTACGCATCCTGGGAACTTCGAGGTTCCTTCATGTGTCTAACTTGAGATTTACATAACCTGAGAAGGGAACAACTAACAAAGACTGAAGTCAGTTTTGAATTCTAATGTCTGAATAACCTAAGTGTTATGGATTAGCTAGGATAACTGTATCTGTTACTAAAGTGAATGTAAATTGATACATATTTTTTCAAATAAATTAATATATGAAATATGCTGGCAGAGTTATATTACTGTAACAGAAACATGTTCCATGTTTCTATATAAAAGTTTGATAATAAAGCACCCAATGCCTCCAAGCAACTGTTGTTACAATGAGTTGAAAAATTCCTCCTCAAAGTTTCTTCTGAACCCCAGTACGTATGGTTGCTTAAGCACATGAGCTTTCATAGCCCGCCCCAAAAAAGCAAGCCATTGAAGATGTTACCTAAGAAAACTGCCCACTGCCTCCAGTCCTCTGTGTGCACCATCTCCAACTGCCCTTAACTGTCAGTTTATCCCAAAAACAGCTTCTAAGGTCTGAATGTTATTGAAGCCTCAAAGGTCTAGGGATTTAGTTACTCCAAAACACTTAGTGAGTCTCTCAGTCCAGGGCCAGAAATAAAGTACATATGTTAATTCTGTATATTCTTGCGCGTTTTTGTCAGGCTGCTGAAAAAAACTCTCTGTAATGTATACACTGAAGCATCACAGAGTACACAATAACTAATCCAGCAGGGGAGTACAGAAAACACCATCTATTCTTCCACAGAAACATCTGCTTACGAAGCAGATAATCATTTAGTTAGAGGAACGAAACTACTTCCTGTGCAGTCCAAGACACTCTACACATGAGGAGAGAGCACCCACAGCCACGCAGGAGAGAAAAGCACCAAGGCAATCAGTCGAACATACAGGAAATGGAGAAGCCACTCAGATTTAATTTTTGCTTCAATTGCTAGAGAATGTTTTTCATTTCCTCAATTTTACCTGCAACTTAGGATTGTAACTGTGATAAATTTTGGCTATTTTAAACACTGTCATTCAATTTGGCTAGAAGGCAATTACAGTTGCAGCAAGACAACTCCTCAAAGCCAACACCATCCACACAGCCTCAGCATCGGTACACTTAACAGAAGAGCCCATTTCCAAGATGTTGTCCCAAAGCTGCACAGTCCCCTCTACAGAAGTTGCCTGGATCACTCTGAGCACTAACATGCCAGAAGGTAAAAAAGCAGAACCACAAAGTGACCAAATATAACTAGGAATAACTTTTTGACCTGCTACTGTCCTTAAGGGGACAGTGGGGTTTTTGGAGGGTTGATATAGCATTTGGGGATTGAGGGGATAAGGAAGGGGTGGGATTGTTTGGAACAAATGAAAACATTGTTATTTTTCCCCTGACTAGCTTGAGGCAACAAGCAGCACACTTAAAGTTCTACAGTACAGCTGCAGGATGACACAGATATTACACCAAAGTACTTTCTAAGTCCAGTTAAACTACATGAAACCTACAGAGATTGTTCAGCTCACACTGAATTAAAACCTGCAGGATGTCTTGCATGGACCATTAAGATTTTTGAATTAGATATCGGTAAGGAGAACCCAACTCTGAAGTTTTGCTCCTTAAGAAAACATTTCCAAACTCAACTACTTTGGTTTTTCAGAAATCTTTGAGAGGTAGAGGGTATGAAGGGCCTTTCAAGCAAAAGATAATCTCAATGGAGAAAAATCACTTGACAAGGAAAAGCCTGTCACTTAGTTGAATTTCAGTTCAGGAATTCATACTAATTTTGAAAACGTGTAACTAAAACATGTAGCTATTTGGATTAAGTGTTTATTTTCTGATCTTTAGATTTAGGTAGGAAATGTACAGAAATTAGTCAGCCAAGTCTAAGAACCTCTAGGTCTTATAATCGATACCTAATCACATTCCCATTGTGGAGTCAATGTGGTTGATAACTAATCTTTCATCTGTCCTGCTATTCCATGACAGACATTACTTCCTCTGTTTTTAAGTTCACACAGTGACAAGCGCACAGATTCAACAATATTAATCATTCTACCTGCTTTCTTTGGAAAACTGCTTTGTTTATCCTAACCACAAACTACAAGCCATTTATGTTTCCATAGACAGGGCCATATTCTACTGCCAAATACTTTGCATATTTTTATTGAACCCAAAGCATAAAGGAAAAACTATGGAACAACATGTTCCAGTCCAGGCATGGTAAATGAAATAGATCTTCCCAAGATACAGAAGGCAACAATCACCATGTTAACACTAACATATACAGAGCTACTTTAAACAAAAAAATAAACTGCAATTGCCTTTTTGAATGAGGCTTTTACTAAACACATTTCTAGTTTTGTCTTTAACTGGATGTAATCCTGGCTCAGACTGACAGTATTTCACGCATGTTAAGTGACCAAGTGGTCAGAAAACTGTGTTTTACTTGGTGTTTCTTCATATGCCACAAAAACATCACCAACAGCTGTAGAAACTGAACAAGAGTTTCCACAATATCTTGCAACTAATTTAATAAACTGAATGAAGTTCTAAGATTCCACGTAAAAACTTTTAGAGCACCAGCATTGCATTTTCTCAATTTGTCTTTTGACACACTGCCCATACAGGTAAGAACTGAACATCTTGACACCTGCCTCTGTAAAAAACACCCCATAAACTAAGTCCCTAAGCACTACACTACTGGGGAATACCTCAGTACTGCAATATTATGCAGCTGGAAAAAGAACAACTAAGGATTTAATATTTACCTTTAATTCTCACTACAGATTTTTTAGTGAATGTGAACAGCTTATCATTCTTTCTATACAAAGTATGAATGGTCTCGGCATTGTTCTCATCCTTGCTATCTGTCAGTATTTTAGCTGCATGCCATACCTCGACATAACCATTTTGAACTCAGCAATAGGCTGTCCCAGAATTATATGTGTGGCAGAGCATGAAAGGTAAGAATTCGAATCTAAGGACTCTTAAGTATTCTGGATTTATGGTGGCAAGCTACAACTAGGCAACAATTCTAGTGAATGTTAGAGAAGTCCAGCACTGCCTCTCAAATGGAAGTCAAGCTTGATCTGGGAGAAAACCTTGAACAGTATGTCTCATTCTTTTAACATTTAGATAAGGAGTCCATACTATTTAAGTTTATTTTGATGTAAGACAGCATCCTACATTCATTTTGGTGCTTTAGTTATTTAATCAACAAACTAACACAAAGCCTGCAAAACCAGTTTCACTATGACATGAGCAACTATGATGCAGCAAGAAAAAAGAAATTCTTACCCAAATGTCCTGCTTTTCACCAATTGGAAAATTTGAATACAAGTCTATCATTTCTGGTGTCCTGTACATTGGTGTTGTATTCCTTGTGATCTGGAGAAGACAGAATTTATTGAAACAATCTTGAACAATGAGCTCTAACAGCATCCAACCAAGGAAACATCTCTCCATGTAGAATGGACAGTACTCTCATTTTTAAAATTAATTTCAGAAACACTTGTCAAGGAAAAAGCCATCAATTGAATCCTGCAACAGTCACAATAGCTTTGACATAAGGTCAGATGAAGACAGTAGTACTCAAATAACAATGTGATGGCCAAGAGTCCTCCCAAACAGCAAAGCACATAAAGTGACTGGTCTACACGAGGCAAAAATGGATAGGAACACTAATACCAAAAATCAACAACAAGCCAGTAAGTGAATTCACGCTCTAATATGTCTCTCTCACTTTCTCAGCACACTTATGACAGTGCAGACATATCCAAAGAGAAATATGTTTGGTCGTAAGGATATCTGGTCATAAGGATACCTGAAGAGACTTCTTCTACCATTTTTTTGCATAGACTATACAAGACCATGGTACGACATCAAAATTTCACCAGAAACCAGTGGAGTCCAGGAATGCCAGATTGCAAAACAGGGGACTTTTACAGAGACTTGTGATGTCTAAAGGTGCACCCATGAACTTGAGAGCATTTCTCCTGCTGATGTACTACATTAGATTTACCAGCATTACCCCCAACTCTAAACTAGGAACAAATGCACTTTGCAAAAGCACACTGCATGCTAGATTTGGTTACTGTAGTCTAAGGCACTGCAATATTGCCCATTCGTATTGTGCTGAGCAGACTTGCCTCTCATTTATATATCATTCAACTGAGAAAAACAGATTGGAAGGAAGATGGGAATCAGTCTGGCACAACCAATTTCTTGTCCAGAGTGCAATCAGAAGAAGCTCTAATAATCACTTCTATTTTCACAGCAGATTACAGAAGGGACACTGACCATGCTGAAGCAGTGTTTCTAGATGTAGTATAGAACACAAGCTGTGCTTGTAAACTGCAGACAGCTTTCAAACTCTGGCAAAACAAATGCAAAACCAAAACTTTATTAAATAACACCCTAACTGAAACATCTTCAGTTGTCTTAGAAGCCTTGTGAATTAATACCAGATTAATACTAACAGTTAAATTAATCCACTGTTGATATTAGAATTAAATCACATTAAAATAGTCTCACCTCTTCTTCAACCAGTGCTCTCTTCTGTGCAGACCAGTTGTAGTCAGGATAGTAAGCTATAGTTGTAGCACTACCAAAGTCACAAAGTTTAATTGTCCCCTGGTTACTAATAAGCAAGTTTTCCACCTTCAAAGAGATGTAGAATAATAGATTAAAAACCACATCTTTTTTGCCCTGTACACTAACACACACACTTTTACACATCATCTTACTTGTGCATACATATAAAAACGAACCACTTGAGCCAAAAATACTGTTTACAGGAGAACAAAGATTTATGACAATACTGTAGTTTTATGTGGTAGCAACATAGCCAAGTTTTAAAAGGAAGCACCAAGCACACCATGAGAAGGAAACATTCAGGAGAGCAAGAAATAAACCCCAGGGGGAAAAAATAATTTCATTAGAGCCTAAGAACTGGCCAGATTTTCAGATGAGAACTTGCAGAAGCAGTGTCTTAGAATCCAAATGTTTTCAGGCATAAAACTGAACACTTCTAGCTTAACTGCAGTGGAGTGGAGGTTAAGACTGCTACAGACACAAAAGAGGAAGGTACTAGTAGAGAAACAGGCTGCTAGGAGACACCCATAAGGAGGCAGCTGTGACCCTGTACAGAGACAGAAAACAGCTATGTGAGGACCATGTGTTGCCTGAATAGCTCATCATCCATTATCCCTGCCTTTTTCTACTTCATAAATTCCAACTTTCCTGTACTGTTAATTGAAATGTGGAAGAAACTTAAGGAAAGAGTAAAAGTATTGGGCAGGTGTACTTGGAGTGATAATCACCGAAGGGCTAAAAAATGAAATTCGTACCTCTGTATAATGTTAGGAAAAGGTGTCAAAGTTAATTGGCTCAAAACTTTGACTTACAGTTTTCTATGCTGTTGACCTTACTTTAGCCTGCTAAAAAGGGTAGCACAGTTAAATGATCCCTATTTGGCTCCTGGCTGTAGTAAGGCCTCTGCCGCTTGCAGCACAACAATCATTTAACCTTGCTTTGCAGCCTCTGCAACATGAGACCAACACAAAACCAAATTCCTGTATTTTCCCATGTTTTATCTCTGTCAGGAACGTACACTCCTTGAGAAGAAAAAACAGTTCTTGAATTACAGCATTAGCTCAACATCTATGCAGCTGGCTGTGAAAGAAATTGGGTTTTTTACTTTTTTTTCAGAAGAGAAATGCACTTTTTCTGCAGGGTAGGGGCTGGCTTACAGAAATTTCAGTGAAGAATGGTTAACATGTCTTTGACATAACCTCATGACCTAAAAGCCTGTTCAATGATACCAAGCAAAAAAAAAAGGAGGGCTCTCTCACCAAAGCCAGGTTTACATTTATGGGCTATACTAATAGCTAACATCAAAGCTGTCATCAAGAGTGTTGGAAACAGTTAACACATTAACTTCTAAAAGAGTGGTCTTATTTTCCTTTCCCCAAAGTAATTGACTACATGCTTACTTAAGGAGGAACAAATTTTCCTATTTTTATATTCAAATGAAATCACATCAGGCTGGATACAGACACGTGTGAAATTCAGACACTGTTCCAAGAGTAAGAATCTTCTCTCTCTTATTTTGTTTATGTTAATGAAAATTCAAATATATTCATAGTACAGCAGAATCTCACTGATGATTAGGGCTTCTTCATCTAAGGTATAGTGAAGAAGTAAAGGTGAACCCCTGTCTTCAAAATACAAATTTCAAACTCAGGTAAGTCCTTTCAAATCCCCAAAGCTCTTGAACGTTGAACACTTTCTACAGCCTAACCTTATAGACTCCAGGTAAAGGCTAATAAAACAAACACAAAACCAAAACAAAACAAAACAGAAACCACCAAAAAAACCTCCTAAGAAACAAAATCTAACATGAACTATATCTAACAAATTTTAAAATTCAAATTAAAAACAAGCATTGAAGTACAATGCAAGTTGCCAGTTCTAAAACAGCTTACTACACATTCTCAATGGCAATGGAGTCCTTCACAGATAATTCAACATTCTTCTCTTTCAAATCTTTACCTCTTCTATTAAGACACCTATTAATCCCAGAACTGCAGTTCCCTAGCTGTAACTGGCTATTTTATCAAACACATACTTAGGCTAACTCAATCAGCAAAACATGATACACTACTTTTCTTCCAGCTTGTTTCAGATAGAGTACAAGCAGTTCCTAAGCACAAGGAAAAGGCATTGCTTGAGGAGATGCAAGTATTTCAGTGATGACCTTCATTAACACTCAGCAGTTGTGGCAAAGCAACAGATCTAAGCACCATGCTCAAGAGTCATTTTTAACACTGATCCAGCCCAACAGATTCCTTTGCTGTTTAGAAGTTCAGCCTTTTTTAAAACATTGTAACGCACCTTTAAGTCTCTATGGATAATAGGAGGCTTCTGCTTATGCATATGCTGCACTGCTCTGCAGGTCTGATAAAATATCTTCAAAACTGTGTCACAAGAGATAGGTCCTTTGGATTCTACTTTCTTTAAGAATTCCACCAGCTGTCCTGCAGGAAATCAGAGAAATTCACATAAGCACACAAAGAACACTGCAAATCCTGAAAGCTTGATGCAAATAGACCCTTATCAAGGAAGACTTACGGTCTTGAGTTGCATTTAATAGATATTCTGAAAATGGCAAGTCCACCCTGACTACAGTGACAAAAGAATGGGTGCTCTAAGGAGCTACTCCTACTCTTCCTTTCTCTGACTAGTCTCAAACACAAAAAACTTAATGATTACCTCATATTTAAGACAAGGTTAAACTGTAGTCTAAAAAACCATGATCTTTATCCTATAAAAGATAAGGTTGAACACTAGCTCCACTGAACCATGCTATCTTCTACATTCATTCAAAGCTTGTAAGTTAACAAGCAACCTGTGCAAAACAGCTGCCAGAAACAATGTGCACTGCTGGGAAAAGAAATAAAAGTTTACCTTTACACAGCTCTGTAAGCAGAAGAAACTCTCCCTGCCCCGTGTCTGATTCTTCTTTTCCTATAGATGCTGCAGAGCAAAACTGGACAATATTGGGATGACCTGAAAGTTTTTTCTGGAGATAAACACATTCAAGGAAGATGACTGCCAAGTCCATTGATACCACTGCATCCAGTAGTTCGTTTGAAATGTTAGCTTAAAACCACACTAAGCATAACAGCTGCAATCAATACCCTAAGATGCAATCAAATACCCTAAGGAAAATCCACGCCTTTGCTGAGAAAGCAACCTAAGGTAATGTAATAAAAAGGCAAAATAAAATATGGAAAAAATCCTTATGATTACAGCTCAGAGGAAACTGGACGGGGAGGTCTAGTTCTTTTTGTCTTTTGACAATGACCACAAGAGCCTAGCATGAGCAGCAGGGAGGGACATCTTGTAATTATCAACTACTTCTCTACACAGCTGATCAAGAAGGGGCTATTGTCTCCTCATCTATCTTCCCCAAGGAAGTATTAAGTATGCCATGCTTCAATTTTAAGTAATTAAAATAAACTTCAAAACAATTAGAGGTCTAAAAGTGCAAGGAACTTATCCTCCTGTCATTGGTAATAATTTTTCATGCTAGAACCTTTATCATGTTTCACTTCCAGTTCAAAAATTCGAGATATCACTTTTGAACTATATAAAGGGGAGTACAGCATAAGTGATCTCAGCTCCTGCCAGTTGGAGTTATGTTGCATTATGCCTCTCTGTGCATACACTGAGACTCGTACCTATGAGACAAATACAATCTATTTACAGGATGCATTCACCAAGTCTGAAGAGAGAAAAGCAAAGACTGTAAGTAGAACAAAGCTATTACAAAAGGGCAAGTTGGATCCACACAATTTACATGAATCTGATCTTGCGCATCTCTCCGCAACCTTTTATTCAGAGCTGCAGGAATTAATTTCATTTCACGGTCTTATCTCAGAAAGTTAGCAACAATTAACCCTTCATCATGTTGTACTCATGCTTTAATGACTCTGAGTTGGGAAAAACATCCAAAGAACATTGAGTTCTTTACTCTTGGCAAGATAATGTCAGAGTAGATAGAAAACATATAGTGCTATGGTAGTCTGTTCTTGGAAGTGAACTTCTAGTAAGTAACTTCTACTAAGTGGTGTTTGGGTTAAGATTTTGCCTAACTCATCAGCAATCATAGAAAGAAATGTTTGAGCAGCTTCAATTAAGATCAGTGGGTTTGCCTGCTAATTCAAAATGAAGCTGAGTACTCAGAGTGGAACATGTCAGCATACCACAGCTACTCACTGACTCTTGAAACAAACTGAGGGTCTAAGAGGAACCAGACCGGGGAGAAAATATTAAATTTACTAAAATCAAGGATTGAAAATACTCTGAGATTACATTATACCCTACTGTCTGACTAAAGACAAGAAGAACAGCAAGGGCACGGAGAAACATCTGCTTCTTGTTTCTGATGCATGTAGTCTACTGAAATTTCTTCCTTAATATCTATCCAGCATTACTTCTTAAAGCCAGATGTATCCAAAGCAGAAATTAATAAACATTGAGAGTAAAAGCAAAAATCAATAAATCCAGTGCACATGAGGGAATTCTATTTAAGATCTAAGTAGCATCTGAATAGTCAAAAGATTTCTTTTCATATGGCTGCAAGAAAGCCCAAAGAATTTCACTTCATGCTAGAAGTACATGGCATAGTCTACACCAGCTACAAAAATTATCTGCACACATTGTATTACAGCAATTTTTGAAGAACTGTATTCTGGATGTTGGTACCAGATTCATGACAAACCATGAATCCAGACCTCCAGAATGTCAGTCCTCTTAAGCAGTGTATGGCATGAAAAAACCCAGAATCTGTACAGCAGTCCTTTGTTTCCCAGAAATATCAGACAGTTAAATATGTTACAGAAAAGGATACCATAAAACAAACTTCTTGAATGATGGCTTTGTTCTTTTCCTCTTCATTAGACAACAATCGCTGTCAAAAAAGCCAAAATAATTGAGAAGATATAGTTACTAAAACTTACAGAATAACAGTGCATAGATTTTTTTTCAAAGAATATGAAAGATGAACTATAGTCAAAAACCTAAGGAACTGTAATGGGGCAGTAAACAGAGCTGGCTTATTGTACATTTTGACATTCTGCCATAAACAATACCCAGTTTTCCAGTTACCTGGACTATTCAGGCTCAGTGGTAATTGAGCAGTTGTAACTTTTTACTCTTACAAGTAACTGCTCTGACAGTTCTGATATATAAAATGCTAAAGTCTCCTGGCTGCAGCATTGTGGGCTAACAAGGAAAGATTCACCTTCTGTCTGAAATATTCAGCAACAACCTTCAACTCACTCTAGACAAAACTCCTCCAAATTACGTAGCCCAGCTTTTTTAATGGTACTTGTGTAATCAGTAAAAAAAATTAAGCATTACTGTTTCTAGTATTACCTGGATTTGCAGTCAACATTTGACTACAATCAGCTTGAGCATTTGCTACAAAAGTACCAGTTTTACAGAAGAGAGGAAGTATAGTAATGGTTCACCTTTTACCTGTTATTTTTTAATGGGACTACTTCTAGAGGACCTTTTGAACACATATAGTATATGGCTTTGGTCACATGTTTTGTTACTGTAGGATGTGGCATGACATGGAAAAAAACAAACAATGTTATTATTGGTGGTAAAACGCCATCTTACCTCTGCCACCCCTCATACAACTACCCTGTTTACAGCTGATTACCAGAAGCCTCTAGAAACCAAGAATCCAGAGAAGTGTCTCTAAAAAGTACCAAGCTGAACGTTTAAACAATGAGGGAAAGTGTGGAGCATTAATTTTAATACTAATTAAACTTACTCTCAAAGTAAGAAAATAGGCTAAATCTGCTTCTGACGAGTGAAAAAGATCCCTGCACCCCACTTCAGGTAACTATGAAATATTCTTTTTACCCATGCAAAAAAATGTTTCAGATTGGGTCGTGAATTTCTAGACCAAACAAAAAAATAAAGACCAGTGGCACCTAAAAGATCAATTCCCATGTTTATCAACTAAGTTTGAAGTGCAGGGTTCTAACTGGAATTACCATTCTAAATAGTGGGCTACAAACATCAGTATTATACTGGATTTTTCCAAGTCACTTGTTCAGTGGCATACATCAAGGATTAATTCTCATGCTAAAGTATCAAGCTAAAAGACAGACCTTATAAACCTATAGTGGAGTAAATTAATATTACCTTCAAAGCATAATCTTTGCCACTTCCAAGATCTTGAGCTTCATAGACAAAAGCAAAACCCCCTACAAGAAGAAGGCATATTAAGTCAGTCTTAATTTCAATATTCAGGTACATAATTTTTTTTAGTCTAACAGAATCAATACATGAATTTAGATACATTTCTGAATGTACAAAGCACACATTTTTCAGCGTCTGGTCAAGACTGCTGGTTACCCACACACAAGAGTTCAAAGATTCTATTCCTTTCTTGTACACATGCCAAAAGCACACTGACATTGTTACTTTCCTGCATTTTGTTAAGTCTGCATATGCAGATTTCTTATGAAGCCATTTTTTTAAAAAGGTCCTTATAAAACCAAAACTCAGTACAGCCAATATTACCTGATAATTTCAATTACACTTTTTGGTATTACACTGCTAACGCTTCCTATAAAAAACAGCAATAACCAAGAAAGGTAAGTGTTAAACAGACACCTCCTCTCTCTAAAATAATTGTCATTCTTCAAGTTTCATATTAAAAACAGAAAGCATTTTCAAGCACTGAAGCACACATTCCAATAAGGGTAATATTCTTACTAAAGTGCAATGTGCTATTCCATAAAATATTTTCCTTCCAGCTCCTTTTGTCAAGCTATTTTCTCAAACACTTCCCTTTGCTCAAGAACACTGTGCAGAGCTCGTTGAGAAGTTTGAGAGTACATAACTAGCTTAAAATACACATTTTTACTTCAGTGATTGCACCTTATTATCAAGTACTGAAATGATAAACAAGAATAAAGTTCATTAAACTCTGCAGATCCTCCAGAGAAAAGCCAGTGGTACCATGCCTGGATAATTCCTACTTCATTGCAGCTGCTTTATAGAGAATCCAACTGCTATGGCCTACAAGCTCACCTTTTACTACTATGCCCCTCTCAAAACATCAGCTGCAAGTAAGTTTCCCATTCTGTCATTTCACTCTTTCCCCTGAACACAATTCCGCTCCATACAACATGGCTCATTCCATGCAGTGTTTGGTTCACTACTACTGCAGAACTACAGCAAATATCATGTTTAAATCCATGGATTTTCTGGGATACCAAAGGAGCTAGAGAACGTTGTGAAGGTACTTCTAATTCATTTTTTCTTTTTTAAACCATCTGTTATTGGTGAAAACAATTCTTACACAAAAGGTGAAACTAGTCCTACTGCTTCATTCTTAAAAGCAGTTTCATTTACAGTTTGATGCTGGCTCCCTTGAAGAAGTAGTCTATTAAAGCAGTTTTAGTATACCCTCAGTAGGGACAAGTTTACTGACAAAATGTCTCCTCTGTCATAACAGTTTACTCCAAATTCTCTGACCAATACATTTTGCAAAAAAATTCAGAAAAAATAATTTAAAAAGCACTTTCAACAAACCTGTACAACCAGACACCTGTGCAGCAGACCTAACTGAGGCAAATGGTAAAATGGAGGTTAAGAGTAGAACAACTTGTAGGGGTGCCTACAGAATGTAATTGCATTTGGGGTGTTCTCACTCATTTTTTTCCACTCATGTAAGTGTTTGTAGATGGTTTTAAGACAGTTTTCTAAAGCCTTCCGTATCAGCAAAATCATCTTAGTATTCTCCCATACAGATCACCAGGGTAGATATGGACACACCCATCGCAGCTATTGCCCAGAGAGACAGGTTTTGCATTGCTGAGGCATTTCAGAGCCCCATTCTCAGAACGCAGCCCAAGCCCTCCAAAGTTGTCTCAGATAACACTTCCTCCCACAGAAATTACAGCAGAAAAAAATTTGGTTTATTTCTTTTCTGTAGACATAAGCTCTCACACGTCACAGCTCACTACAGAGCACCACACCAAGACCTGAAAACCAGGAACTAGCCCTACCTTATTTGCTTTATTAGTGAGCACTCTACACTTATCCTTACACCACCACAGGCCTCAGGCAATGCTCCTGTCAGTACTTTATCATGCTCTTACAAATATCTGAAGACCCTTGCTTCTCCAACCAAGAGATTTGAATTCTCCCTCAAGTCAAACCCAGGCATCACATAATACTGAATAACTTCACTGCACTTACACATCAAGTGGGATTTTAAACTGTTCTTGTTTATCCTGTCCCTGTTTTTCACATCTTCACAATTTTTTTTTTTTCAGATAAGCAGCTTCAGTAAAATGACAGCTAGAGAAGTATCAAAATAGGGGCCTCAACCAGAACATAACACTGCTTGCTACTGTAATTCACTCACTGTTTCATTACACACTTAACTAGTCACGAGAAAGTTAGGGTGTGAGTAGCTTCCTGTTTGTAACCATTCGATATGACTTGTCTACTCCCCTGCCAAATACTGACCAGCTCTGGTTCCATATCAATTTTCAGTGGTTTATGTTTCAACTATAACTTGACTGAAACACTATAATTATAGCCTGGACTGTAAGTTACAGTGCATCTTACCTGAAAGCTTTTCTACCAGAGTATAAAAACAGAAAAGATGCCCTGTTATTGCTGCCAAGCATTGATTCACAAGCATTTTTTTTGAAGTCCAGTCATGCACTTGTGTCCATTGCAAAGACCTAGTAACAAGATGAAACTGCCTCAGGAATGAAGCATGGCCCAAACTTAAAGATCTGTACATTTTCTCACACCCTTGAGAAGCAGAGGTAGAGTATCTTGAAACTTTCAGAGCTCCCCTGGAAGCAGGAACTGCTCCAGCCAAGAAAAAACAGCTTTAAAAAATAGAACTCCTCTGCTCCATGTTGAAAACATTGTCTACATTTTCAGTAAAGAGAATGCAAACTGGAAAGCTGCTAGGTCAGGTGCTTTAGTTGTTCTTTAGGAATCATCATTTTTTTCCCTTGATCTGTCAGCAAACAAAACTAACAATGTTCACAGAAACTTTACATTAAGCATTCATTGTGCTTCTGCTGCTTGAGTTTTACAAATTAAATCCACCCAAAAACCTGGACTTAATTAGGTTATCATTATTCTATGAATCCAGTAGTTGCAGAGACCATAAAATTGTTCCTATAAGCTTGGCAAACTACTACTGCCTGATCATACTCAAAATACTGAGGAAGCCTCGAAGTATCAAAAAAAAAAAAAAAAAGTTGCTTTAATCGCAGAAGTTTTACCTTGACAGAAAGCAGTTTGTAACAAGTCACCTACCTATGTGTTTTTAAGTTATGACATCTATTTCTAAACTAAAAAAAAATATAAAAGTCTGTAGCCATTTAAGCCTGTAGCCTATTGCTATCTTTCAGACTAAGGAATGATTTTTTCATTATGGTAAAAGTTTAGACTCAGATCAAACTGAACAGTCTAAATAATGCATTCTTTTTCTCATCATGTTTCTCTTCTTGTGTGCTCTTTTGTCAATGTTTGTTGCTCAAAGGAAGTGTAAGAAATCATTACACGTGAAGAATGGTTGTTAAACGTGTGCAACAGAACTTGCTTGTTCCTCATTTTTCACAGAACCAAACACCTGGCTTATTCTAAATTGTTCAGCCTCATACTCAAAAGAAGCTACAATATTCACTAATTATGTAGGAAATCTGTGACTGTTTTACTTAAGTAAAATTGTATGGGGGTCTGTGCACTTAACTGGAGGACCCAAGAGAGCCATGACACCTGAAACCACCATCATACCAAGGGCAAGTAGAGATTATATCTAAAGGTCCCCACCAAAGTCCTCTAAAATCTTACCTGCAGTGAGCTACTGAAATGTCCAACCAGAAAAAAAAAACAGGATACCATATTCTAGGAGTGCTCAGTCCAGTCTGTGACACACTTAGGCTGTTCTTGCATTTAGAGGTTGTATCAGCACCAGAGATCATCACCAGCTCATCCCCCACAGGGATGTCAGCCTTCTGCAGCAGCACACTGTATTTTCAATCAGTCCAGTCCCACCCCAGCACAACACCTTGGCGAAACAACTGGGGAAACACGTCCAAGCGACCTGTGCAATGAGTCTCAGAGCACAGCCAAAGATGGATCTGCACCAGCGCTGGTGTCCAGCACACTACACAGCTGGAAGGAGCTGTGGGCTATGGGAACAACTGAACCTGTGCTGCCACATGATACCGCGCAATGCTAAACCACAGGCTCTGTTCACATCAACTACAAACAAAGCTGAATGTACGAGCCTAGTGAAAAGGCTCTCTCTCTGCACTGGCAGATGACACGCAGTTCACCATGGATTTGAAAAGCAAACTCAGAAAGCAGCACTTGGCTTTCCAATGGGGAATTTGGCATGAAAGAACCGATCTAGAAGAAAAACAGATTCTGTATTTGTAAACATGGAAGGGAATACATATAAGCCACAGCTGTGGACCCATGTATCAGAAGGTACCACAACAGGTCCAGAGCTGAAAGATAAGTGCAAGTTGAGCAACAAAATAAACAATACGTTACAGACAAATTCAAGTCTGAAGATAGCAGGAGAGGCTGGGCCCTCTATATTTTATATCTATTTTACCTTTATACTCAATATGCTGCAAGGGCTCTTTTAGACCAGCTATGTTGGCTAGAAAATTATACCTTCCAGAAAAAGCAAGCAGCTAGCCCAACTTCAGTTAGCAAAATATGGAAAGAAAACAACATAAAATGAAACCATAACACTGAGACAAACACAGAACACAAAGCGGTGGTTACAGAGAAATTGTCAAGAACTACGGAGTTAAAGCATGCCTCCATTTGCTTTAAGTCACCTAACCTGGCATCTTTCCCCTGACATTTACGATGTGCATGTCAGACCCCGGGAAACAGTAGGCTGCTGTCAAAGTTAAGTACTAAAATACCTGCTCCAGAACCAAGAACCAAATAGCATATATGCCTCAAAAACAGCTTCCTGTCCTAACTTTCCTTTGTCCTTCGGTAAGTGCTGTGGTCACTGCCTGCAAGAATGTTACAGTATCAGCAGCACAGACAGTTCTTTTAGCATTCACATCCTATTGAGTGCTTACATTTCACTCACAACTCTGACTGTAAAGAAGCTGTAAGTAAAGGCTGAAAGCAGAACGAGAGGATGTGACATTTAGTACAGTTTTAAATGCAACTTACTACACAAGAATCTGCCAGGTTTTCTCTAAGATCATATGCCAAAAGTGCTTGAGCATTTAAGTGACAAATTATTGCCCTTAAGAAGATAAAGCAGTGGTGAAGACCTGTTTGCTGTTGTTTTAAAGCACAAAAATTTTTTAAGTAGCTTATAAGTGGTTTGAGGTAGCTAATCTTAAAGAACCAAATTTTTCTTCTATGCTGATCACCAAGATTTCAACAGAAAACTACTTAGTACCAGATAATTACAAGAAGAAACTGCAGAAGGAAACTTCAACAACGGGAAGGAGCTCTAAATAGAGCTTTGAGGTATTTAACCTAAATAACATCAACCATCTCTACAAAGTTAATGAAATATTTAACTGCAGTAGTATGGAAAAGTTCACAGTCCTGAGACCAGCCTTCAATGGTTCTTCTGCTTGAGGAAATAAAGTATTTTCTCTGACTACAAGCGCAAGACAATCCAAATTTCTGCTGATATCCAAGTAATTTGCTAATATCCAAGTAATCCATCAAACATAGCATCTCTTCTGAAACAGATCAGCAAGTCGTGTGCCAGGCTACCTACCCAAAACTTCCCTGAAACTGAAAACTGCCCAGATATTTAACTCCTTGTACTCTAGCAAAATCTATGTGCACAGTAAGATCAGCCTCCTAATACGTGTGTTTAAAGCAAACACACTTCCTGCATTCCATAGTCTTCCAAACAACCCCAAACAACAGAGGCAATCTTGCATGTTTGGCATAATATTATATATACATTGTCATTAAAAAGAAAAACAAAACCGACATGCAATCCAGAATTGCCATGAGATCCTTGGTAGATTATAAAGACCTTGATAGATTATAAACTCCTCTGACTTCTGTTATGTGGTGAAAACATGCTAAACCACGAAACCAGCGAAGAAGTGGCCACACAACACAGCGGCTCTCGGACGGCTATTCCTCAGGCGGGACAGTAACACCAGGCACTGCTGCGACCCCCGGGCCTGGGGACACCGTTCCCCCGTGCCTGTGACACTGGCTCGGCGCGGAGCGGCACGGACACCGCCAGCCCTTCCCGAGAGGCCGGAACCGCCGCCCCGCCCGCCCCCACCCGGGCGCGGCCTGCCAAGGAGGAAACCCTCCCGGTCTAGGAACAGGAGACGGGGAAAAGGGGAGCGGGAGGCCTGCGGGGAAGCCCATCCCAGCCCCGCAGCGCCGGGGTCCGCCCCGCACGGCCCGGCCCTGCTGCCCGCTCTTACCCTCGGCGATAACCCGCTTGATGCGTAGCTTCATCTCGCCCATCTCCACCGTCTGCCCCACGAAATCGTTCTGGTCG
>VWZW01007548.1:479653-516641 GCA_013397115.1 Edolisoma coerulescens
GCGGAGGCGCGGAGCGCGCCTTCCCGCCCTGCCCGCGGCTTTTTCCCCCAGGAAGGGTCTCCATTCCCTAGGCAGCGGTGCGTTTCCCCAAGTTAACACTTAGGTTGGCAGTCGGCAAGATATAAATGTTTTCCTGTCCGCCGGCACTGCTGGCGCTTGGGCAGCACCTGCGCCTTTCCCACAGAACGTTGCTGGCGTCCTTTCTCTGTTCGTCTGCCCTCGGGATCTTCCCGCGTCTGTCGCTTTCACGTGCAACCCTGACGGGCCAGCCGCTGCCCTCCCTGTACTCCCACTGCCAGCACCGGGACGCACGGGAGGGGGTGGTGGGGGAGCGCTCTCCGTGTGTCACACTGTCGTGGTTTGACACTTGGCCCAACGCCAGGCACCCACGAAAGCCGCTCACTCGCCCTCCCCTGCCACAGCTGGGCACAGGAGAAAAATGTAATGAAGGGTTCACGACCTGAGATAATGACCAGGAGAAAACACTCCAAGGGCAAAACAGGCTCAACTTAAGAGATACAAGGAGAGTTTATTACTAACTAAATCAGAGGAGGATAATGAGAAGTAAAATAAGCCCTTAAAGAACACCTTTCTTCCGCAACCCCTCCCTCCTTCCCACCGGCAGCACAAGGAGACAGGGCACGGGGGTTTTGGGCCGTTCATCACCCGAGGTTTTCTTCCGCTGCTCCGGGAGAGGAGTCCTTCCCATGCTGCAACGTTGGGTNCAGCACAGCCTGCAGAGGAATCTCGGCTCCCGTGCCTGGAGCACCCCCTCCCCCTCCTTCTGCACTGACCTTGGTGTCGCCATGTTGTTTCCCTCCCATGTTCTCACCTCCTCCTCTTTGGCTAGAATTAAAACTGTGCCCCTACTTTTGTTTTAATTTCTTGTTAAATATGTTACCACAGAGGTGTTACCAGCCTCTCTAACTGGCCCAGCCTTGGCCAGCAGCATGTCCATCTTCAGAGTCATCAGCGATTGGCTTTGCCAGACGAGGTGGAAGCTTCTAGAAGCTTCTCACAGAAGCCACCTCTGGGCCCCCCCACTACCAGAAACCAGGCCATGTAAAACCAACACACACGAGTGTTTGGAATTGCCATATCCACAGGGAGTGTCAGCCTGCATTTTTACAGGTAAGGCTGACTCCTCCGTGTGTTTGGCAGACCCCAAACTGGTCAGCCCATTTTCGGGATAAGGCTGTATGACCTGGGACAGCAGATCACTACAAGCAAGGCTTGTCTCCAAACTTTTTGTTTCAGAAATAACACCAATAGTCAAGATTCTCTTTCAGAAGTTCAGTCTTTACTGTCTGCACCCTGCCAGCAGCCATCACTTTGAGATGATCCCATACATCCCCAAATTCTGTGGCCATGTCTACTTTCTCCTGCACAGATGACTGGTTAAATTTTTTAAAGTTGTATTTCTCAATCAACTTCCATAAACTAAGAACTTGCTGTTCTTCATGCATTGTGTAAATTACAGGGGCATGGCCTCTTGTGATTCCCTCACTGTTCTGTAATGTTTGATCAGTCAAGAAGTGTTGTCTTAAAGGCCAGTAGATTTACATAGAGATCCCATGTTTTTATACTTTTAATTAAAAAAAACCCAAATTATCAAAGATTATAATAGAGAGCTTCCTTCTATCTGTAGCAGAGGTCAGCTCAGCCGCTATTTTTCAATTCTCCCTGTAATAAAACTTCTGTTACAGTAAATCATACCACCATTACTTCTTTGCAGGAAATTCCTACCTGCAGGAGCATCTTACCTTCAGTTCTGTTCTGGTTTCTGACTTTTCTAGTTATTTTTGTTCAGGGAAATGCTGGAATTATTTTTTACAAACAAACACTGCTAGTTAGGCTTGCTACACCATACTGTTACAGTCATTATCCCTTGTGTCATTCACCTGCACCTACCCCTTCAAAGACTCATTCATAAAAGGCCACTGGAAAAAGGACAGGAACTTCTTTGAGGAACCACAGAAGCAATCCTTCCATTTTTTAAGGTCTAGGTTTTATTTTAGTAGCTTTCTTGTTCCCAAATGGAAGACTCTGTCACAGATGGAATATGAGGCAACTACTTCATATTCATTCAGCTTAAATGAAGACTGAGGTTTCTGATGTAACTTCAGTAACAGACTGAGTGACCTGGGCTAAAATAACCTCTTTTGGATGTTTGGGGTTTTGTGAGTTTTCTGCTAGCCAGCTTTAATGCCGCGCTAAAATTCCATTTCACTGATAAGCCTCACATTTATCTCAGCACAGAAGAGATGTCCCAAAGTTAGAAGAAACAGCTGAGGATGACAAGGCAGCAGCAGTTCATTTGTTTCAGCAGCACCCTGCCTGATTGAAATGCCATTAAATGTATTGTCTGAGAATCTTGATTCTCTATCAAGTGTGTACCTTTTTATTGTATAAAAATTAGTAAATAAAATTCCATCCATGAAAACTGTATTTAAAACTTTATGGGTTTACTGCTTATGCAAGAGATTTGACTGTTGAGAAAGGCTCTTGACACAAATAATCAAAATTCCATTCCAAATATTATATGCAGGTAGGCACCAAGTGTGAAATTTGATACTAAAAGCTCAACCAATTATTGCTTGAAATTGCTCCGATAGGTCAGTCATTACAGCTTACAGTGGGAGCTTGTTCTCAGAAAGATTGCAGGAGCAGTAACTATCTGTTACACATGAAGGAGGTATAAGAAAACATGTAGGATAGGCAGCAGAACTGTTACATTTGAAGAAATCAGGATGGATTTGGCACTGCAACTACTGCAGGTAAGATAGGAGAGGTTTGATATGAATGCAGCTTTTCTGGATTAAAAAAGTTTAAAAGAATACCTGGGTAATATTTTACTGACCTGTGGTTTTAAATATCCAGGACCATACTGGAGAGGTCAGGCAGATCATTCAGTGCGTATAGAAGGCTCTGCAGTGGTAGGGGCTGACATTTTCATTTATTGCTGAGGCAAAAGTGTGGTAAAATGCTCCAATTTTTAAAGAGTACTTGGTCAGAAAAAAAGTAATGTATTCTTTTTATTTATGAAGCTTGAGAGGCCTATGGATTTTTTTTAAGTTGCTAAAAGCAGTAAGGCTTATCCATTTATACGCTGGCACAGTTCCTGTTGAAAAGCAGAGGAAAATAAGGTTGTGCCATCTGTTACTAGTTTGCATCCCAGTTCTGATGACCACACTGGACTCCAGTGGGATGCTTGAGCTCCTGATTAAAAAGCTCTGCTCCAGCCTTCCCATTTTAACTCTCACCTACTCCTCTTTCTTCTACAGCTTCATGCAGAATGCACCACAAATCATTCTGGCCAAAAATCTTGGGTGGGGAAGGTGGTAAAGAAGGGATTTCCTCTTGTGTCATAAGGTCAAGGCAGGGCAGAACCATAAACTGGGGAATTATTAAATGAAAAGTTCATTTTGTCTATTAGCATGTAGTAAAGATAGCACTTTAATTTTCATTCCAGTAATTGCTTTCAGCTTCTTAGGGATTTAATTAATTAAATAGCAATGAATTAACATTCTACTTTGCATTTCTCTACATAACCTTTAATCAAAATACAACTAGAAAATGGCACACATAATAATGTCTCCATAGATCTAGATAGGGTTCATTAGGTTCAGCACAGCTGAAAATCTATTTTAGAAGTACATCTCAGAAAGAAAATTAAATACTTCTTCAATGTTTGTACTTTTTATTGCAATTGCTCTTGTGATGTACTCCAGCAGAATGAGCCATAAAGCTAATCTTCGCACAAAGCAAACAAAAGAGGCTTCACCATTCTTAATTTACTATCTTCAATTTGCATGTCGAGACCCTCCATTTCTTATGAGATCAGAAATATACCAAAAGCACTCTTAAAACCAAGGTGGCACTTCTGTCCAGTCATTTTCTTTCCAAATTGGCTAGCCTAGCTTTGAGTGAAACTATGACCTTTTGAAAGATTTAGGCTTAATTTTGCCTCACACAATCCAGCAAGAATGAGCAGCTTTGGGAAGTGAACAGCCAGTAGCACCTCCACGTTACACCCAAGTAATTTTGTGCAGTACAAATTTTTCATTCATGTGGCTTTTTGTATTAGTTTCAAAACACAATGCATAAGTTGTTGTGTTCTTCTGATGTGCGTTTTTTTTCGTATGCAGATTATCACCTACTATATGTTGGGAGATTTTTATAACATACTCTAGCCGCATATTAAAAATAAGAGCCTGTTCATTTGATATTAAAATAACAAGGTTAATAAAGCAGTAGTTGAAGCATTTGGAAAAAAAGATATTTCAATTGATCTCTATGTATGTATGCTACATTCTAATTTAGCTAAATTTTCAGCAGTAACTGCCATCTTAATGCTTATGTCTGATTTGGGAACCCTTTCTTTATGTTGAGTTTCTAGTTTAAGTTAATTATTTCTAGAATGATAATAGGAAGATATGCCAATCATTCAAAAAAAAATTACTTCACTGGTTTTATGGAGCAATAGCTTTTCTCTAGCTTTGGATTCGATACTACAAAGTTAGCAGAGGTATCTTTTCTCTGTTTGCTGGCTTCAAATAAGGCATATATCTTTTTGCTCTTCTTTTGGAAAATTTGATATAGGGCAAATTAGCTACCCTGCACAAATCAAATTAGTTTACTAGTTATTAGAAAACCCACTGAAATATGTGGACAGAGTCTCTGGAGATTGAATGTACACTGTACCTGTCCCAATCTGTAGTTAGGGATTTCTTCTGCAGTTGGTGCTTCTGGCTTCTTTGAAACACCAGTCAATGACAAGGGAAAGAAAGGTTTGGGGTCTATCCAATTCCTTGAAGAAAAGGTCTTTAACTTTGAAGCCACAAAGCAAGGTGAAAGAAGTGTTTCAGGAATGTGTTCTTACTGTCTGAAACACACTGTGGGTTTTTTGGGTGTTGTTGCTTTGCTTGTTTGTTTGATGATAAACCATGATTAACAGACACCTCCAATGAACAATCATTTATTTATTAAATGTAACAAAAGACTTTTTATCAAAATGCTCTTCTTCTGTGATAACCAAAGCATCACTATTTCACTTTGGAAGGGTGAAGTATTGTGACAGTAAAATTGATACTAGCTGTAATTGAGACAGCTGTAAAATTGAGACTATATGCCCATTTACTGAACTCTCTTTCAAAAGGTCATTATAGTAATTTTAATGTGTAGTGGTCTCTGCAACCCCTTGCCATTTAAACGTTGTACCCCTATATTACTGAAAGTGGAAATTATTCTGACATTTCAGAATTAGCAAGCTACATTACCACTTCTTAGACAATAGTATTTTGAACAAATTTTAATAAAGGTTAATGATAGGTTTTATGCCTACATGGACATATGCAAACTAAACTGGATTATTTTCAGGCAATGATAGGGTCCAGGGCCTTGCGATAAAAAGAAAAACTTGTCATTAAATAAAAAACTGCAAAAAATGCTCACAAAAGAATTGCAGAAATTAATTTTGTTTTCTTATGGAAGAAAAATGTGCCTCGTGTCTAAGTCGTAAGAACTGACTGCAGCACTGCTGTGCTAGATCAGGTTAACTGTACCAGGACAGGTAAGGTGCAAGTACAGCTGTGCAGTGACCTCACATCAGCTCTGCTCTATCGAAGGATTGATCAGTCTTTGCATAAAAGGAAGAAGCTTTTTAAAACTTGCTTGAGAGTAATGATATAATCAGCTACTTATATTTGGTTAGACTTACCACTGGAGCCTTCATCTTTCCGTTAACAAGGGCGAGGTAGCCGTATTGCTTAGTGTTCTATTAAAATTCCCTGGTATTAGAGCAGTTACAGCATTCCAACATTCTGTCTTAGGTATCAATTTAATGATGAATTTGCTTGCCAGAATTGCTATTTTTGATATTCAAGCACTTTCATCCTCTCTAGTCCTTGAAGAGAAGCTAAAAAATTTTGAATGCTCTCTCTCCATTTTATGCTTTCAGACAGAAAAATAAAAGGAAAGTCATGTCCTCCAAGTGGTTTTTTACATTTTATTACCTTTCAGAAGTGGCCAAAATAAACTTAGTTGAAAATTTATACAACCAATTCCAATTCATGCAGACATGGAAAATTCAAGTTTGAGAGAATAACTATAAATGAATAAAAGAATCACAACATACGAGTTCATCAATTTTTGTAGATACAACTACAAAACTATAATGTTAAAAGCAAACAAATAACATTACCTAAGAGATAGGTATATGTAGGGTTACAATGACCAGTGTTAAGAAATGGGTATTTTACTAATTTGTTTAAATGTAACTGAAGCACTTTAACTAAAGCTGTAGTCGTGGAAGTTCTGACCCAAATAACTACGGCAATTTGTGCTATTTCTGCTCTCCTCTCACAGGGAGCTCTTAAAGTTACCTCACCAACTTCATCCACTTCAGTACAAAGTTAATTGGGTAAGCAATAGTGGACTTCCCTGACAGAAAAGGAATGGCATCAGTACCCACAACCATTTTAATGTCTGATCACAGTCAAAGGCCTAAATTAGTCACATGTTACCAAAGCTGAATACTATCCTAGATAGAGCTGCGTGCATTAAAGTGTAAGGGGACTATGAAAGTTAGAAATCAGAAATTTCAAAATAATTTTCAGGCTGTTAACTACAGAATGTCATTTTAAAAAGAGTAGATACAGTCTTTTCTTCAACTGCTTGAAATTTTACCTGATTATTAAACCACATGTCAATAACATGGAACATTTTGAAAAGCTTAAAACACAAGCTTTTTGGGCATTTCCCAAGTAAGTTCTTCTCTTCCAAAGTGCCCATAGCATGCTGGTTTTTGATAGATTGGCTTCTTGAAATCCAGTTCCCTAAATGAAAAAAAAAGAACAGTCTTACACTTAACTCTACTCCAATGTATATTATGATCTAGACACATCAGACGGATAATCAATATCATCCCTGGAAGATAATAAAACCTAGGTGTTGTTTCCTTCCCCACACAGATTTACAAAAGGAAAAATAGAGAGCTTATCATTAGAATAGAGCTTAACATGACATAATTATAACCAGATAAATCATAATGAAGGTGCAAGTCATGCTTGTTGCCTTTTAGCCTGCATAATATAGTGGATTGCAGCAGTGCTAAGTGGTTAGCTACAGGTATCTATAAAGAAGTTTCTCTTCATTTCATGAAAGACCTGAAACATTTTCATCTGCTTGGGCATTCTTCTGTCTGGTATTGTTTTAATTATCTTTGAAAGCACACTTAAAATGGATGATTCATGTTGTAAACTGCTGGAGAGAAGATTGGTGGAGAAATGACAAAGTAAGGAAAGAAGTACAGATACTGACAGGATAATCAATACATTTCAGAAGGTGAAGAGATTACACATTCTTGCAATTATGTGGACATTTATGATGTAGAGCAGCTAAATCTTGTTTCAAGTAATATTTTGTGCAGCATGGTCACATGCTGCAGTGGCTGCTGTAGGAGTCATTCGTGCTTGATCCTAAGCCAAATGCCGTTGAAATATGACTGCTGACTAAATGAAAAGTAAGACATCATGAACTATTTCAGTGAATGGTTGATTAGAATGGACAGCCAGCACCATTTATAGGATTTTAAATATGGTGAGGTGATGTTTAACAAGGAAATATTCACTTAACGATGCTCATGGTATAATCCCTGATTTCCTCCTTTCCTACTGCCTTCACTACTTCCAGGATTATGATAGTGTATTTTTTAAATGCAGCATTTTTCAATACAACAAATCAAGATAAATGTCTGGGAATCCCCACACAAATTATTAGCGATGAATTACCATAATGATAAAGCTAACAAACAGTTTTGATTGTATTTGTGAAGTGATAACATTTGGAAAACATTACTTATCAATAGAAGTTGCCATAATGCCTTGCATTATCTTTGACTATTAAAGTTGTAAGTCAGCTCTGCTCTCAGCATATATATTGCATACTCTGAAAAGGAATGCAGAAGGTTGAGCACAGCAGCAGAATGTTAATATAGCTTGTCAGAAAAGTATTTCCTTTTTCAAGGGAAAAAAAGAGACTTCCTATTCATGTTGATATTTTTTTCCCTCAGAGACAAATATGCTCAAGATTGTTCTGGAATATAGAGAAAGGAATGATATTAATAGCTCTGGATTTAAACCAGAAGTGAATCATTAAAAGCATTTTCCTCAAATAATGAGATAGCTAACATTTATGTTTTAGCATTTTAGAACAGACCTTCTAAAATCTGCATTGCTCAAAATGACAAAGAATGTGCATGGACTCAAGTTCTTGCTGGTATCTATCTCAGGCTTGAGCTCCTAGATCAATTTCACAGACTTAAAACAAAGGGGGAACTCACAATGTGGTTGCTCCCTTAAAATGGAAAGAGATAGTGTTTCTCTCCATTACTTGTCTATTTCAGAAGACTTCTAAGAGGTCCAGTCTATCAGGTTTGGTGAAAATCGGCCAAAAGATCAGGAAATTATTCAGAACTGAGAAGACGAACCTGTACCTTTAGGTCTCAGGAAGCCATACTACAAAAAGGCAAGAAGCTCTGCTGCCTTGAAGTTTGCATGAAGAATCATATGAGTTAGTCACAAATGGGAGAAAAATAGTGAAAAATGGTAGGGTCAAATTACAGCTCACTGGAATGTAGGTCGGTAACTGTTGATAAGGACAAGTGCTGATCTGCTCCTCTCCTCCAGTCCTTTCTTATCTCAAAGAAAAGAGTAATTCCCATGCTTCTTTAAATGTAAGGATTGTATGTGCCTAAAAGACCTGCTATTTCAGGCCCAGAAATATTCCAGAAATGGTGGGCTGCAAAAGGCAGGTTTGGGTTTGCATGTACTGTCTGATTGCATGGTAGCCTCAGTGACACTTCTGATCACAACTGAATTTTCACTTCAAGAACGTTCATCTCATGGCTGTCCTTGTTCTGGTTTTTAAATTTATACAATAGTTCAATTATCATAGTTCCATTACGATAGTTCAGATCTTAAGAGAGCATTTAAGAAACCTGGATTCCTTGTTAGTTATGTTTAGTTGACTCCAAACTATGACATGAGAGCACCAGAGCCTTTCAGCTGTCTCGTAAGTTGTTGCCACCTGAATATCAAAGGGACAGAGACCATACTTAACCAAATACTTCTTTCAGAAAGAGCCAATATTTCTGATGCCCTTCAGATAAGGCAGAGATTTGGAGCCTTACACACCCTGTAAACAGACTGGAAAGCCTAACTATGTCTAATGTTAAACTTTAATTCTGCTTCACCAGGCGCACTACCACCTGGCTAATGAATTGCAACACAGCTCACCACCAGGGTTACTGGTAGATATACATGGTGTAATTTAGGCGGGTCTTACTTATTCCGTGCACTTTGTGACCTGATTTATCAATTGGCTCTTGTATGTTGTACTGGATGTACAGATGAGGGAAGAGCAGAAATTATATCAATTAGAAATCTATGATAAAGGTGACTTTCTTGAGGTTATAAGCCAAATAATTAAACTGTTAGAGCATTAAAAATATGATTCCCTACAGTAAGTACTAACATCACACTAACCTTAGCTCCAAGGCGTAGATCAAAGTTTTTCTGGACAATTTCAAGCAGTTCTTCTTCAGATCTGTCTGATGTTCCATAATGAAACACTGAGACGGCAAGAGGGTGACTGAGGCTGATAACATATGATAGCTGTAGAACACAAGCATACAACCCAAATACAGTTAAATACAGTCCTTCATGCTTTTTGCTTAAGAGAAAGGAAAGACTTTTCATATGTGTCAGGGTAGAGTTTATTAACACACTGTCTCCCTAAAGAAAGTTAGGGTATATCTTTTTGCTATTTGTCTTTTATGTTAGAAAATTATGTTTTCCTCAGAGGGTGTTTAGCCTGGTAAAATATCAGACATAGGTGACATTCCTTTAAAACAAAAGAGGTACCTTCTGTCATCCTCAGCTACTGCCATTCTTCATCCTTCAGTTTCAGCTAGACACAGGGATTTCATGCCTTTGAGACTGGAGACTCTGAATTCTACAAATATTTATGGTTTGATTTTGATTTTTTTCTTTTCTGAGGCAGAGAAAATATTATCTAGGACAAGATGAGGAAAAGCTCCATGTTCCTAAAGCATTCAATGACTTTTTTCCCCAGAGTGAGTTACTTCCATGCACTCCCTAGAACTTCATGCAATATTGCCATGTACTGTACACAGCTATCAGAAGTAGACAAAGTAACCGAGGAAGTACAGCTCTACATCTCCTTTCTGTCATCCAAGAATCATGCTAGCTTCTTTTCACCACAACACTGCACAGCTCAGCAGTGGCAGGTTCTCTTGAAATCTATTTTCTTTTACCATTCAGTCCCCTTTCCAAAATACAGCCCTGCTGCAGTATAGGCTAACATACACTTAATTTTTTCCCACTGTGGTTTATTTGGATGAAAATATGTTTTGACTGAATGTCACCAAGCAATGCAAACCATTCTGTGCCTTTCACTGGTCTTCCTCATTGTGTCTGCTTTCTGCAGATTTCAAGAATAGTCCAGTGGCTTACTTCTGTCTATATGCATTTTAGTAACCAAGAACTGGGTTTTTTTTAAAAACTGTTCTAAATCTTGACGATCTTTCCCTTAGCTAATTATGAGATTATGATGTCTGTTTGCCATTAACCAATAAGCTGACAATTCTACGTAACACTAAATAATATTATGTTAATATACAGATAATTAGACTGCAGTTACCTCTGTTATCCATTTTTTCCCTTCGTTGTGAGAGATGGTTAGCATGGAAACAATATCCATAGGAGAGCCAGCTCAATTGTCAGCCTCAGTGAAGGCTGGCAAGGTCTCGGCATAGCACACAGACATTAATGGGCTGAAATCACTTTTGCATTTCCACTTGATACATTTTTCCTTTTGTTAATCTTTAATCCAGCCTTCGAAGACTTCAAAGGACATTGGCTTTTCTGGTCTCCTATCTTCCCATCTTATCTTCATTGCTAGTATCTGAGATCTCCATAATTTGCCGTTTAAAAGGTCAGGCTTTCCTTGTCTAGAGACAGGTTCAGGAATTTAAGGAGGGTCTTTGGAATTACTGGAATAACAACATTCCCACCTAATTCAAAAAAAAGTGACATAGTTGTTCAAAAATGACACTCAAAATGTGCATACCAAGAAATCAGAAGTTTGTCTTCTTTCCCCTTAGAAAAAAAAAAAAAATTCAACAATTTGCTAACCAAAACTTATTTGTGCTCGCTTTATTCCCAGTCTCCCCTTTTCTTGACTAATTGCAAACTACAAGGTGTCAAACACATGCACAGCATCTGAAGCAGGCAGCCTTGTTGCTAATTGGGATGTATGGATACTATGTCATTGATCATAACCACATCCAGTGGGCTTCTCCTCTGCTCCATAGAGAAAGTAAAAGGTCTTAAACACATCACTGCAGCAAAACATTGGCCAGATTGCTGCTACATTTTACTTACTTAGGAAATATTACGTAATTACTTAGAGCATAGCAGCTACTTAGAACAAGTATTAGTATAAACTAGTATTAGTATATAGTATTGCAAATTACCGAGGCAAATCTCACTGTGTAATAGTCATATTCTGTTCTCGTTTAATGGTGAAACTGTCAAATTGTCAGTAAAATAACTCTTTCTACTTCTTTGACTTAGTAGTCAAAAAAATTCAGCATGAGTGCTTTTTTTTTTGTCTGAGCATATAAGACTAATGAAAGTTGTTCTTGTCTTATACTCTAAAACAATTGAATTTTGATTTTAGTCACACCCTACACCGTGGGAGAATACTAGGAACAACTCAAGGTAATTTCAAATACAGCTTAAAACAGATTAAGTTATTGCAGGTTGCATAACTACGTCTGAGAAGTGCTCCCATAACTGTAATGTGCTGTGCAGCCCAGGCCAGGGTGCTGGGCATGCAGGTGTGTGCAGAGCACCTAAAAAGTAAGGATTATGCAAACAAGTACCTAGACATGAGATGACAAGGGAGTTGGAGAAAGAAGATTACTGACAACGCATTCCTTGTTTCAGGACCATCCTGGCCCATGTCTTGGTTTCCCTCATAAGGCTCCTAAAAAATTCCTGGAGCCCCATTCTACTATGAGATTTTCTGAAACTGGAGTGAGGCTGTTATGTTAGTCATATTTCTGTTTCAGAATTTGGTGTATTACTTTTACGCTTGCTCTTACCTGGATTAATACCCTTTTACAGAGACCAGCTTTCACCAAAGATTTTGCAATCCAGCGAGCTGCATATGCTGCAGAACAATCAACTTTGGAGGGATCTTTTCCAGACAATGCACCTCCACCATGGGCTCCCCAGCCTCCATATGTATCAACAATGATCTTCTGGCCAGTCAGTCCAGCATCAGCCTGAAGGACAAATAATTAAATATATTCACAAGACACAGTAGCTCATCCAATCCCATATTAGTTTAATTAGTACAACTTTTTTTTGTGTTTGTCGTGTATGACTCTGTTCACAGTGCTCGCATTCCCATGCAACTGCGTAATGAAAGAGTTCACTCAGTGGCTGGAGTACTCTTCAGAAATGTACTAAGCTGTCTGTGCTGCAGTCACTTTTGAAAACTTTTAACAAGGCAGCACAACTGTAAACATGACAAAAAGAATGCTCCCTTCAAATCAGCAATTATGAAATACTGTCTCTGGGTTACTGGTCAAAGCCTTCACTCAGCAACACTTTGATGAAGGCCGAGAACGTAGAGAGACAAAAACAGATCACATATGACCTAAAAGGTTAACGAGCTTCAATTAGATACACACACTGATGGGAAGCAGGGGTTTCATGGAACTGCAGCTCAATGTTGTCAGCACTGAGTACTGAGAAATTCTACATCAGTTTCAAATTAATGGTTCAGTAGTGACACAAGTGATACTACACTTCTTCTTCCTTCCCTCCTGTGCCCGTGATAATAGTCCCAAACTCTTGCATAGACTTTTGTCTGCCCCCTACAACTTTGTGAGCTGATCCAACTTACTCAACCAGGAAAGAAATACTGCCTCTCTGTCAGGTTAGTAAAGCTGGCAACTACATGCTGGTAAATGAACTTGAGTGCTGATAAATTCCATCCTGAAAGAGGATAAACAGTATTAATCCACTATTTTTAAATCTCCAAGTAAGTAATATGGGAGCAAAGCCCACATTTATTTCTCAATGAAAGTGGTATCCCTACATCATTCCAGTGTGATCAAGAGCACACCTTGTAGTTTTAATCCATATGAACTCTTTACACAAACTAGACAGTTTTGTGTAACATAACTTTTTACAATTTCACACCAATGGCCTTCTTGTCTAGTGCCAATATCTGGAAAGTAGAATATAAGTCAAATTCTAATGACTATTGATACTTAATATGTTAAGTCTCCCTTGAAATTTGTTCAGCTTTATGAATAATTTCAGTGTAGATATCAGATCGATTGTTATTTCTGGTTTTGATTTTTATTGTGGAAATGAAGAGATATTTCCAGCCAGCCATTTTAGCACATAACTTAAGAACTGGCTTTTGCTTATTTAAAATACTTTCTGGAAGCAACACAAAGATCCAAGAGTGTGTACATGTGGCTCTCCGAGAAGGTATAGCTTCAGTTTAGATGACAGCTGTCCAGTTAGAAAGCTCCAGTAGAAATAACTGAAGCTTCCTTAAAAATGCAAAGACTTTTTGATTAAAGGTACACCATTCCATTGCACTGTTGTTCAAGAGAACATTTATAAGCGTGTGGTGAAGTGGAATCCAAGTCTGCATAGGCTGTTGTTTTCCAAAGTACCATACCTTAGGACCACCTTCTACAAACTTTTCACTTGGAAGGAGATGATAAATGGTGTCCTCATCAAGATATTTCTCTGGAATGACTTTTTAAATTACTTTCTCCATCAGCTCATTCTGTATTTGTTGTAGCGGTATGTCCGGCGCATGATTTACTGAAATCACAAGTGTGTGCACTCGGATGGGCTCCAGTGCACCGTTACGCTCCTTGTATTCCATTGTGACCTAGTGAGGAAAAAAAAACGGACAATGAACACTCAGGGCCAAAATGAACACTCAGGGCCAAAAGCACCTGTCTGAAAGCTGGAAATGAACATCACAGTTATTTCCTGCAGGTAAAAATAAACAGATGAAGAGAAATAGGATGAAAACTGATGGATTGTTGACAATGCTTAAACTCACTTTAAGAAAAAAGAAGTACTGAAGTACCACTACCAAAAGGGTTAACTACAGGATATTACATATATTGGCACAGAGAAGAAAATTAACAAGAAAGCTACAAAATCCTATTATTTTAGCAGTTGATGCTAAAATCAATCTGGTTTGCTATGTTAACATCACTTCAAACTGTGGATTAGTAAAGTAAAGCCAACATAAATTTTGGAAAACCCTGCTAAAATGAACAACTGTAGATCATATGATAGGCTGTATCCTTTGCTTCCTTCTACACGGCTTTTATGCACATGCAAGTATAAACTGGCGTTGCTCCATCCTTAGTAATCTGTTTTCCTGTAGACTAAAGTGGTCTCTTTGTCGCGTCTGAGTCCGAACGGCGAAATAAGAAAAACGCAGAATCCCAGGATCAGAGATGAAAGGAAGCAACTTTAATAATTTCCAAGGGTTTTTATATACTAGTTTGCAAAAGGTGTGTTAAGTGGCATAAGGCAATTGGCCGTCTGGCCATCCATCCCTTGAGGGGACTGGTCAAATTCTAAGATACCCATTTCTAAATATTTTCCTCGTCAAAACCATAACAATCAGGCAAACATCCTGCAGGTGCAAGAAGTTTACAAAACCGTAACATAGTCTGAGATAGTTTGCATGGGAAAGACAGAACTCTCACAAAATGCTACAGAGAGCCAAAGAAATTCTCTGCTGAAGCTTTTTCAGTATCCACAGTCTCTTTACTTTCTTGCTCTTCAAATATGCTTGAATAGATACATCATAAAGAAATCAGCCTGTTCACATGTTCTGTGCACTCCTGACAAGAGCCAGGGACACAATCCATGTTGAACTGCAACAACAGCAGCAGTATAACTCAATGCAGTTGATCCACACTGAATAACAGAAATTAAGACTAAAACATTTTGCTGTACTGGAAATGCCATCTATAAGTTTTTCCTTTCCTGTCCTGCAGGTTTCACAGCCCAGAAAACAGAGAACTTACAGTCTTTGAGACAGCCGAAGTGCATCACTTTTACAGTAGGCTCAGTGACTAATCCACTGAGCTCTGCAACACAGCTGTCAGTAGCTGATATTTATTCAGAAAAACCCCCAAACCTGACTGTTGGTAATTTGTTAATGTTCCTTATCTCCAGGGGAAAATAAGGAAAATACAAGTATTGTTTTGAAGAGACCTGCTGAGACACTGATAGAGCAGTTTAAACAAACCATATGTGCTATATACAAATGTACCTTATGAAACTCACATCACCTTGGAACATGAGAATGACAGTGCCATTTTTGACAAATATAAATTCTAATATAGTAGCAGACCGGGTAAATGGTTCCTGTTGTTTCTCACCCTTACAGTTGATGCATCTGTTACAAACCTGTGTTTTCCCATCTGGTCTAACCCAGAGCCATGTTCCATTCTGCTCCAGAGCCCTTATGCTTGCAGTCAGTTTGTGTGCCAGGGGGACTGTTAAGGGCATACATTCCTCAGTTTCATCAGTGGCATAGCCAAACATCAAAACCTGCATTGAGAATGAGGGAACTGCATTGAAAGATGAGGAAATAAGCCACTCATTTCCATGTTCTCTTTCCATTTCTGCACCTGTCTTTGCCTCATAGTACTTTAGAATCACCCAAGCTTAGCAAGAGACAGCAGCAACATGCAGAGTTAATACCCTTGACATATAACCAGCCTGAAATAACATATATGTGCAAGAATCACAGCCACAACAGGGGCTGGTTCCCAAGAATGGCTCTGCCTTACACATCCATAAGAACCCACTGCAAAGGCTTCATAAACATAAAGCTCATCAAGACTGCTCAATCTTCTCCTCACACATGACTCAGAAGTTGCTGCCAGGCTAAAGGACTTGAAAGATCAGAAACTTACTGACTGACAAAAACCCTAATTGTAGCTCTATCCTGCTAAGGCCACTGAATATGGGGAAAGCCACTTCCCTTGAAACTGGTGAAGGCTGTGATATGTTTTCACACTTTCAGTGATTAAGAGAATGCACGGTGCTCAGCTGCTGATTCTTGCAATTTGCACAATAGCTTTTAAGGAAAGTCTCCAGTCCATTGTAATTGTAACTACTTGTGCTTAAACTAGATTTGAGTAGTGACTGGAATTACCTGATCCCCTGCTCCAGTGTCATCGTCAGTCTTGCCATCGGAGACAGCATGCTTGATTTCTTTACACTGTTGTTCTAGAGCCACTAAAACTGTGGAAGTCTTATAGTCCGGTCCTAGTGAAAGGAATTTTGTAAAGTTAGCTCATACATTCCTCAGAGTTCACAGATTGCTAGAGAAGTTTTTAAGGATTATCTAGTTATCTTGGCTAAAACTTTAAAAATTCTAAGCACATTAGCTTCCTATACTACATTTTTTATTGCTAACAGAAGCAGACAATCAGCACATTTATTTAACAGTTTCAGGATGTGGGTAGGTTAGTGCTATTAGGTCAAACTTGAATCCTTGAAACTGACAGGGTAAGTGTAATCCTACAAGCTACCCTGCCAAAGCTTGTTATGCTTATCATGATATTGCTTATTATGACATATCTTATTTTGACTAGGGTTCAAACGATTTGGTTTTTAAACCTGGGAGAGGAGTGTGGAAAAGGTTACCAGAAACTGGTATTCAGTTTTTCTTGTAGTATGTTCTAGGATTCAATTGAATTAGAGAAAAAGTATATACCATGCATGAAAAGGGAAGACTGAAGGGGAGTAGTCATGTAAGTAGTTCAACTGCTGAAAGGAAACTCCTTCAGGGTACATGTTAAGGATACACAAAGAGGTCCTTTGGTGTGAACTTCCAGTGTCACAGGCCTAAACATTCCAAGGACAAGGAACATCAGTGTTCAAGTTTTCATTGTGCAAACCTACAGATGTAACCACCTTCTGACATTTGTCCAAACTCTAGCTTTTCTGCATCAGAGAAGCAAGAGATACCTGACGCTTTCAAGAATAAGTATTTTACAAGTATGCCATCTTAAAATAGCTCCTTCCATACCAGGAAGTGAGAAATACATATCAACAACAACAGCTGTGAGTCTTCTCCCAGGCCTGGAAACACAATTCATTTTATTCTTCAGAAGACCATAAAAACATGACTTTGGCCATATGCAGAACAGATCCGTGAATGAACACATGTAGGACCTCATTAGAGAATCACAGAGAACCACCGAGTATTCTGCGCTGGAAGGGACCCACAAGCATCATCATGTCCAATTCTTAAGTGAATGGCCCATACCTGGTTTGAACCCACAGTCACAATTATCAACACCTTCCATCTCACTCACCTTTGGAAGAGTCATCATATCCTATCCTCTTAAGGGTCTCTCTTACAACTTGTTGATAGTCTACTATAGCCTGGGATGTGATCTCTCCACAGAGCAAAATCATTCCAGTTTTTGCCACACACTCTGGAGAAAATATGTCAGTAAAGTGTCAGAATTTTACTTATGCTGTTTTACAGTTAAACAGAGAGATCCTGAAGGTGGTTCTATGAACAAAGGATTAATCACAGGGGAAAGTCAGTGTAAAGCCTTAGCACACTTATGGGTCTTTGTGCAATGACCCTTCTCTTCAGCTGATATGAACATTTAAATGCCTGCATGTGGTGGGGGCCTGTCATAGCCAGTTATCCTATCTTCACATTGGCTAGAAGCAAATGTCTATAAAAGCAGATCAAGTGGGTAGGGCTGTTTCTCCAAATACAAGAATTCCAGCTCAGGGTTTTCCTGAAGCCAAGGGAACATAATTTATCAACAGATGGTATTACCAGTCTTTGATATATTTTTATTACAGTAATTCACCCAGTTGTCCTTGGCAACCACAAAAACTTTTAGCTTTGACAAGATCCTGGAGCAAGAAGCTATGCAACTTCATTAGAAATTTTGTGCAAAATCATTTAGTATTTTATTTTGTTGTTTGTTTCAGGAGTCCATCTGGTCTCCAAACTTTTCTGTTTTATGTAAAAACATATAGCAGACAATCACAAAAAAAATTGGTACAACAATATGGTCTTCTAGGTCTATGTAATCATGTCACACCTCAGTCTTTTATCTTGGTGAGACAAACTGTTAGCGTTTCTCACATCTTTTACACACATTTTTCCTTGACATTTTTGCAGCATTCCTCTGTTCCCATCATCATCTTTTCAGCAGTTTTGGAAGCATAACTGCCTGCAGTATTTAAATACATGCTTCATCAAGTCTAACACGTATGCTAAACCCTTCCCTCACATCTCACTGCTCACATCTGTGCATCAAGGATCACATGAGATTTTTCAGACGAAAAATATTACATCATTGTGTTTATGAGACGCAGCTAGTCCTCTGTGCTGTAACTATGGCCTTGGTGGCTTGTTCTAGAAATAAAATTACTGCATTTGGAAAGCTCTTTAGATACATTCCCTTTCCGTGTCCATTTTTCTGTAGCAACCCAGCTCGTTCCAATTTGGTAACACATTCATAGCCTCTATTGCTAATGACAACATCTACACATCATCCTAATGGAAAGTCACACAAAAAAGCAAGCCACTTTGATCAGAATCACATTCAAATGATCTTATCCTCCTGTGAACAAAGGGCATCACCCTAATCACTCTGTGAAGACATGCACTTTGACATATATCTTCCACACTTCTCTTTTTCCCTGGTTTTCTTAGATTCCTCATTAGCATCCATCCTGACAACTCTACTTTTCCCTGATACCGCCTAGTGTACTTCTTATATCACATCATTTTTAATTTGCACTGGAGTACTATGTATTTCCTTTATTCTGATCATTTTTTGCAGCTTTTTTCCTGCTTTTCCTTCTCTTCTGAATCAGAGTACCACAGCTGACCTCTTTACTGACTGTGAAAGTCTTGACTGGCAGCCAGCTATTTGAGGAATTTTGGAACAAAAGACATTATATCAACATTGATTACATGTTGTACTTCATTAATCTGTTTTCCTACCTGTATTGTACTTGCCACAGGCAACCTTGGCATCTGGATCAATACTGAGATGAACATCTAGAATAGCATCATTTATTTGATCACATATCTTATCTAGAAGATAAAAATAAGACAGATATCACATTACTTTTTGTGATTAAAAAAAAAATTTATTTCTAAATAAAATGTAATTTCCAGTGGGCAAGAGACTTCTGTTTTTCGGGCATCTGCCCAGAGGCAATTTTATCAACTTACATTCTGAAGGGTACATCTTACCCTGTTTTCACTCCTCTCCTCAAGTCAGTTCTGACATGTTACTATCACCTGCACAGGCCAGCAGCCTCCTTGGTGAGGGGACAATGAAAAATGCCTGCAAAGGAATCTCAAATAATCACAATAATTTCAGGATTAAAAAAAATACACTTCTAGTAATTTTGGAAGAAGTATTTAAGCTAAGACCTTTCTCTAGCAGTTTTGCATTCTTCTCCTCTTTTACTTTAAACTTTGTATTACATTTTCTGTGTGGATTACCTGTTTTGATCCACATCTTATAACTGTCAGAGGTCTGCACTTTGGCAAGTGTTTATCCCTTCTCTGCCTGCACTGTGGACCTCTGAAATCTCATGTGTCAGTTTTTTTGGATGAAAATTTCTATCCCTACAAAAGGGTACATTACATTGAAGTCTGCTCCTGCAATTATGCACTGCTATTTGGATCACTCAAGTTCAGAAAAGCTTCTGCAAACATTCTCCCAGAGTCAAGCATTGGCCCCTCACAAGTTTTTACAGTTATATTTCTGAAGTGCTGGTCTTTCTGTTTTGGGAAAAAAGCACCGGAGAAAAAAAGGTCTTACCTATACTATCTTCAGCACCTATGAGCTATTGTCCACATGAGACCTGAGCATGTCAAATGCATTTGGTTTGTTAAAAGTTAACGAACAATTTAGGGGACAAATTGGGATTGTCTCATCAGGATAATTGAACCAGATGAAAGCAATCCGTGTTATTACCTCAAAACTACATGTTTGTGAGGTAGCATATCTGCAGAACCAACATGAAGAATATGAATGAATTTTCCCCCACCATCATTACAAAAAAAAAGCCATCCAAAATGTACACAGCTGGATCTTCAAGATCATCTGTATTAGTGAGCCAGGTGCCCAAATAGTTTGTAGTAGTATATGTAATTGTACACATAATTGCCAATTGAAAATAACATCTTTTGAGGGCCCACAGAGAAAATTAATGAAGAAGTGTAACTGAATGTTCACCTTAAACTACTTATTTACTTTTACAGATAATCTGGTCTGGAAGCCCACAAACATCAGAATGAAATTATAAATCAAGAGTAGAGTTATTCTGTACACCAAAAGATCTGTAATTCAAAGCACAGTTTAAGTAAAAATTGAATTTTAGTATGAGAACTGTAATTATCTTTCATCACAATCTAAAAGCATGGAAAAGGGAGAAATGCTAGCAGGTAGCTTTGAGGAACCATTGTGCCATCAATACCACCACACTCAAATACAAACTATAACCAAAAGCAAAGCATGAGTGCTAAAAATACATGTGCCCCTTTTATTCACACAGGCTACAGTGGTCTCAGTGTCTTCATGAGATTTTCTTATGGAAGTGCACAGGTTGCTTCCTAACTGACATAATTTTCACAACATGAATCGGCAATGTCTGTACTTTTTACATTCTATTTCTAGCATTTTCCCCAAACAAGCAACAGGTAAACATCTAACTGCATTTCTTAATAATTTGCAAAGTCCAACAATTTAGAGGCTTGGAAAGCAAAACAAAAAAAACACCATCTTGATAACTGTAAAGCCCATCTTCAGCTATTTGTGCTGCATTATTTTCCGGCTTAGGCATTATCTTCCTGAAATTTCTTGCTACTCAAAGGTTAAGAATCCTGATCAGTTCTATAAGTTATATTTCACCTTCACTGATAAAAATTGACCACCGATTGAAGATGCAATGACATAAGATGAAAGGCAGAAACAACATGTGGTCATAATTTCAGACCCAGGAGTCATTTGTGCAAGCAAGCATAAAATCAGAAATGCCACATCACCTGGCCAGTCTGATACCCTGAGGTGAACTGAGTTCTGAGGATTGAGAAATTGATTCACACCCAAGGGTCTAAGGCTCAAGCAGGAACGGCATAACCTTTAGCAACTGGTAAGTTTTATTGCTTATGTGCACCATTACAACATGCAGTGCACTGTTCTACAGCGAGCAAGTGGTGGTTCAAGATACAGTGCCACATGCTGCAGTGGTCTCAGAGCTGTTAGGCTGTTCATCAGGGGCAGGGCAGACCAGCTACTGCAACTGGTCTCACACTGTACCATTCCCATCTAATGAGTAAGAATATAAACAAGAAAAACTCACTGCAAACTTTTAGTGTTTGACACCACCCTCTATTTCTCATTTTTATTTTGTCTTTTCTTCTGCTATGGAAAAAGTAAGAGGAAATGTTAGTTTTACTCTTAACATTAAAGTGCTCCATTTGAAGGTACTACCTTTAGTGTAAATTTGAGTCATTACCATGTGTCTTGGAGGTCCAAACTTCCTCCAGTGCCTCAGTTAACATAGCTTCTAGATAAATATTTTTGTAAACAAAGCTGTATGACAAATAGCTGAATTTAGTGAGCAATTAGAGCTGAAGCATTGTCTTGCAGTTCAAGACCTGGAAAATGCAATGGTTTTGTACATCCTACGCTTGTAAACTTGTGTTACCAAAACCAATGTGACAAATAGACATATGCAGTATTACAGCAGTATCTGGAATGCAGCTCTGATGCAAATTAATGCTGAATATTCCAAACATTTCACAGAATCAAAGGTCAAAGATCATCTATAATATACATGTGCATAAAGTACTACTTTTTTCATTATAGGATAAAAAATGAAATTGCAATTCTAGTATACGTGGCAGCTCCAGGTATTGTAGACCGATCCATGCTTTTATCAAGCAAAAGTTTAAAGTTACCTATGCCAGATTGTATTGCATGCTAAACAAATAAGACAAATCCTAATCAAGCAAACAAAAACACTAATTGAAAGTCTATTCAAAATAACTAATTTTTCTTTTCTCCATTGGGGGAGATATGACTGAACTTTCATGAGATAGCATTCTTCTGTGCAAGCATCCATAAAAGCAAAGATACAATCAGCATTTTTACTTACCAGAATGTCCTTCAGCAACAGATTCTGAGGTAAAAAGAAATCATTTTTCTTTATTTGACATGTTTTGGTATCTTTAGCAGGCCTGCAAGTGAGAAAGAACCAAAGCGACTGGACTACAGAAGAAGCACAGACAGAAGGTGAAGTGGAAAGGTTAGTCTTAATGCAAACAACTGATATCATTGCTCCTCCCTCTTTGTTCCCCAGAGGTTCAATAGGTAAGACTGATCTGCATGGCTTTTACAATGCACTGCTACAGAGACTTCTGTCTGAAGATTTCAGTGTGGGTAACCTCCTAAACTGTGCAGAAGTGTATCGTTATGTGAAATGTGAACATAGCTAATCCAGAGTTCAGTGCTCTTGCAGACTTCCCTGAGCCTCCATTCTTACGCTTTATTCTAAGTGCTAACTAAAGAGCATTTCAAGATAGTAACACAGACACAGATTTTATTTGAATGATGTCCTGAAAGATATCTCTATCCAAATGGATGACAAGAAGATGATCAGGAGTAGTCAGCATGGATTCACTAAAGGAAAATCATGCTTGACCAACCTGATTGCCTTCTATGATGAAACAACTGCCTGGATGGATGAGAGCAGAGGATATTATCTACCACGACTCCAACAAGGATTTCAATGCTATCTCTTATGATGTGCTCATAAATGGAAGCTGAATGAATGGATGGTGAAGTGGATGGAGACCTGGCTGAATGGCAGATCCCAGAGGGTTTGTAGTCAGTGGCACAGGGTCTGGTTGGAGGCCTGTCACTGGTGGTGTCCCCCAAGGTTCCATACTGGGCCCAGTGTTGCTTAACTTGTTCACCAATGACTTGGATGAAGGGACAGAGGCCTCCTCAGCAAGGTCACTGATGACACAAAGCTGGGAGGAGTGGCCAATACCCCAGAGGGCTGTGCACCCCTTCAGAAGGACCTCGGCAAGCTGGAGGAATCAGCAGAGAGGAACTGTCTGAAGTTCAACAAAGGCAAATGCAGGGTCCTGCACCTGGGGAGGAACAAACTCAGGCACCAGCACAGGCTGGGGGTGACCTGCTGGAAAGCAGCTCTGTGGATAAGGACCTGGGGGTCCTGGTGGACAGCAAGCTATCCATGAGTCAGCAGTGTGTCCTGGGGGCCAACAAGGCCAATGGGATCCTGGGGTGCATTAGGAAGAGCATTGCCAGCAGGACAAAGGGGGTGATCCTTCCCTTCCACTCAACCCTGGTGAGGCACATCTGGAGTGCTATGTCCAGTTCTGGGCTCCTCAGTAGAAGAGACACATGGAGGTCCTGGATCATGTCGAGCGCAAGGTGACAATGATGAGAGGCCTGGAGCATCTCTCTTATAAGGAAAGGTTGAGACAGCTGCGCCTGTTCAACCTGGAGAAGTGAAGGTTGAGAGATCTTACCATTGCATATAAATATCTGAAGGAAGGGTGTCAGAGGATGGATCCTGGCTCTTCTCTGTGTTTAGCAATAGGACAAGATTCAATGGGCAGAAACTGATGCACAGGAAGTTCCACTTGAACATGAGCAAGAACTTCTCTACTGTGCAGGTGACTGTGCACTGGAACAGGTTGTCCAGAGAGATTGTGGAGTCTCCTTATGACTCCACATATGGAGATATTCATAAGCCATATGGACACAATTCTGAGTAACATACTGTAGGGGACCCTGCTGTAGCAGAGAGGTTGGACTAGGTATCCTCCAGAGATCCCTTCCAACCTTACCTATTCTGTGATTGTATCTTATACAATATTCTCATTCAACAGATACTCCTTAGTAGGGTGTACTCCAATTCTAACCTTAAACGTAAAAGGAAAAAAAAATACATGCAAAGAAAAGTCAATCTTTCTGAGTGCTGTGTTAAGAATATAGAAATATGGCAGAAGACAAACCCCCTGGCATTCCGGCTGGTCCTGGGAGATCAGAGGGGCTGGGTGCTTCAGCCGCTGGATGCCCAGCGTCACCACCACTCACGGACATCTATCCTATTGTTTCCGAGAGCAGCGTTCCTCCGCCTCCCAGGGGCACCGGGCGGCTCCCGGGCTGGAGCCGGGCAGCGGCAGCAGCACGCAGACATCGCACCGGCTGCTGGCCTACAGCGACGCGCTGCTCTCCATCATCGCCACCGTGATGGTGAGCGCCCGGCGGCGGGAGGGAGGGAGGGNTTGTGTGGTTTTAGGGAAATGCTCAACAAGGAAAAGAATGTCATGTGCTAATAAACGTTTTGTTGTTTCAGATTTTGCCGGTGGCTCACACAAAAATACATCCTGACCAGGTATCACGTGCCTTTTGTTGTTTCTTGAGTCCTCGCAAGTAGATGTGACATCCTCGTTTAGCACGCCCGCTTCATTTCGAGTTACAGGCTTTAAAAAGAAGAAACCATTAAGTAACATTAAACCTAACAGAAATTTTGCATAGGGCAAGGAGCCGGTGAACTTTGGGTGTAAAACTTTAAGATGAATATTTGTGTTATCTGCAGATGTTGTGGCATAAAGCCTGAATGAGCTATATATTGTAAGCCATAGATTATATGTAGTTACTTTTCTATGAAAAATGAATTGCCTATCTGACCAAAACATCTTTCAGAAAGCATCTGGTCTTCTTGGTAATAAACTATCACTTAGTGAAGCCACTTATATAGCACAATCTGAATGCTAATTTTAAAGTTAGGTTCATAATAAATGCAATTTGAATGAGCAAAGGTGGAAAAAGAAGACTACAGAAAAAAATTTAATTCTGAAAATACCCAGAAATTTTAGGAAACAATCATTTGAGAATGTTTACAGATTTTTTCTTTTATCATGATTTATTTCTCTTCTCTTAAACAGACCAAAGTCTTAATTTAAGGAGTTCAGATAAGATCTGTAACACAGCAAATATATTACATGAGTCTGTTTAAGCCATGGTAGCAGTACAAATGTGCAAAATTCGATGAGGTTAAGCCCTCTCCTTTCTCCTTGGTAACAATCATTGCATGAAAACCTGTGTGAGGCTTCTACTGCAGAAGTCAGTGCTGTGAAAGTAAAAGGGGCATGTTGTGTCCAGTCCTCTGAAATGCATTATTATAGTAACAATGATGAGAGAACGCATAAATGAATCACAAGGTGAATAGAGCATTGGGAAGCCCTTTTACAGACTGAAGAGATGTGTTGGTGTATCACATGCCATATTTCAGCCTACTTAACAAGTTCCTAATAAACTAGTTTATCTGCAATGTACTAAAGAGATTGTTGAAACTGCATTATTGGGAGGCATTTTCAAAAAATAGATTACGTTACTGTACATCTCTTTTGCAGATGCTGGTATAAATTTTTTAATTTTATAATACAACATTTAAATTTTGTTTCCTTGGGTGTCACTTTCTGTTTCAGAAATTAGGTGAAAGTGTTCAGCAACTTCTTCTAGCAAAAATCGCAGTCTATTTGATGACCTTTTTAATAGTCACAGTGGCATGGGCTGCTCATGTAAGGTAGGAACATGGTGTTTAAATCTGAAGTTAAGAGCTAGAAAGTGCAGGAGATAACCATGTCTCTGGTACATTTCTGTCTTGCTGCCAGACTTCTGAAATGTCTTTTGTTGAATAATATTAGAAAATCATTGTAAAGAAATGCTACTCTTACCAGTGAATAGCTACTCTTACACCACTGCCATAGCGGTACAGAGAAAAACAAGTATTATATAGCTTTTAGAGTAACTTTTGATTTTAGTTCAAAGTCTAGATGGAATTAGACTTCTAATTATGCTGAAAAAACAGGAATTTGTAACTTGCATGCTCCACAACAAAGGAACTGATAGAGTACAGCTGGGCTAAAAGTCATCTCTCTGTCCTCAGCAGTACTTGTCACAAAATCAATCGCAATGTTGCAGATTCTGTATTTTATAGAGCTGTGGACACTCCCACCTGCCATGTCTTGATGGTTAAAAAGAAATTGGCGTGTAGGCATCATATTGGAACTAGGGCAGTTTTTGTTTGAATTTTGAAATTTACAAATGTCACTATGCAAGTGGATTGACTGCGTTCTAATAAAGGTGTGCAACCTGTAATTCAATATTTGAAGCTGATCCCCCACATCCATGCCTTTATCACAGTGCTTTTCTTTGCTGGTATAAGTAAATGCTGAGGTACAGTCTCAGGGTTTTGTGGAGGGTGATGGGTGCTATTGATTCTAAGTGACAGTTTTGCGGATGAGGAGTTTCTTTAACAAAGTCTGGGGACGTTTGCAAGGAAAGCTTTTTCTCTGTGTGCTGTCTCTTCAGGAGAAATTATTTTAAGCCTTAAAATTTTGAAAATACTCTGCCATTCAGATAGAAATGAGGTTCCTAATGACTCCTCCATGAGTGAACTTGATTGTATCTCACTTCTCAGATTTTTCTAACAAATTACTTTCATATTTGAGGTATTTCATATTTGAGTTTTGGTAGCACCTGGAATACTTGTATTAATTCCAGAGCAAAGGAAATTGCGTTCTCCCATGCTATCATAAATGTACAATTTATATGGAGTGTTGTAAAATATATTTTGTGAGTTGGCTTTTTCATGATAACCTTACCTTTCTTTGCCTTGCCAGGTTGTTTCAGGTGATAGAGCATATAGATGATGTCCTGGCTCTTCTAAATCTGGTGAGTCTTGTCAGACATGCTGGATGTTTAACCTAGCAGATGCAGGTCACTTTTTCTTAAGAGTGTCTGTGAATATCCAAAAGTTTCTACTTTAAATAGCATAACTCTGACCTATTTCCAAGTCAGGAAAATACAAAGATCTTTAGTTCCATGGTGACTGATTGATAAGTATCTTGCTTTTAACTTACAAATGTTTTGCTGTAAGCCAATAGAAGCGCTGCAGCAGGTTAGTCTGAAGTTCATCTGAGGGAACTGAATATTTTGCTGTGTTGTTTTAAACTCTGTTCTCTGAAAGTATGCAACCACACAGTTAATTCAATTTTGTTAGTAAAAGCACTGTTGGAGCTCCATGAGATAACACTAGAGGAAATTGTTTCAGAAGAATAGCCTAAGACATCTAATTCTTACCTAATGTAGCTTTCAAAGCAATGCATTTCTTTATGCTTTTGTTTGTTCAGTTGGGGTTTTTTAATTTTGCTTTTTTGGATATGGAATGTTTGGCCTCAGATATTCATGTTCTTGACAAATCAAACACCTATTTAGAAGGTGTGGTACATTTAGCATTGCTACTTTAGAAAGAAGTCTCTTAAAAACCATAGCAAAACTTTTACCTGGGGTATTGGTATAAAACTGTAGTGTTTCCTAAAATAAGCCTGTACAACTTGGATAGAGAACGTGGAAGATGTGTACAAAACTAGCCATTTGTTGTAGTCAAAACTCAGCAACTTCAGAAATGTGGATATTTTTCATTATGCAGCACAAGCATTTGATCTCTTTGTAAAATACAAAGCAAGCAATACCCTCACTGAAGATGGGTCCAGAACATACATAGTGTTTCAATATGCTTTTTTTCTATTTTAGGCTTGTATGATGATCATAACCTTCTTGCCATATACAGTAAGTAATTTTCTAAAATCCATCATATGTTTAAATGAAAGTGTTTGTTTCTTTATTTATTTGGTAAGAATTTACCAAAGTATTCAGAAACCCAGGAAAGTGTTGTTATAGTATAAACCCTGAATCCATTACCATAGTTAAGTGTTTCTTCTTTAAAATTCATGAAGCTATTTTATAACCTTCAAATATTGCATGTTTTAGACCTGGCAGAAAATGGGTGTTCTAGAACAAAAATTACATTCATGGAAAGTCATAGTATCGTAGAATCAAAGAATAGTTTGGGTTGGGAGGGGCCATTAAAGGTTATACAGTCCAACCCCTGCAAAGATCAGGAATATCTTCAACTAGATGAGGTTGCTCAAAGCCCCATCCAGCCTCACCTTGTATGTCTCCAGGGGCTGGGCAACCTGTGCCAATCTTTCACCACCCTCATGGTAAAAAAATTCCCATGATTTCTTTTGAAAAAGCAACTGTATTGAAAAAGGTCCAAGTTATCTGATGAGAATTTTGGTAAGATAAATAAAACTGTGTTTCAAACTCCTCCTTATATGGCAGGACATTTTCCTTTTGTAATTTAGACCGAGTTTGTGGTATCGCTTCTGACTTGCTCCGCAAGGTTGATTCTGGCAGCTGATGGTTCAAGTTTAAAATCTGCACAATTTTTGGTTAGATGACCTCAAAGGAATATTTGCAACTGAATACTGTATTAACAGAACAAAACAGTTGCTTAAAATGCATCTTGACTGTTGTATGTGTAAGACAGGCACCTGTTTTTCTGTGAGTGTATATGTCTTACATTTAGTCTGCAAAAAATAAGGCGGTGGTCAGTAAAATGATCTTTATCAGCAAGAGAACATGCTTTTCTTTTTGTCTTGAAGCTGAAATAATTTTTGGAAAGCTGTCAATATTACCTTAATACTACACCCTGCTTTTCTTTTTTTTTTTCTTTTATCCTCCCTAAAGAAGCTGAAGAAATTAATACAGCAGGGAGCCATGGAGATAGACAAAAGATTCAAAAAGGTATCCTACTATCAAGAGTTTTCACAGCTATGAAATGTTGACCCAAACCAGTTAAACTTTACACTCAGGTACAAGCCAGTCTGTAATTATTATGGAGGCACAGTGCCAGAGTGGTTAAGGTTTAGCACTATCAATGTCAGAGCAAAACCATCTCTCCAGACCCCTTTGGTTGGGATATTTGTGGCTAGAAATTGCATTTAATGGAATTATGAGGAAATGCAAATTATTACTCAGATTTATGAGTTTCAGTATTGAATGAAGAATGCTTCCATTCGTCTACTGTTATTCCTACATTGCTTCTTAATTAAATATTTGATCTTGTTGCATTTTTTTCCAGTTTTCCTTAATGGCCTCCTTTCCAGGGGTACCTTTTGGCATCTTCCTGTTCAGTGTCTGTGCTGTTATCATTGGCCTTATACAGGTATTGGAGCTATCCATTTACATTTGCACTTTTAAATAGACTTTCTTGTGTAGAACTGAAATTAAGTTTCTAATGAGGGGCATAAGTTGCTAAATGTGTTGTTTGTATAGCATTCTTTTTCAAAGTTGTGCCCGTTACGATAATATAGGTGCCAGTATGTAAGATGAAAGTTCGCTGTCATGTGAAGCTGTTTTATGCAACTAAATCAGCTGATCTCAAAGTTCCCAGAATTCCTTTCCCACTCTTTGTAAAAATGCCTTGGGGAAAGAACAATTGACTTTTCCTGCTGAGGTCTTTCTGAGACATGCAGCAGTGGGTGAGGGAACACAGGCTTTCAGCCTCAAGTCCAGCAGCAGTCATCCTCCTGGTGCAGTGCTTTGTCACTTTCAGTTCCTTATTACAGAGGTCTTCATTCCTCTTCATCAAGGATCAAAGGTCATGACAGGCTCCGCAGAGGAGACAAAAGTCTTGACATTCAGCGTATTGTCAAATCTCAGTGTTTCTAGGACCAGCCTTCCATATGGAAGTGAAGAATAAGTCTGGAAGTGTTTTGGAATTTGTTCTATGTCTTATATTTGAAATGCTGCATGTACTTATATGTAATAATTTCAGTAATGCTCTTTTCCTTGCAGGCTGTGATAGTAGCATATGGATTCTATCACCCACACTTACTGAATCAACAGATACAGGAGTCTGAAAATCAGAATTTCTATAAACATCGAATCTTAAAAATTATTCTAAGAGGACCAGTTTTGTGCTTTTTAGCAGCCATCTTCTCCTTTTTCTTTATTCCTTTGGTAAGTTCTCCCAGTTAACTGAAAACTTTGATGCAGCAGTTTGTATTAGTTGTCTTTAGGACTGTGTATGAAAATAATGATGTCCATGTTAATTATGACTTTCTCAGTTGCCAGTTCTGTGGTGTTGTAATCATGACTGCTATTTTGCATTGGATAGTTTTAATCACATGTATCAACCTGTAACTTGATCCATGAATTTGTATCATTTAAAAAGAATATTCTGCTACAATATTACTTGCTATGCCTGCTTTTTTTGTTTTAGTAGGTATTCAAAACTCTATCTTAGTATCTTATGCATCAGAAGTAGTTGAGATAATATGGAAGGTTACATGAAATAAACACCACATTGCACAAATTGAAGAGAAGTGAACACAATTGCTGCACTAACTCAGGGTGTAAGAGCAAATAGAGTAAGGAGACCAGTTAGCCAACCTGCATATCAAAACAAATAGTTTTGGCTAAGGCCTGCTTTCACATAGCCTTTTTCTCTTCCATCTTTATTTAATGTCAGTGAGTTGCTCCTCCTTATTAATAGCTTTAACTCCTTTTTGGAACCCCTACTCGGAACTGAAATCTAGTTTTTGAATGTATCCTGGGCTTCCATTCCTCTTGTTCTTTAGGAAAAGATGGATTTAACTGAATTTTGAGAAAGATTCCACAGGAATTAGCAGTATTTAAATAATCTGCAAGTTTGTGAGAAATCAGGTTGCTGTTGATGAAGGGAGCAGTTATGAGTCCAAAGGTGAAAAGGTCTAGTTTTATCTGAAAGTATGTTTTCTTCTTCTTCTTCCTCCGTCTGTTCACTGTAATTTGGTTGTTTGTTTGTGAAATTAGTGAATTTCACTAGTGAAATTAGTCTCCAAGTTGCTTCTGTGCTTAGACCTGTGCAAAGCCTGTGAACCACTTAGGACCCACCAATGTGTTTTTGTGACACAAATAGTGGAATCTTAGAATATCATTAATTGGAAGGACCCACAAGGATTATTTGGGATAATTCTTTAGCTTGCAAAGCAGTTATTCCTGTGTGTTTTGTTAGCAGAATTATTTCCTTGTTTGTTTTAGCTTGCTTTATTACTGGTACTAAATTAGCTGGGAAAAAGCAGTACTTGGTTCCAGATGCATGGATTCAGGAGGTGCACGTGCATTTCATCTGAGCCTTTTCTCTTTTTGAAAGTCAAGATTTGTTTTTCTCAATGTCACTAGATTTAAGATTGACAGTTATAGTTTCATATTAAAGTTGGAAGGTAATTTGTATTTTGATAACTGTATTTAAACTGTTCATCTTCTTCTCCAACAGTCTTATGTACTTCTTGGACTCGTAATTGTTTTTCCGCATCTCACTCGCTTAATTACGTGGTGTAAAACCAAAGTTCTTGGTGAGTAAAATTCCTAGGCATATGTTCAGATTAGGTTGTCAACATGTTATCCATACAGCCTAGAATGAAGTCATTTTAGTTCTGCTCTCGTTTTCAGTCTCAGAACATAGTGATTTTAGGGTTTATTGATGTGCTTCTAAACAGTGTCTCCCTTGCTCCCTGGTTTCCTGTAATTGTGATTTGTGTAAGGCACAACGCATTTAAAGATCATTTCCCAGTGCAAAACCTTCCTGGTTTGTCCTGATAATGCAAGCATGCAGACACACGTATGAATGATGGCTGCAGGCCATCTATCCCTTTTCCCTCCTCAAGAGGGAGCATGGAGATGGAAGAACATAAGGAAGCAAGCTCTATGCTGTTATCAGTTTCTTCCCTGCAATGCCGAATAGTCAGAATTTTCAAACCAGCAAGCACTGTGGCTGTAGATCAAGCTTTCTCAAAATAGTTAACTGTTCAGGGTATTACATCTCATTATTTAACTGCTGTGGTCTAAAGAGGTGCCTTCACACTTGTTTTAAGTTAGCCTAAATCCATGCTTCCTTCCCTCACGTGCTTTCTGCCTTCCTTGTGTCAGCACTAACAATTGCACAACCATAGCAACAACCTGAGCTGCTCTTAAATGCTGCTGAGAAGGAGATTGCCATTGCCAAAATAAAAGGAGAAGGGCATATCACATAACCTACTTGGCCAAAAGGTGCAGTGTCCCTCTGAGAGGGACCACAAAACCACTGAACAGGTAATGTCTTTGGAACTGACACTCCCGAGCTGGGTCAGGAGCATAACACCTTTGTGCTTCTACTGCTGCTGTTCAGATTAGTACAAGTCTGTCTGTTTACAGTGCAAATGGGAGCATACTCTTGACTCCCCCATGTGGCAGCAATAATAGGGAGGCAGAAATGCTCTGAAAGGAAGAAGCCAGAGAATTCTCAGAGCCTGAGAACAAACACACATAAATATTGTACGTGCTTATTGCAATGGGGCTACTGTGGTTTGCGGTCAGGTCATGCCTGTACCTCTCACTCTGTCAGATGGCTGAATTACTGCTTTATTGAATTTCTTGTCATTACACTTGCTTTTCATTCCTGTGGAATCTTAACCTTTTCCTTTGTCCAGTCTATACACCTGAAGCAGTGTATTTTGGCTAGCTCGGCAGTTCTGAGTTCAGTCTTTAGAGATGTATTTGACATTTCCTATAAAAGCAACACCTTATGACAAAATGCTTGTATTATTTTAAATCAGGTCATTTGATATCCCAGTTCAGCCCCCACGCTCAAGACAGGTTTTTTTCTGCCATGTAGTATAAGTTCTCTGAGCTGTCATAGTGGCCCTACAGCTATTCGGGCTTTCTGAGGCACAGCATCTGATTTGTTTTGTTCAATTACAGCTTTGAGTCATTATTCACTCAGTGGAAATGGTTTGCCATACAGTTTAAAGGACAGGGCTTTTTTTTTTTTTTTTTTTTTTTGTTGCTGAAGCACTTTTCTTGAAAGAAGCATAAACTTCAGGGAGAGACACATATGTCAAAAAAAGTGGGGCGACTGACATGTGTGGGTGACGGGCATCCTTTTTTCTAAAGAAAAAATTTGGCAGATGGGGAAAAATGGAAGTCACAGTAGGTTGTTGAGCTACCTTACTTAATACTTCTTTTCATTATTAAGCCTCTGGATTTGTTTCCAGGTCAGAGAAGTGAAGAGGAGGAACATCATAGCTTAGAAACCTTCACTTTTTACCTCAGCGAGCCTCTGAGTAAGGAACGGGTAGAAGCATTCAGTGATGGAGTCTATGCCATTGTAGCAACCCTGCTCATTTTGGATATATGGTAAGGCTTTGTGCTGATTCTTACACTTTGTCTTGTTAAATATATTAACTTTTGTCTGTATGTAATATTTGAGGAAATAAAATTAATCAAACATTGTCTTTAAGTTCTAAAATCTGCAGTGGTTACTTTAAAGTATGATTTTTCTGGAAAGTCACAGAGCACAAACCAAAGATACTTTCAACACCCCCGTTACAGCAGTAATGATCATCAGTGTGTGTAATACATGTTGGGATTTGGAGTCTTGAAGAACAAAGCTTCCTTTTTTGCTTAGTTATGTTTCCAGATGAAAGGCTTTTATCAATAAAAGCTGTTTAGTCACTGTGACTTTATTAACCCAAAGGAATCCCAACTTACATTCACATTTCCTTTTATATATAATTTCTTTGCAGAGCTATTATTTGAAACACTGTTTCTAAGTTATAAATTAGCGAAGTATGGAGAGGACGCCTGTTGTTCACTACTTGCTCAAAGTAAAGCAGCATAGTTCAGTGCTGCTCCAGTTCTGTTTTTATAACAGTAAAATGCAAAGTAAAGTAATTTTTCTCTCCCCAGTGAAGACAATGTTCCTGATCCCGGAGAAGTTGAGGAGAAGTTCCATGGCAGTCTTCTTGAAGCTTTAAGTGAATATGGGCCAAACTACCTTGCTTACTTTGGCTCGTTTGTTACAATTGGTCTCCTGTGGTTTGTCCATCACTCTCTTTTCCTTTATGTAACAAAAGCTACCCGATTAATGGGACTGCTTAACATACTTTCATTGGCTTTCATTGGTGGGCTTCCACTAGCTTACCAGCTGACCAGTGAATTTGCAGAAAAGTCTCATAATGAAATAGAAGCCATTCAGGTCAGCTGCGTTATCACCTTCTTTGCCAGCATATTTCAGTTTGCAATATGGACTACAGCCCTTCTTAATGAAGAGGAAACTTTGCATGCCTTTGCAAGATACGGTGGCAAGGAGCATGCCTTCATGTTTGCCAAGCTAGCTCTCTACCCTTGCGTAAGCCTTGGGGCCTTCTTTCTAACTTGCTTGTTAAGTGAATTTAGCACAGCAATTTTCCATCTTATGCAGATCATAATCCCATTTGCTTTTCTTGCCTTGCGCATCTTTGTTAGAATTTCTTTAGCTGCCATAAAGTCTGTGATGTCTCTCTCCAGGCGGAAGGTTGTATTGTTAGAAGAAGAGGAGGCATGTTTGTCTCCAAATGAAACACTGTCCTAAATTTCCGCACAGTGCATGTGAAATTACGAGATCAGCTTCATTTCCTCTGACTCGCGTTATATTCATGTGTGGATTATATTGATGTAAACCAAAGCCTGTATTGACCATAACTGGGGCATATTTATGTTTTAGCTGGTCATGCTCGAGACCCTTTCTCCAAAATCTGCTATTGAAAATATTGGGTAAACAGGGCATACAAAGAAAATCATGTTCCCCTTCTTTTAGGGTTGCCCTATAGGAAAAAGTGCTGCTTGACATGCAGCGATGACCAATTAAGTGCACAGATGCCCGGCAAAATGGCAGCCAGACACAGGCGTAGAAGCTGGTTGTGCTTGTGTGTAAGAGAATGTGAGACATGGAGACCTCTGGATTTCTGGATGGCACATTGTAGAACCATGTGTGCATACAAGTTGCTGGTTTCCTTTTCTTTTTTTAAATTTTTTTTTCAATTGTTACACTGTCTGTTCTGCGTAGTTATAAAAAGGGGATAGCAGTTGGAAATCTACCTGTGTTTGAGTGATTCTGTGTGTGAGTTTGGATGGGAGTTGCAATTGTGATAGCAGTCTTCCAAGCTACCTGAACACAAGTTCTTTGGGCATATCTATTCTTTTTAAAAAAGGATATATGTAACAAATGAGGATTCATGTGGTTTTGCATCCAAGTTTCAACTAGCTTTGATAATTTCTAAGGGAAAAGAGCTCTGTGACTAGAGGTAAGGTTTTTTTCTGTTCTGCAGCAGCTGCGCATCTGAACTGTTTGAATTTCTCAGGCTTTTTGTATCTGTTTTGTGTCTGTCAGTGGAACATCCTTCTGTTATTCGGAAGGCATGGTGTCATATTCAGGGGGGTATGAGACTGCCATGTGTGAGAGTTCCACATCAGGTCAGGGAGTTGAGCTTTCTCCTGAGTTGTGGATAATGAAGGGATCCCACAGATTTCTGAGTCTCAAGAAGACAGCAGAAGAAACTAACCCCACAGAAGTTCCCATCCATGATACATTGAAATTTTTTTTACACTTACATGCAACTGGATAAGTTTTGTGCTTATCAAGTCATCTCACCTCTGGCTGCCTTAGAAGCCACTACATTTCCTTTTGGCAGAGCGATTAATTTGTATCTTGAATTGTCTTAGTGCCTGATAACTTTAATGCCATAATTAAAGGCATTTGGGGAATTTTGTCATTCATCATAAAAAAAAAAAATACTGTGGCAAAGTATGCCTGAAGAAATTATAGGTGAAAACAAATTCAAATATCTCGTTTTAGTTGAGATCAGTCTTGAAAGCACTTGTGCTTTTGTTTTGAAGCACCTTGATACCGGTATGAAATTGTGAATATTACATACTTCTTGTGAAGAGTATGTTCATCTATTCAAGGGGATTTATACCTAGTTGTGGTTAAATGACTTGCATTGTGTTGTGTATAACGTTTTTTCTGATAATAAAAGCACTTTTTGTTCTGTATGTTTTTGTTTTTAATGTGCAGCAGGCACATAGAAAGTAGTGAATATGTGTATTTGTAATAAATTGCAATCAAGTGAAAAAACAAAACTTTAAGTCATTTATTTCTTCTCTGTAGGTGAACCTTAAGTCCGATGTCTATAATTAAAATGATGTAAGATGGGTTTTTTCCTTCAAAATCATCAAGGTCCCTTCCAACCTCAGCAGTTTTGTGATTTTTTTTATAAAACACCAAAATGCTTTTAATATGATGTAAAGAAATGTTGATTCTACTTCTCTTGGTACCTGAAGAAAATGAAACCCAAAACTGAATCTGACCAAGGAGTTTCATTTCAGTGTTTACAAGGATGTTTTGTATAAAGCAATGCATAAATACTACAAGGCACTGTATTGGCTCAATAATGCATTTTTCTGTTTTGGTTTTTTTGGTTTGGTTTGGGGGTTTTTTGTTTACCCCACTTATAAATAATTTGTTCTCAGAACCTAAGCCTGAGGACAAATGATATGAGACTTTGTATAAACAAAGCTCGTTTAGCATCATTTTAAGTTCTTGAGAAACAAACTGCATTAATTTGAATTGTGTCATTCTCAAGAAGAAAGATCATTCCCAAATGTAACTGTAAGTAGCTGGTCCTTATAGAATTATTAATGACCACAGGATTTTGTATCTACGAAAATTAAAGTGAAATACAACAATTATTACAATCCCAGAATCACAGAATGGATGTCATTGGAAGGGGTCTCTGAAGACCATCTAGTCCAACCCTCCAGTTTAAAGTAGGGTTGGCTCGACTGGTTGCAGAGGTCTGTGTCCAGACTGAGCATCTGCACAGACACCATAACCATTCAATAGCTTATAGCGTGATGGGATCAAGGTTGGAAGAGACCTTTANGCGGAGCCGCTGCGGTCCCTGCGCGGCCGGAGCTCTTTGAGTGCCGGACTCGCCAGCACTCGGGAAGCAGAGGGCAGCGCAGGTATTTGGCTTCCCGGTCACGGCTGCTTCCCGCCCCTTCCTCCCGCCGCGCTCAGTTCCGGCCGCCGCCGCCACC
>VWZW01007548.1:520866-658256 GCA_013397115.1 Edolisoma coerulescens
GGTGCCCTCGATCCCACTGTCCATGTCACTGACAAAAGTGTTGAACAGTATCAGGCCCAGTACTGACCCCTGAGGGACACCACCTGTCACTGCTCTTCATGGACAATGAGCTGTTGATCATGATTCTGCCTTTCTGTCATCTTTTTTTCAGCTTTGCTATCACAGTGGATTATTGCTCAATGCTTGCATATGGCAGGGCAGTCAGGTTTCATTCTGGGTTGTCAGGTTGTGCTGTGATCTGAGGAGTTGGTGCTGTCCCACTAGTCAGATGTTCTAAACTCTACAGATGGACAGATGTTGTTCCTCAAACTATCATACAGCCAAATTGTAGTCTGTCTCTTTTGTAGGGAGTGACCAGCTATGCATCCTGATTATGCAGGAGAGGTCTGCCACGCTTTCCATACTGTCCTCAAAAACTGGCTCCAGGCAAAAAAGCTGTCCTTTTCATACCTCTTAACTTGGGAAGAATTCCCACTTGGGGTGGGAAAGATACCATGTATCTCTTTACAGCCATCCCACAGGGACCAAATTAGTTCTCTGCCACCCCATTGTGGCCAGACAATAGATGATTATCAGGTTCAAGTCGAAAAAAGGCCAAGAAAAGGAAGGAAGCAGTGAAAAAATGTCTTTCCTCTCAAAGGGTGTGAGAGGGAAGAGCCCTCATGTTTGTTCCGTGTTCTGGAAAACACCACATCCACCTTTTCTTCTGCTGGAACTGCATTTGTGTGACTCCTGAGTACTCTGCTCCTTCTTAAGACGGAGTTGAATGGTTTTCTACTGAATCTACTGACTGTTTTTTCTAATCCTATAGTTTTGTGGAAGGAGTAGAGGAAGAGGTACAGAGAAAAGACATCTTCCTCTTGCAAGTTTTGTGATAGGTGATGCAAGCCATGCTCAGCCCCGACAACAATAAAATCTTGGATCTAGTACTCTCTGGGCTTTCATGGAGATTTCCTTATACAGGATCTGGAGATGCTGACAGGACAAAGCTGCTTTACTGAGCACCAAGACATGCAACCCATCTGCCTGAAGGGTGGAGCTGGGATCCATTCCCACCCTGTAGAGCGCAATACCATCTCTTTGTTTGAAGAATTGATTGGAGGTTGAGTTGTTCCTGTCCTGCCTGCCTGGGAGGAGAGGAGCACTTCCCAGCCTTAGCCTGAGTCAGACTGTGGTCAGCTGGGAAAAGACAGTAAGCATTTTGCTCAAATTTGCAAGAGGTGGCTGAGGACCACCTCATTCTCCCTGAAAGTTTTTCCCTCCCTCTCTGCTAGAACTCCCATCCTCACAGCTCTGCCAGCAGCAGAGGCCTTGTACATGCTCCCACATGTCTGACTTTGCCAGGTCAGGCACCTCCACTCACAAGCCAGCAGCAGTCTAGGCTTCAGCAGAAGGAATGGCTGAAGGGCATACACATGCTCTTTTTCAGTAGCAAAGAGGTCCTGTCTTATGTCAGCTTGTCCTACCCCTTCCGCCAGGGACAGCAGATGATGGCCAAGATGCAGGATTAAAAGTCCCTTGGCAGTTTCTCACTCAAGCACGCCTCTTCTCCTGTTTGGAGGGAAGATTTACAGTCCACCCCTGAGCATCTCTCTGAGAAACCTCTCCTGCCAGTCTCACAGGGATATTCATTTTCCTACCCCCCAAAAACCACCTTCATAACCAAGAGTGGAGGTCTGTATGCATTACCTGCTTCAGTGACACACTTACAGGTCCCAACACACACAGTGACACACCAACAGGTCCCCTCTTGTCTCCCAGTGGACTTGAGAGCTGCATCGAGCCAGAGGTGAAAACACTTAACTGGAGTGTAGGCAAATACGCCATAAGCAGATTTAAATTATCTACAGTCCTCAACAGACTTTTCCCGAAATTGTGTTGCAATGACATACATCTTTTTTCAGGCCTGGTGTTATGACCTGCCTTTGAGGCAGGCTAACTGAGGTTCTTGTTAATAGATCCCTTGGTGGATTAGAGTGAAACAACATTGAATGACTGGTATGTATACACGAGGCGGGTTTATTTTAAAACAATTTGGTTGCAGTGCAAAGGAGGGATGTAGCTGTTTTGGTTCTTTTCTACAAAAAAAGAGTAAAAATATCCCAAGGAAAAGACATAAGGAAAAGAAAGAAACAGAAAAAAAGGACAAGAGTAGATAGTGGAGAGGAAAGGTCCAGTGACAAGACTTGATCGTTTCAATTTTCGTGTCCATGGTCATCCCTCTGATGGTCGCAGTCTTGGTCCATTGTGGGTGGAGGCCCACACAACAAAGAGTTTCATGGATTATTATATGTCCAAGCCTACACGGGAACAGTCTGATACCGCCCCTGGAGAGGGGTTTTACGCTGTCTGATGCAACACTGTGGAAATGAGTCAGGGCAGTTCTTCAGGGGTCTTTGATGGCTTATGTTGCCTTCTAATGGCACGACTGCTGTTTGGCCCTGGTTCTTGAGACTGCATAGTTTTGTCAGTTGTGCCTTATCAGAAAAGAGGAATACCCTCAGGCCTATGTGTGAACACCCCCATACCTCTGCTGGAGGGGAAGTTTTACATTGTTAGATGCAGTTGTGCCTCACCAGAAGGAAGGAGATTGGCGTGATAAAAAGCATTACCCTACCTCTGCAGGATCTGCTTCTTATCTGCCTTTTTCACTGTCTGATGTGAAAACACTTTATTTAAGACATCAGTCCCAAGTTATCATGGAAACTGGCTCAACCAGCCGACCCAAGCAAAGTTCAGTCCATCACACCTGGGAAAACAGTGGACAAATCTGTGTCTTGGCCCTTTCTTTCTCTGTGTCTGATATACCCAGGCAGTCAGCTCCCAGTTGCAAAGGGACACCACTGCAGGAGGAACTATACCAAATTTCACCTGCATCTAACTGGCCAATACCTCCAGTGAGAAACACTCACTGCTCCCATGGAAAGGTTCCACCCTTGAGAAACAGCCTCCTGCACTGGCACTCCACTCTGGGTGTCCATGGACATCCCTCTGCATGCATGCATTCATGGTCCCCTTTGGAAATACCTGGCAGCATGCCCACCCTGAGGCTGTGAGGACAAGCTGTGCTCCCAAGTGCATGTGGGCAGATGGGGCACAGCCACCCACAGCTCACAGGGTGTGCTGGGCAGGCACCCCATGCTCCTTGTGTGAGCAGCCCTGCTGGAGCACCCTGCAGTGCTCTGAGTGCTTCATGTTGGGCACAGGGAGCAGGAAGGTTAGCCTCCAAGTTTTATTTCCCAGAAAACATTTGAGACCTAAGGAGCTTTTCTCAGCATTTAAGTGTACGGTGTCTTGTAGTGATCTTCAAAAGCCCACTGCTTACCACTCAACCATACAATAACCTTGCAGCATTTTTTCCACTTAAAAAAAAAAGAACAAAACTTATTTGACTTCTTCTGCTGTATGATAAAAGCTTCCTACATGGTCCTCTGCTCTTGTGAGACCCCACCTGGAGTACTGAGAGCAGTTCCAGTGACCCCAACATAGTAAGTACATGGAACTGTTGGAGCAAGTCCAGAGGAGGCCACAAGGTTGGTAAGAGGACTGGAGCATCTCCCCTAGACAGGCTGAGAGAGCTGGGGCTGTTCAGCCTGGAGAAGAGAAGGCTGCTGGAGACCTCCTAGCAACGTTGGAGTATCTGAAGGGTGTTATAGGGAAGCTGGAGAGGGACCCTTCATCAAGAGCTGTAGTGACGGGGCAGGGAGTAATGGGTACAAACTGAAAGAAGGGAAATTCAGGTTAGATATTGGGAAGAAATTCTTTCCTGTGAGGGTGGTGAGACACTGGAACAGGTGGCCCAGGAAGCTGTGGATACCGCAACCCTGGCAATGTTGCTGGCTAGGTAAATAAGGCCTTGAGCAACCTGGTCTCATGAGAGGCATCTCTGCCCATGGCAGTGAGGTTGGGACTAGATGATCCTGANAGACCTCCTAGCAACGTTGGAGTATCTGAAGGGTGTTATAGGGAAGCTGGAGAGGGACCCTTCATCAAGAGCTGTAGTGACGGGGCAGGGAGTAATGGGTACAAACTGAAAGAAGGGAAATTCAGGTTAGATATTGGGAAGAAATTCTTTCCTGTGAGGGTGGTGAGACACTGGAACAGGTGGCCCAGGAAGCTGTGGATACCGCAACCCTGGCAATGTTGCTGGCTAGGTAAATAAGGCCTTGAGCAACCTGGTCTCATGAGAGGCATCTCTGCCCATGGCAGTGAGGTTGGGACTAGATGATCCTGAAGGTCCCTTCCAACCCTTAACATGCTGAGATTCTTAATGAAACTGAGACATACAGCATGGAGTCACTACCTGTGGCATGTTAACTTTCATCCAAGTGGATAAGTTTCTGTATTTTCCTGAAAGACAAATTGCCTCTCACAGAATTGCTGCATAGTGATTGAAGATTACATCTTGCTTACTACACCGAGACAGATAAATGACCACCAGGTACCACCATAGCTCTAGTTTTCCTTTTACTTGCAGTATTTTTGTAATGCAAAACAATATACTGAAGGGTAAAGCGATGAAGGTAGCAGGAGTTATAGAAGAAGAAGAAAATCCCCAGCAAAACAGATCTCCAAACAGTTTTAAAAAAGAAAGAGAGAGAGAGAGAGAGAGAGGGGGAGAGGTGAAGCAGGAGCAGAGAAGGGTGTCTCTACTATTACAGGAGTATAGTTGAATGTTCTAATATATTTGTATGAATAAACATGAAAAGTAACTTCCATCTGAATTAAAAGAGTCACAAATCTGGAGGATAACCTAAAAAACCAGACATCTCAGAATAGGAGGAGGAAAGGAAGGACAGTTAGTTCTGATCAATTGTGTTAAATAACTGGTATTGTGAGGCAAAATGGAACAAATTTATGAGATGCCATGACTCAGGTTGCTTGGTTAATTATACGAGGAACTGTAATGGGTGATGATAACACTGTCTTCTTAAAATGACATGTGAAAGAACAAAGCTTCAATTAGCACACAGTGTGGATCCTGCTCCAGAAGAAGGCAGCTACTGTGTGTTGCATGAATGGCTCCATGCTTTGGGATAGCAACCCATCCAGATTCTTAAAGTGAATGCAGAACTATTATCTGTCTGATTTTTTTCTTGGATTTACACAGAATAGTAACATTTTAGAGCAGTTCAAAGGTTTACTATGGTCAGTTTTCATGCTTTATCTTTACCCTCAGATTCCTTTCTGATATCCTGACAGATAGAGACTTAGATATGATAAATTTATCTCTTCTTCAGTTTTCCTACTCTGCAGGCTACGGTTGCATTCATTGTCAGTCTCATGGGGTTGTATGGAGCAGGACTGTCCCCATCAGCTTTGGGGTAAGAAGTGTTCCCATGCAGGAAAAATGCTCTTTCATAATCTTGCAACCTGATTTATGGGGCCAAATGTTGTTCTGACTTGCCACATGCCATCTGACAGCAGGTGCATTAAATGGAGGATAGGAGACGGGACAGAAATGGCTCCTTACCATCAGGAAGAGATGCAATTAAGGCAAACAAGATCTAGCCCTTCCCTGGCTGGTCACAAGCCTAATAAATTATCAGAGTAGTCCAATCAAGAATGTATTTGTATGCCATGATTTTTTTCTTTTTTTAAGTGTGGGCATTCTCATTTTGGGTGGCATATATTGCAGTTATAATAGGTCTAAAGTATGCTACAGGTTCTGGAAGCTGGAGCTGTTCCTCCATTACAGGTTATTTCACCTGCCATGTAAAGAGAAACACAGAATTAGAGGCACAGTCATAAATTTCCTTCTCAGTCATTGCAGGAGTTTTTTAGAACTTTTGTGTTACCCAGTGATTGGTGTAGGCCGTACCTATAGCACCCTACCTAGAGCTGTCTGCTGTACAAAGTAATTGTGCATGGAAAGAGTATTGGAAAGAGCACTGTGGAGTTGGTGGAAATCTTCCTCCCTGGCATATCAATTACTTATTCAGGAAAGAATTCTTCAGAAATTTTCTAAATCATAGTTAAAACACTTACTTTCGATATTTTAAGTTAACTACTGTGAATTAAACTGAAATAAAACATCTAGACAGCTCCAATAATTTCTAAACTGTGTCATTTGAGCAATGTCCACACCATGAGCTGTTGAAATTTGGAACAAAAACCAGTTTGGAACAAAAGAAGAGTTCAGATACAGTCTTAGTGGAGTGAAGGCACCCAGTCATGGCAGATATTTGATCAGACATTTGGGAGAGGCCAGGAGAACCTTCTGCTTCTGCCTTTCTGAGAGTCAAACAAATCCTCAGGCTATCAGACAAGCTTTCACCCAAAGCCCACTACAGCTGATGGATTTCAGTACGACACAGGCTGGGCCAACAGAAAAAGAAAACCACATTCAGCCAAAATAAATTGCTACTGGGTACTGCCAGTACTGCTTGCTTCTAGGTAGTACCTAATCCAGGCTAGAAATGGGATGAACCATTATTTCTTAAGTGTTCTCCTAGGACTGTGTTCACTTTTCTTAGCTTCTGCTTCATGACCTGTGGGACAGCAGATCAGCCGCAGCCCCTGTGTACAAAGGGATGTCTCCCTGCTGTTTTCCAGGGGCAGCAAATGATATTCTGCTGTCCCCAGCTGCACAGGAATTCATGCTGAATGTATTCTCACTAGTTTCTCAGATACTAGTGTTTGGGAATTTAAGCTGGTGGCCTTTTTGACAACCTGTCATGGTGTCAGGTTTGAAGGCAAGGGGCCTTCAGCCTTGCCAGTGGAGCCAAAGTTATGAAACTTGTTCTGGGCATCTTACTCTGCTGTGTCAGCAAAGCTTGCTGTAGATCTGTGAGAGTATTCATAAGCATGTTTTTGAGTTAGGAATGAAAAGCTAATTACTTTTTCTGACCTCTCTTTGCAGCCATTCTCTCTTCCTCTTTTTTCTTCTCGTCCTCCAGAGCTTTAATTTTTGCATCGTACTCATCAGCACGGGTCTTCCACTCATTTCTGTTGTTCAGCAGCCCGTCAAGCATAGGCTGAATTTCCTCGTGGAAACGGGAAAATTCCTAATCGAAACACACCTCTCAGTATAATGCAGTGCAGAGGGAGTGCTTGTCCGTCACACCCCAGGATAGACCCTGACACCTCACATCGAAGGCTGATGCTTTGCAGAAAGCAATAATGGCAGAAAGAGGCACCATGTTGCAATGCCCCAGAAAAGGGCAGATGTTCCCTCAGTGACCTGTCCCTCTCCCCAGGAGTGGTGTTGCTGCTCCAGGACTCAGTCACCTGGGATTTGAACTCCTGTTGATAAGGATGGGGTGTGTGAGGGTGCACTTTACTTACCTTATAGACAAATGTGCACACAAAGTCAATGAAACCCACTTGAAGCTTTGGAAGCTCAGCAGCTTTCCTTCGGTCCATCATGGGCTGTGGGAGGACACAAATTCACCATCATTTATGAGACTACTTAATTGAAAAACACACCTCTATTTTCTTCCCAAAACTGCATTGTTGTGTCAGCCTGGCAGTTCTGTCATGATACCCTAAAGACTGTTCATCACAGCCCTCTTCCTCAGCTGCAGAGGAGTGAAGTGGGCTCATTTCCATTGCCATTTTAGCAGAAATTTGAGGCAGCATTTCAAGTGTCTATGGATGGGGAGGAGAACAAGTTTTCCCCTTGTGCCTCTCAAACAGATACCAGAAAAGATTCATGTTGTAAAGTGTTGAAGAGGTTTCAAAATCTCTAAAACATGACTGAACAAGAAGTAATATTCTTACAAGTTCTTGTTGATTACTGTATAATTTGTGATACCACTGTGGGTAGAGGGGGTGCATGAAAGTCTACTTTAAAAAACCCCAAACCACCCAGGTGGAGGCCACATCAAGGTGGCCAGTCCTGGTTCTTTCAATGTCAAATTTATTTAAATAAAAAAAATCCTAGAAATGCCCTTCCATTTATCAATAATTCCTTGACTCTATGGAGTCTGTGTTTGTGGTTTTTCTCTTTATTAGAAACTCTTGTTTCTTCTGTGACTTACCTATTTAGTTGTTCACTTTTTCTGTAAGGGACTTGCACAAAATCTCTATGGGGTCAGTCACTCTTTGATTGTTCACAGCCACTGAACCCATCTAACTATATAGACAGCGGGACAAGAGGCATTGGGCACAGTCAGAGATGCTCTTCACTGTCTCAGAACACACTTTTCTGATGGATTTTGGCAAGCATGGTGATTTCAGGCAGACACAGAGCACTCAGAGCAGCACTGCTTGTAGTAAGTGTGTAGTTCAGAGCAGCACTGCTTGCTGTCTGAACTGAACTGCCTGGTTCTTGCACGGTACTTACAATGGGCTGTTGCTGAAGGACGCTTATTTCTAAATCTCCTTGCTCCCAGAACTCAGCTGCTACCAGTAGAGCTACCTACATTGACAAGGAGGGAAAAAGAAAAGTTAGCACCAACTTCAGCCCCATAACTTGATGCACTTCATGTCTCCATTCTGAAGAAAATCTCACATCTAATCCTTCTGTTTCTTCTAGTCCAACCATAGCCCCACTCTTTATCCCGGGAAGGGCAGCTATGGCAATAGGATTGCACCTGTCTAGTGACAGCTCAACGGCCCTATTGCACTGGATCTCATTAGTCCACTCCTCATCTATTAAGAAACATTTCCAATGTATTCCCCTCTAGGATTTGCTTGCTTTTCACCTTGTGGGTGTCTATTTTGTTTTTTTCTCCATTGTCTTTTCTTCATGCTGAACAGGAAGGGAGGTTTTATTTCTTTTACTCTCCTTTAAATTTTAGTGTTTATTATTTAGAAATTACTCAAGTACAGTTCAGGAATGAACTCCTAAAGGAATCAAACAACTGAGCAAACTGCAGGTCAGTATTGCTGTAACAAAGCCAATGCGTATGTTATGTCTAACAAATCTCACTATGACCCAAAAATCTATACAACTGGGAGGTTTGTTTTGGTTTTTGTTTTGTTGGGGAGTTTTTTTGTAAACATGAATTTTGTGCAGAACTCACAACTACAACCTGAAAGACTGGTTAATCCATCAAAACCATAGCTATTTCTTCTGGTAATTTTGGTAGGAGACTTTGATTTAACTTCTAGACAGCTTAAAAACTGCATTACTTTGAGGTATAAACTACAGAAATCTAACAGGATATCAAGCACCTGACCTTACTCTGGACTTCCCAAGGCTTTGTGATAGCTGACAAGTCACAGGCAGTCATCATCATGGCCCTAAAAATAGGAAAGAAATTAATTTATTCCCTATTTTTTCAGGCTCAGGACCCTCACACCCCAGTACTGTATCAGGTATCCCCTGGCCCCTTGTGAATTGATAGATAAAGAAAGATGTGTTGCTGCAACAGCCTTGGTTCTGACTGGAACACTCATCAAAGGTTGCTCTCTTGATTAAAATGGAATTATGATGAGGAACTACTTGCTTCTGGCCCTAAGATATTTGGTGCTTTAGTCATTGCTGGGCTGAACTCCGTGACTTTGGAGTAACACCCTTGGCTCCCTCATGGGTGTGTAGCAGTGCAGTCTGCGGTGAGGTTGTGAGAGCACTTCATCACCAGTGTAAGGCATCCTGAAAATTGTCTATCTGGTCACAACAGCAGCCTTGTTCAACTCAGATTCATTGCCACTGGGAAGAACAGCTAATGGATTGGATATCCCTGTTTGTGGCCTACAGGGTGACCTGGTAAGACTACATAACCAGAAGGGATCCTGCGTCTCCTTAGGACCGTGACCGACAAGACACTTGGATGAAGAACCACTTCAAGCTTTTTTTGCCCTGGGTTTTTTTTCCCTGCTTCTCCAGAAGATGAAATCTGAATGGCCAGTAATGTATCACTTGCTGACTTTGGGCTGAGTGTGCACAAAGTGTGTGGTGGAGCTCTCATCAGGTGTCCACATCACTAACCTTTCCCCAGAGCCAATTACTCACATGACAACCTCTTTCTTTGTTGTCTCCAGAGACAGATACTCAGTCCAGGCAGTCACACTGTCATAGGTCTTAGACTCATCAACGATCTTTTGAAACATTGTTCTCTTTCTTTGGGGGTGGGGGGGGGGGGGGAAGGTTAAAAAAGAAAGGGTGGAGGGGAAAGAAAAATCTATTAAACGAGGAAACAAATATGTTAAAAACAGGTGGCAGATCCTGATATTGGTAACCCTTCCAGAAGGGTTTCCAGTATTTGCTGTCCTGGCACTTACATCCTCAAGGAAGCCCCAACAAAACCAAGATCCATCATCTGCTCTCTTAAGTATTGTAAATGCCTTAAAAATAAGTATGGTGGTGACACATGAGCAGGTCCTTGAAAGTATGACCTACTGCAAGTTATGTCAGCTGAGAAATGCTTCCACCTTTGTTGGCAGTACAAGAAGTCTTTTTCCTTAAATGTTAAGCAAACTGCAGAAACATAGAGCTAGCTGGAGTATTTTTAAAGCTACCTGGCTTTATACACTTAGTCAGGCATTGTTAGCCTTATTTATATAATCTAAATATATGTAGGGAATTCTGAGGAATGGTTTATACACAATACTCCGGTGTTTGGCATGGCATAAGATCCGGAGAAACCTGATGTTTCAGTATTAGCAGAGAAAACAGTTAGGCCATATCACAAAGTGACTTGTGCATGTGTTCTCTCATCAATAATCCTGTGTCTTAGCTCAGCCAAGCCTTTGCTTGCAGTTCACTTTGCCCAAGGAGGGCAAGGACCACTTTGTTCCCAGCTGGTGAGGAGGTGGTGGTATATAGATAGATGATGCCATACAGATACTGCGTCTCCGCAGTAAGAGTTCTGGGTATTCCAACCTCCCTCAAATTCCTCTTTTTTGGACTGTTTAAATTTTGTGTAATTATACTGCAATGCAAAACACAGAAGCAGTCTCTGGTCTTGACATGGTATTTTAAAACCACATTTTGAAAGCTCCTTGCTAATTAGGAAGTTGTATGTCATTGAGTTTCAGCCTCATGTCCCAGAAAGTTAGCACATGCTGCTCCAAGATTTTGGCTTTTTTGGCCCTTGGGTGTGAAATAGACTATGAGCAGGACATTCACCAGCAATGAACTACTTGTTATTTGTGTCATGCCACTCTCACAGAGAAGTTAGTATAGTTCTGGGCAGGCCATTTGCCATTTAGGAGTATTTTCAGAGCTGAAATGCTAGGTAAAAAAAAAGCAAACCAAAACAATCCTGACATTTCTTCTCATAGGGGATCACATAGCCCTGCCTTGTTGGAAGCAGAGGGTTAAAAAGTCGTGTATATGATTTAATTGTGTAGAAGTTCAAGATTCTTTTGAATGATTAGAGTTCTCCCACCAGCTCTGAGTATTTAGGGCAGTCTCCCAGAGCCAGTGTCAGTGAAGAGAACTGCAGCACGGGTGGGTGGCTTTCAGAGCAAAGCATCACATTTGGCCTTTGCAAAGGGCCAGCTGCTTTCTGCCTCTCACACACGGTGTACATGACAGACTTACTTGAAGTAGAGTGCCAGGTCTGTTGCTATAATGGCAATTTCCATCAGGTGAATCACATGCTCATGCTGTCTGCGGTTGAGGTTCTGACATATGTTCAGTGACTGAAAAGCAAAGAAAAGGGAATTGCAAAATCCAAGCTCTGTTTTGTAATGAGTTCCTGGCCACCTCTCTTTCCCAAATATATTAACTTTTTTTCTTTCAATAGTTCAGCTTGCTCCCCTCAGGTGCAATGGGTGTGAGCCCGTTCATGATATATGGTGCCATTTCCCCTTTACTTCACTTAACGGGGGGAGGTTGTTATACAGTGTCTACAGAAACCCCATCCCCTGACTACAGTGGAAATTTGCCTGAAACTAAAAGTTAGCTGTGGGAATGTGTCAGCCTTGGCCCTGTCAGAGGGGCTACAGGAGAACAACCCTGTATTTAACATACTCCTATGGGGATAACAATGTAGCTTCTGAAGAATCCAAGTCATGCATTTAGGAAGCCTCCGTGCTTTGGTCCTGGCTGAGCATGGAGTCCTTAGGAAATGAGGCAGCTGCAGTTTCTTGGCATCCAAGCCAGAGAAAGGTCTTGTGCTGACAGCTCTGTTGTTAATGAAAAACTTCTAAAAGTAAATTATTCATGCCCTTATGCTACTGTTCATTACCAACCTCCTCAGAGAGCAAGAATTTTCCAAATTCCAAGTGATGTCTCTCTAAAATTGAGGATCCATGAAGTTTAGCTAAAGGATTTTGAGATCTGGTTGCATAAAGGAAAAATTGAAGATATTAGTGCAGCACCTAAAAATGAAAAGAAGTGTCTCATTTTGTATTTAATTTCTGCCACACACATAAATTTAATTCTTTTAAAAAGGCTTATGAGTAGAACTTTTTAACAGCTAATGATTTTAATCTAATAAAAGACTTATGTGATATTGCTTATAACTCTTTGGACACTGTGTAAAACAGTCCTCCAACTGCAAATTTTACTCCATCTATTGTTTATGACTGCAGTGTAATTACTCAGCTTAGTAAGTTTGTTTAATTCCTGAATAATTACATGTTGATATCTGGTAATAGGAGCAGAAAACCCTGTAATCCTTGGACACCTTCCTAGCTGAAAAGCAAGACCCTCTTGTATCAAAAACACAAGCCAACTTCACTTAACTTTTTTCCAAAGCTCCAGGAAACATAAGACAATACAGCCAGCGAGCATTGTAGAAGAGCTGTGGTCTGACTTCTTTAAGTGAGGAACAGAGTCCTGACTAGGCAACGAAATTATGCAGTTGTTTATCTGTTGCTAATGACTACCTACTGAGAGCAGCATTCTCATAGGTGTTTTTTTTCTGTAGGTGGTGAGGGCAATGCCGCGCATGGTGCTTTCTCCACAGAGACAGCAAAAACTGGTCATCCTGTGTCCAGGATGCTTCTGTTAGCATCCTAAGTCTCCTGTAATGCTCAGGATACTGAGTGCCTGCTCTGCACCTGTTCCACATGGTAACGGTCATGCAGAGTTTTGCTTTAACCAAAGGAGATTTGCTAGGAGGTGAAGAAAGCCCCAGAGAGCACCGTGAATTTTCCCCACCAGCCAAAGCACAAGCCCAAACACTGCAGCAAGCTGAAAAGCAAGGTAGCTTGTAAAAGAAGGTTGTCACCCTTGTGTATTAAACAGAGCTGTACTGGAGTTTGGTGTGATCACAGCCTGATTCCATGCCAAGTAGGAGCAACAGAAGATGGTAAGAAGGTGCTTACTTCATTTGGTAGAGGTTGTTGGTTCCCCTGTGGTCAATATCGTGGCACAGAGCAGCAGTTACCATGGCAAGGGCTTCGAGGTCTGTGTAGTAACGCTTCAGTTTGCCAGTCTGAAGGGAGAGAATTTAAATGCCATATGTTAGCATCTCTAACAGGAAAAAGTACTGAGCAGTGACTGCTCTGTGCTGGGGATGTCCTGGGACAGTCCAGGAGAACTGAAAATATTTGTGAACTGAAATGCAATACACAGTACACTTAGGTTAGAATGGGGAATCAGCTGGAAACAAAATATTTCAGACCCAGGCAGGCACATCTGTAGTGTTTATCTGCTTGATGCATGCCTACAGTGTTGGCTGCCCACTGCTACAGAAGCCTTGTGCCCTAGGATTCACCCAGGCTGTCATAAGCACCCCTCCCAGTCACTGGACACAAAGTAGTTTGTGAAAAGGCTCTGCATCTTTCTGGACAATGTGGTTGTCAAGCTGAATCACCCAAAGGATTGTCCAGGGATGGTAGGCATAAGTCTGATGCCAGATGTGTGGGCAGCTGTGTGACAGATGTGTGGAGCCATCTTCATCGGTTCCTGCCTGGTCAGTCCCTGGTGTGGAGCAGCAGTCTGACACCTGTTTTTCTTGTTGAGGTATCTGTTGCCCTGAGGACCTGTGAGAAATGGCACTTGCCATGTTCACACTAGCAATAGACTTACACCTGTGTCTGTCCTGGGTGGAAATGGAAAGCATGAGGTTGTGTCCATCTCAGCCAGCTGACTTCAGTCTGGTTCTTACTGTCAGAATCTATTGGAAGAATGGAAGCCCGGTAGTCTCTCTCCTCTACTCTGCAGAAGGATTTAATCTGGAATCTACTCAACACCATGCACATCTGTATCGATGAGATAAAGCTCTCCATTCGTGGGCCAATACTGACCAAAGATTTCTTCACATGTAATGCAGTGACCGTCACTTCAGGCAAACGGAGACCTTGTTTAGCAGGACCCGTGCTAGGAGTGACAAACCTTTTTCCTACACCAGGGTTCAAAGGGAGCCCTGCATATTTCCCGGGTGCAACAGAAGACCTGCTGAAAGTAAAGCTGTGCCACAGAATTAACCGGGGTGGTGTCACCTTACCATCAGGAGCGTGAACATGGTCTGTGCAACATTGAAGCCATGACGCCAGTTGTGGTAAGTTATCTTCCGGTAGCCTTTGCTGACGGAGTACACAAACCTTACCAGAACCTGCCAGGGGGGAAGAGGATGTTACTGTGGGTGATGATGCTGCTTCCTGTTCATCTTGCCATAAGGGTCATGTACAGAAATCATGCATGAGGTTCAAACCAGCTCTACAGAGGTGGGCCCAGAAATGGATCAGAAGCTGTAATATCATCAGGCTACCCTGAAAATGTTGTTATAAAAAAGCCTAGTAGAGAGCAAAAGGGGACACTAAAATATAGCTGTTTTCTAATATCTCTCTATTTTTTTCTTTCTTTCTTTCTTTCTTTTTTTTTTTGTAAGAAAAATAAAATCACAGAGATGCCTTTGTGGTAAACAAGAANNNTTGAGGTAAACAAGAATCACCTCTGCCTAGAGAAAGAGCAATTTCTTACTGTTTGTGAATTTATTGAATTTTTGTGTTTCACTAGGTTCTCACTCATAAGATTTGTCCCTTTGTCTTGTGATTTATTAATACTGATATCTCTCTTCGAGAGATATGGATCCATAGATGTAGAGATGAATGACATTTATATCACCTAAAGAATTACAATATAGGGCATTAAACAGAAAACTGGTTTTTTCCCTTTGCAATGTTCTTCTCCCTGTGTACTACCTCTTGTAGCTGTGCAGGTTTTCTCATTAAAGAGCAAATTATTTATGAATAAGTATTCATTTCTTAAAATCTCAGCTACAAGAATTACTGCTTTTCACAGCTGTTCTAGGGGTTAATTGTTCCGGAGTATATATTTTGAGTGTTTTTGACACAGACATTCTACATGTAAGAAGCACAGAGTTAATTCCCATTCACTTCCCTCCCAATTGCCATCCTGCCTTTCTAGGGTGTAAACTGTTCCTGCAGTTACCTCCAGATCCCACTAGATGGAAATCGACTTCACACGATGTGCAGAGAAATCCCTTGGGGAGCAGCAGAGCTGCTTAAACGCCGGTTTCACAATTCCTATGGTGTTTTGAACTGCAAAAGTCGTGGCCTTATGAGGTCCTTGTTCCCACAGGGCCACACCATTCCTGTCCACAAATTGGTGCCAACTGCCCCAAATGAAGGCACATCCATATTTGCGTGGGGATGAAGAACAAAGGGACTTGGCAGAGCGAGTTTCAGCACACCTTGGCTGAAGGCTGCAGGGTACATACTCTAGCAAAGGCAACAGGCACACGGGTGGGCACTCCCCGTGCTGCTGGGATGTGTCTTTATGCTGCGGCTGTGAGTGGCACTCGATACCGAAAGTGCAAGCAACCATTTTCAGGGGCCACCGCCCGTCCATATAGACCTCATAGCAAACCCGCATCTGTGGCAGGCAGTGAGGAGCAGAAGAGAGCAGAAGAGGTCAGCTTTGTGCTGCAGTCCCACAGCAGAGACCATTCCTGCCCTCAGCAGGGTGAGGGGGCTCAGGACACTGACCCCCTCGCTGCAAGCCCCCCCTGAACCCAGTCCTGTGGCTGCTCTGTGAGCTGTGCTGGGCACACGGGAACCTCAGTCACAGCACCAGCATGGGCAAGTCTGCTGTACATCCAAGACAGGAGATCCTAGCTTTTGCCAACTCATACCTCCTGTGGGATCTGGAACTTTTTCACCACGCCAAGCTCGTAGTACATCTGAATGCCACACTTCACCAGCTCTAGCTCGGTGCAGTCAAAATCAGAGAACCTGAACTCATAGATTTCGAACTTAGTAGGCCCAGGGAGTTCTTCTTTCTGTAAGAGAGGTTTATTGCTGTGCTACTTACGTCATTCTTAAGCTTTGCTAAATAAAAATATATCAGTCAATGCTGCTTTTCTTTTAGAATATGACACATAAATAGATTGAAATGAAGCTTTTCGTGATAACCCCATTAGTGAAGGAAGAGGGAGGGCAGTTTTGGTTAAGTGCAGGAAATATTGTTTGTTTCCTGTTAAGCACTTGATTTGATATAGTTTGAAGACTCAGAATGGAGGAAGACTTACAGCCCACCTGAATTACTCAGAAGAACAAAATGCGTGACAAACCAAGGTGGCTGACGTTTCCAGACGGACTTTGAGCCCCTTGAGATAAAGAGAGCAGGGACGCACCAGGAGCTGTGGAAGGCACTTGCTGAGACATAATAATGATAATCTCAAACTCACAGAGCAGAGGAGGGCAGGGTATGCTTTGCCTTCACCTTTCACCAGGGATAAGCATGCCAGCACTGGGAACTCTTCCCTACATCTATGCAGGCAACCTTTGCTTGCCAGGGCTATTCTTTCCAGCAGTGCATTGTTCTTACCAGAATACTTGCCAGCTCCTCTTCGTCACACTCACTTGGCTCCTTCCCCAGCTTTTCTCGTGTTGGCTGCAAAGAGCATGGGTGTGTTAAGCAGGCAACTGAACCCCACTGGACTTTGCACTGGGCAGCTTTGGGGCAATCTAGGGCAGCTCTCATATGCAAATTGTGCTTCTTTCCAGGACCTTACTTCAATTTCTTGTCTTTCAACACATTTTTCCTGGTAGTGTTCTCCCTCGCCTCGATTTTGTTTTGTGTTCCCCTCACTTGCAAATGTCCCCCTAGAGCCAGTATCGCAGCTGGGTCCTCTAACTTCACATCCTCAGCACTAAGGACATTTTGAGGAATAAATCAGTTTCTGTTCCACCCCTACAGCCCTGCCCTAAGTAGCATCTATGCAAGCCCACCTCCAAGGCTGGCTTTGCTGAGGAAATTAGAAAGAACATAGTGGCGCAGTGTGCCGAGGTGGAGGGCAGACCACAGAACAAAGAGAAAGATTTTTCTGCCCTTGTGCAGTTACTAGGGCCCAGGTGCTGCTGCCACGTCGTGGTGGCTGGAAGCATTTCTGTGAAATGGGAGACCTGTATCTGTGCCATAAGCCATGGGCCAGGCCAGCACCTGGGTATGTGCTTCACGTTGCGAGGCATTACCAGAATTTCCTGGATTTCATCCTTGTCACATTTCACGTGGTAGAGCACCATGTCCTGAGCAATGTCCTTACGGTTCTCCAACTTGTTCATCTTATCATATGTGTCTGTGTTGAGTACAGACCAACCCAGGAACTGTGTCAAGGACTTGGTGAGGGGAAGAGAAGGAAAGAGTGAAATAGCCATAACATCTGTTCCTCAATCACACAGCATTATGACACTGTATGACACATTTTTAAAGAAATACAAGCTCAACTTTGGCCACAATCCTAGCAATGAGCGAATGTCCTTGCTCCCAGCTGCAACTTGCTCCTCAGCAAAGCAGCTCCCCAGCTTTTGAATCTGCCCAAGCCTTGAGAGCATCCATGCTGTGGAGGTTGAAGGACCCTCTGTCCAGTTCAGGGTACAGAAGACTATTTCTGTGTTGCTGCAGGTGTCTCCATGCCTGTGAAAAGGTTTCTGTCACAATGGTGACAGTAGGTCAGGAACCCTCATATCAAAGAAGAGCAAGGTGGTCTCATCACCTCTCACATGTATTTACTCACATCCTGTTTGCTTTCAACTTGTTTGCTGCCCAGTGGCCAATTCAAACTGATTTTTTTTCCCATGGTCTTTTTGTTTGATAATAAATGTCTATTTCAGGAAATGTCCTGAATAATAACAGATGCCAAGAGCTAATTACTTCTATTTCATTGAAACTAGCATAGGAGCATTTCTAAGCAGCAAGGTCTTCAGTCACAGCCACTGTTGGTAGATTCAGCAGCTGGCCTCCCTTTGCATCCTAGCTACATAGATAGTTTCTGTGTAATTTTTTGAGGGACTTGCCCAGCCAGTGAGAGCCAGCGGTCAGGTGTGTGAACACAGGTGAGAATGGTTGTGTTGGCACACAGCAGCTGCTCGTGGCTAAGTGTACAACCTAAGAAGGCTGAAACAAAATCACATGAACACAGATGGGTTTCCTCAACCAAATTCCCCCAGTATTTCAAAGAGTTGCTTTCAAAATTTTCAAGCCAATGTATAACACCTCTCTAAGCAACAAAGATACCCACTTAGCTGCAAAACACTAGGGATGCTTTGCAGATGTACGTGGAGCAAAAGTGACCTCTTCAACCATATGAATTTCTTCCAGCAAGAAACTATACCTCCATGAGGGTTTCATCCTGTTCATCAAATGGTTTCCCATCTTTTCTGTTATAAAATGTGACAACGCCAACAATTTCTTCCCTTTTATTCACTATTGGCATGGAGAGAACGTTTTTGATAGTCCATCCTGATTCATCTAGAGGACCTTCCTTGAATCAACAGCAAGCAGAAAGACATCATATACTTAATATGTTTTCTAGATACATGAGCACTCCAGTTTTACATTAAGACCACAAGCAAAAGAAGTATTTATATGCCTAATATTGACTCTACATTACGTTTCTGAAAAAAAAAAAAAAAAGTTGAATCCTTGATAGAACTGAAAGTTTTCACGATACCTGAAAGTTAAACATCTCATCTGCGGCAGCATTCATAATGTTGCAAATCTAGGAGATCACACAAAAGAAAAAATATTACAATATGGGCAAGGAGAAATTTAACTGCCAAAACTAAGGACTAAATTGCTGAGAAAGCAGCATGAGTATTATTCATCTCAGAAAGACTTGATGAATCCTGGGTTAGGTACTTACAAATCCACTTTCGGCCACATAGGCTGGCAGTCCAGTAACTAGTGCCCAGTGATCCGAGGTGGGATTTCTAACAAAATAAAAATGTATAAGGGAAATTAAAGATATATATTTACTGAAGAAAGATCATGGAGCTAAGTGTGTTTATCTGATTGTATAATCCAGGTTTAGACCTGGAACACCCAGTCCAGAAACAGTCCCGTTACTTTCAAAGGGTCCATGTGCACAAGCAAAAATTTTCCACGTAAGTAAATACTTTCCCTTCAAGAATTCAAGACAAAATAACTGATAAAATATCAGTTTGCAGAGACTTAATAAAAAATCATTCCTGAGAGTGAGGACCATGTTTCAGACCTTCAACACAGAGAAAGTTAAAAGGAGATTCCTGGCTAAGGATGTCTGCCAGCCTGAACTTTGAACGCTGCTGTACCCAAGAAATGAGGGCCTTTTTTGCAGCACATACACTAGTGTAAAGCAGTGTTACCAGAACTGGGCAAAACCCCTCTAATGCCAGATATGCCTGAGCTGCCCAAGGCTCCTCAGAGAAATTCAGTGGCAAGAAAAGAGGGCAATTCTCAGAAAGAGGGAGTCCCAGTGTGTCAGGAGGGGAGAAAAGACCAGAGGTAGCCTTAACATGGGGTCAGGGATAGAAGGATTGGAGAGAAGCTAGGAAGCCTCAACATAAGAGCATCCTGGGTAGGGCTCACCCACTGACACAGGGAAGGCGTGGAGGAGAGTGATGCCTCTGCCTGGCAAGGAGAGTGGAAAACTGCAGGCAATCAAGGCAGCTCACTTCTGCATCTGAAAAGAGTCACTGATTGCAGTGTATTTTGGAGCTTGACTTCCAAGTCAAGATCCCAATGCCCTTGAGGAAATCTTTCTCCCACAGAAATGTGAGTTGAAGCACCAACTTACATTCTTGGTCTTCTATCAGTCCTTTGCATTTCTCCACACGGATGTCTTTAAACTATGGGGAACCTTGTTTTTAACGACACCCTGTGTCAGTACCTAGCATGCAGGGACTGGGCACTTACGGGATGACTTTAATGTCTTCTTTTCCATGTAATATATAATCAATGACCTTGTAAAAGACTATTTCCTACAAGTGAAAAAAAAGAGTGGCATTAAAATGAGTGGTGAGGCAATCCATCCAGACAGGAGAGAGTTAAAGAAATCCTGTTTTCACATACCCTGCCATCCGGGGTTCGAGGTCCTGAGTAGGGGGGTACTTCTCCCAACAGGACTGGCCACAGGTCAAAAAATTCCTGGTTTTAAAATTAAAGAAGTATTTTCAGAGTAGAAAAGTGCATTCTGTCTCAAGCCTCAAAGTAGCCATTGCTCTACCATGCTGGGTTTGGTGTTTTGCAAACAAGTCATGAACAAATTCAATACGAGGCAGCAGAATGATACCCAAATATCCAAATCTGGAAATGTTAGGTGCATTTATATGGCTGCATATGATCATATACTGCCTATACACAGAGTGCTGATTCATTCAGTGAACAGTGAGTACTGGCTGCACTCAGAGCAAAGAGCTATGACAATGTTTTTATGGTCTTCATTTTCCAGGCTGACCTACTGCTTGCCAGATTGAAGAAGTGAAATACTTCTTTCAATTTTTTTTCTCTTAGGCTACATTATAATGTTGATCAAAGTGTCTTTAGCTTACAGTAATGATCTTTTAACACGCCTCTTCACAACACAATATGCTACAAGAGCTCTGTCAACAAGACGGTCAGCCTGACCATGGGACAGACAGGGCTGCACTGGCAAGGATGCTGTGTAACCCCGACATAAAATTTGCCAAGGGTGCAAACAATCAGACCAAATCTGAGGTAACTTAAACTCTGTCAGCTTGTTTTCATGAAGCCAAATTTCATCTAAAAACCCTAATATTGTGAGCATGAATGAGTCCTTGAGGAAGGTGGCTGCTTTGTAGATGGGGGTTTCCACAGGTGTCTCACTACACTTCTGATACCCACAGACTTTGGTGAGGTTTTCTTTGTGCTGCAGGCTTTGACCAGGGTTGCCACAAATACATCTTCCCCTCCTATGTCTTCCCAGCCCCAGACAATCCCATTCCAGTGATAAGCTCTTCCCCTTTCCTCTGCTTTCATGAACCCATTATCTTAATCTTTGCACAATAAAAAAAAAAAGCCAACCAAAGTAGGAATAATGGCTCAAAGTTAACTCACACTTTCACTGCCTCAGTAAATCTTATCTGCATGCATCACCCCTCAGTGGACAGTAGCAACCAGAAAGATGCACAGCACACATGTGAACACTCACCTTCTGCTTTGTCATGTCCAGGAGACCGACCGAGTACCGGTCACAGTTCAGGTATGCCCTCACTGTGTAAAAGGCCTTGTGGAACTGCCTCTCAATGTCCGTCAGTTCCTCGAAAACCTTATTAGCTGACCATAGCAGCACCTGCAGGAGAAAATCAAAATGTGAGCACAGCCTTTCTCCGAGAGATGGGCTTCCCAAGTGTTGGGTTACAGCTCCAGGAAAGTGCAGGAAACCTACACTGCTTGTTCACACTGGGAATTACTATGGAGGAAGAGTCAGGTCATCATAGTGTTATAAAGAAGTCAAATGTTACTAATACAGCACCAAAAAAGTAGTAGTGTCAGGCAAAGAGCTGTCCTCACTTAAATTTTATACCCATTATTAAAATCTTGCATCTGAAACCAGTTAACACCATATGCATTGCAAATTCCAGAGGCTGGTGTTTGAAATACCTGGATTAACACTATCCTCAAAGACTTTGAGCAGCTGTTTTTGGCATGCATCAGCCCATGATCCTTTTCCCCATCTTCTGGCCTACAGATGTACCTTTAAGAAAGCTGTTGCTATTGGGCTCTTCCATTTGTAAAAGCAGAGGTTACACAAATATTGCTCTGAAACAGTAAGGAACCCATCTACACTCTTGCTTAGCTTAGCTAATGCATGTGTGCCTGTATCCAAGGCATGTGCCTGGCTGTCTGAGCCCAGGAGATACGACGAGCTGTGCTTCAGAAGCACTGAGAGCTGCAGCCTGAAGCAGTTGGGACCTGTGCTTTGAACAAGAAACACTGTTACGTGGCCACAATCAGAAAAAGTGTGTCTCACGTCTTCACTGGGCACTAGTAGATGTCTTTTGAGCAATTCTGAGCTGCACTGGTCTCTGTTTCTAGTCCATAAACTGGCACAACCCTGCCACTTGTATAAAGTCTGAGTTGTTCAATATCAGCATCCCTCGAACGGGGTAGTGGTGTTGTCATACAAACAATTAGATGAAAATGAGCCGCAGTTTAGCTTTTTGGCACTTTACAGCGTGCAATAAGTAATGCTGAAAGCCACAAGCCCAGTGAGAAGGACTGAGACAAACAGCTGAAAAATATCTAAGTCAAGGAATGTTGTAAAGAAGTTGGTCAAAATGTATTATATGATCTTCTAATAAGACTCTTACACAGAATCTGAGCACAAGCAGACTGGACTGTCTTTGCACAAGCCATTTTGCCCACAGTGTCACCAGTCTTTGCTGTTGGGATTTGCAATATTAAAATCCTAGACCACTTTTGAGAATGTCATTTGCTCAGTCTGTACTTCACTACTTTAAATTCTAACACAATGAACTGTTATTAACCTTCACACAGCCCTGAAGACCTGTAGTAGTCAGAGGTCTGACGATTGAGCTGTTGGCAGAACTAGAGCAGTGTGTCCTGCATCTCATTCTTGCTTTCCTCCCTTTCTGTGGGACCTGCTCAGACAGCACTAATACATGAACACAAGACTCCTGGGTTCAGTCCCAAACCAGAAGCATTAGGCCTTCCACTTTCTGGGACTCCATTTTGTCTTCTAGCCCCTTTTTTGCCCTGACTAGTCCTACTGCTAAGCTCTCAACAGGAATAAACCTTTGCTAGTTGTACTTTAGTTAGCTTTTTATCATTGCTGCTGGCTGTATCACTGGACTATCTTTCATGTTTTGACAACTGAAAAAAATTAGGCAAAGCATAATGAATTAGAAAGTATAAGTGCTGTCCCAAAGCTTCAAAATGAACTTTCATTCTGCATCCATTTTGTTAAGACAGGCATTTGTTCTCCATGGGAATCCCACTGGAGAATGGAGTATGGCTGCCATGAAGCACAGAAGCAATTCCATGTCCTCTTCAGTGATAAGCAATGCCTGCTGCACAAAGTGGTTGCAAGGATTCACATCCATCAAAATAAATCTGAGAGTTCTATTGTACCCCAAGTAATGGAAAAGAATGGTGCCTGAAGTACTTCAATCCAGAATATCCTAAACCTTTAGTATATGTTCTTTTCTACTGATGGGGGCCAATACAACAGGCATATGACAACCGTTTTACTGCCTCTAAGAAGAAATTCAGTAGCACTTTTTAATGAGCAGATAAGGGAAAAATACCACATTCCTAAGTGTTTCAGAAAATGTCTTGGTGCTGCTGTCTGAAGTGATGAAGTGATCCCAGAGTGTTTTACAGCCTTAAGTAAACAAAACATCTAGAGGTCAGTCCTGCTCCAACTGGTGCCACTGCATCAGGTCCTGCAGTTTCACCAACAGCAGCAGAGTGAGTAATGAAGGACTCTGGGAAAGGAGCAGTATCTGAAAGCAGTTGAGGGCATATTTTTCTTTCTGCTCTTCAGGAACAAATCTCTGAAGAAGATCAGATTCACCTTTTAAATCAGAAGAAAGAATTCATTTGATTTTGAGATAGTCAATCTGCATTTTCACTCTTACCTGGCCTCTTCGAGTCTCGCAGTTATGAAGATAACTCAAGTGATAAATTTTCAAGTTCAAGGATGCAAAATTCAGATACTTCAGAAAGAGCTGAAATGGCAAATTGTGAGATTGAATTGAATGCAGTAGCAACCTCATGTGTACAGTATTTCGTAACACTGCTTTACAAGCATTGAAGTAATTTCTCAGGATAATTGCCTTGCTTTGCACTGCCATGACATGGGGCTTATCCCGCTGTATCTTCCCTGAAAGATCTGAGATAAGCATCTTCATTATGAGCCTCTTGTATGAAAGTGTGAGTGCTCTTTAGGGAAACACACACCAGTGGAGCTTCACTAGACCAGACATCACAAGCATAAAAGCATCTCTGTTACATGACAAAAGTAACAGCTCTTTGATAGGAACTCAGCTACTGACCACTTACTGTTTCATCAGAGCTGGTGAAGTGTGGGCCGTTCAGCTTATTTATAGCCACAATGACAGCAACCAAATCTTTGCCATTCAAGATGGGTGTCGCAAGGATGTTTTTCGTAGTGTAGTCGGTGAGCTCATCAACAAATGGGCTGAACTGGGCACACTGTTTAATAAAGAATTTACAAATAAGCGTTTTCCACAATGTGTGTAGTCTTGAAACCAAGTCAAAACACAGCCCTTTGAAGTAAACTGTCTAAAAAAAAGTTTTGCTTAAAAACTACTGAGGAAGAGAAATTAATTAGTATAAAATTGGACAATGTACAGATGATAAAGCTAATATCAAGAGCAGAAGCTGTGGCTTTTGACTGCAACACATGCGCTTTTAACTTTCTGTGAAGATCTTGCAAATCATAAGCTTTAACATGTCAAACTCTCAGAACAAGGGGGCTCTCCACTGGTCATTCTCAGATCAATGACATTCTTCATAGTATCTCCTCCATCCTTTCCTCTGACTTCTTGTTAGCACTGCAGAGTGAGTAGAGCCAGGTAGCACTGCACAGCCGCAGTGTATAAACCAGTGCAGTCACTGGCAAGTTCACTCACCCTCATTTTTCATCTGCTTTTACTATGAAGCTTGTTGTCAGCTTGCAGCATCTACCCCTAGTTTCTCTCGGAAAGCAGAGAAATGATAGTACAGGGAAAGCAGATGGCCAGTCACTTCACCTGCACAGGGCCATATTGATACCATCATCATCTGCCTCGGGGGAGTGCAGGGATGGTCTTGCTGACCAAAGATCTTCTCCTTGCTCCGGTGAATAAATTGCCATCTATAAGTTCTTCAGTTTGAGTTAGAAAAAGCCACACAGCTCTGATCATATTCAGAAGGTTGCACCAGAAAGAACGATCATTCCCTAATGCATTTTCTCCCCATACCTTCCCCATTGTTGGCCTTTTCTGCCAAATGGGATAGACCAAGCGTTTAGTCTCTGGGTCTTCTCCAAAGGAATTGTCTTATGGCAATGTCTAAAAGCACTAGAGTTGGAGTGCAGCACTTAGCTCACAGCACTGAAATCCTTCCATGTATCTGGAGAAACATCAGAAACCAAACAACTTTAAAAAGTTTAAGTCACGTTCTAGTGCTTGCCCCAACACCAGCAACACCCCCACCAAAAAAAACCAGGTTGCAGAACCAAAACAATGTCTCAGTGTGTTCTGTGAAAAACAAAGAAGGTTTTGCTAAAGGGTTGGGATATGCCTGCATTGAGCAACAAATGAATGAATAAACAGATGGCCTCTTTGTAGCTAGTAAACAATAGATGGAGTAATCCTAAATGCCTTATTTGGGCCACGTGGATTTTAGTTTTATATCTGTGATTAGAACAAGCAGATTGTTATTCCTGCCATCCAGGTTTACATGATTGGACCTGAAGTATGGGGAGTAAATACTGTCAGGAAAGCATAAACATAAAATGTTAAAATCCCTTAGATCCCTCCTGATATTGCAGATTGCAGTTTTTGGTGAAAGGCTTTTTTTGGTCAAAGCTTGTTTCTTGCTGCTTCTGATGGAGATCACCCATTCACAGATTGCCGTTAACGCACCTGCTCTGGGTCCACTCCCTCTGTTTGATAACAATGCCTCTAAATGCCCTTAGCTACATCTTCATCACAACTTTGATTTTCAAAGGTCTTTCGAGGTGGAAAACCCTCATGGGACTCAGTGTAAAGGATTTCTCTGTCTTTGCCACTTACTCGTAGAATGTAAGATTGTGTGGAAAATTCAATGTGCATTCAGTACAGATCTGACTGACTTACTCTCCTCAGCTGGACTAGACATGATTTTTTTTTAGTTAGACAAGCAAGGCGTAGCAGTGCAGTGTTTGCAGGCATTAAGACCTAGTGTAATCAACGTGCTTAGTTTCACCTCACCCCACAAATGAAATTGGAAGCAACTTTTAGACTTCCTGCTTGTTTCCAATGTACCACAAGAGCTTTGACCAAGCACTGAGGTGTGCGGCTGCCTCTTGACCCCTGTGAGCCTCTCTTCTACCCAGAAAATGAATAAATGGCAAACATACCTCACGGACATCCTTGATGTTCATGGTTTTCTTGGTCTGAGCAACATGGCCCACAATGCCTATGTCCAATGGATAGACAATCTCGCAGTCTGGGGAGACCAGGCACTCCTCCAGAGTACTTCCCTCTTGGATGTTGAAAAGCCTCGTTGCCAGTTCAGGAGTACCATTTCTCTGCCTGTACATGAAAAGACTGCAGCGGTCAGCATGAATAAGGGACCTGATTCTTCTCAAGGTCTTGAAAACAACTTTCTCCATGTTGATGCTTTCTTGCATGTCTTGGATCAACTCAAAAAGTATTTCACTCTCATTGTTATCCCAGGACTCTGTTTTTAGTTTCTTCTCAAAGTACTGCTTGGCAAAAGCAGGGTTGCCATCCAGAAACTTCTCCACGTCGTCTTCACTAATGCTCATTGCGAATGCCTTGGATCTTGTGGGTAAGTGGTAGTCCAAAGACGTGCAAGCAGCACTCTAATTTCTCATGTATCTCTTAAATTTTTGTAATAGAAGATGCTGCTTCTGGAATGACCAAGTTTGAGGTATTCCTGCTGAGAGAGCTTGTCATCAGGAAGAGCAATTCCTTTATAATGCTGAAGGTGAGTCTGTGGGAGGACAGATCTTCTCAACCAAAGAGATTAGATGACCTCTACAAGAGCTTTGGGTCAACTTTCCTCTTCTTAATCTAACTGCAAACAAAAACTGAGTACTCACAATGTCTGAAAACACTGTCCTTTCTCTTGATAAACAGAACACTTACTGAAACAATTCTATTGAGGCAGCAGCAAGAGGGAAGGAGTGCATCTCCTAACATTGAAATAAGCTCTTTAAAGTCTAATTAAATATATACTGCTTGGGCCTAATCCTTGGCTTACAAGGTGAGCATCTTATTATTTCTGCTCTCCCAGCTCCCAGCAGTAGTAGGAAGTGCATCCTTCATAAAAGAACTCAGTGGCCAGAACAAAAAAAGGGAGGTAATGCTGCTCTTTTAGGATTCTCTCTACTATTGGATGGCTCTATATCAGCTCCTGTAAGGGCTGGTCTCTAAGCAATCCTGAATGCTTTAGTCTAGGGTTTGAACTGAATTTGCAACCTCTGTGGTCATCGTTTCTTGATAGTAAGAGCCACAACAGGAAAACAGGCCTCTTAGTGGCATCCCTTTAGGAAGGAATTTGGAGAGCTTCTGTTGGGGACTGCTGAATTGAAGCACTGAGGAAACATGGGAAGCCCTGCAGACAAAACAAAAAAACAAACACCAAACGAAACCCAAGCAAACCGGGAAGGTAGAAATATTTCCCCCACCACTATCAGTGGAGAAAGGGGGAGAATTATGGCTGTGAGGAGCAGTTTTTTCACATCAATGAAGTCACGGTGCTGCAAACAGCAGGTGACGGTCAATGTGATGCTGGGAGGCAAAGAGCTACAGAGGCCATTACTCTTCAGAAGAATTAAACAATGCACAGGAGTTTTCATTACTGGGGAGCAAGGGTGAATCCCATCTACTATATTGCTGGAAAATAAGCAAGGCTCACCCGCTCAAGGAGTAAGGGTCTAAGGGTCCAGGCTGCCTGTGTCTCTGAGTATTGCCACTACTTCCAGGAGTGGTTCAATCCAGCCCAAATGCGCATGTGATTGCCTGGGAGGAAGGTGGCTTGTTCTGGTAATTCGCACAGTCAGGATATTAAAATAGACTTATTGCTCAAGAAGACTTGGAGGAGGTGGTGTGTGCCACACACATGTTCCACAGCCATGTTCTAGCAGAGGAACAAGGACCTACTCGGGTCTGGCATGGTGGGGTCTGCTCCAGGCCTCCAGAATAGGGGTGCATGAAGCCTTTTTGTGAGCAACAAGCAGGACTGTCTCAAGCACAGGGCTTGGTGGCAACAGGGAATTTTAGTAGAGATGGCAGCACTTCAGGTCGCAGGCTGTTCAGCAAGGTTTCACATGTTGCAGCAGTTTTCTGGGTACAAAGGGTGGCAGAAAGAGCAAGAGGGAATTTTCTTTGGTTTTGACTGGAGGCAACGGGACGAACTAGCTGAGAAATGAAGGTGGAAGACAGTTTAGGTGAGTAAGACCATGAAACAAAAGTTTCAAGCTGGAAAAACCAGGCCATTTTGTACATTATGTGTTCTTGTTAATCTTAAACAAGAGAAAAACAGGCAGAAAGCGTGTAAGTGAAAGTGGTGAAATCATTGATATGTGTATAAAATACCATGAACAAGTTAAAATGGAAAGTCAGAGAACTCAAGATCGAATATGAGGTTAAATTAGGAACATGAAAGGCAATGAACATTTTCTGTTTATCATATAGGGAAGAGCAAGAATATCAAGAAAAGTACTGAAGAGATGAAGTTCTTACAGGATTGTGTAAAGTAACTTCTAAACTCTTAACGACTTTTTCTGACATCTAATGAAGGATCTTCTGAGGTTTTGAAAGACTGGCAAAAAGTAAATGTAATGATTCTTTCAGCAAAATAGGAAAAAGAAAGAACTGGAGAATTCCACTGCAGACCATTTCTTAAGATTGGCTTCTAAGAAAATACAGGAACAACAAACCTGTTTATGTACATAACTAGAGGAGACAAATAACAGCCGGTATGATTTTGTCAAGAGCAAACTGCCATGCAGCATAGTTTCCTCTATGGCAGAGTCCGAAGTCTGTGGACACAGGGAAAGTAATGGCTATCACAACTCTTCACTGATGAGGAAATAACACAACAGATATTTTGTCTCTCACGCTGAGGGCTTAGATGAGATCGTTAGAAGGTGGCAGCAAATGTATTTTAAAGATGAAGAGTTTGTTTTAGCAGCTAACTAATGAAATGTAGAATTTCTTGAGTAGGATTCTCTGTGGAGGCTATAACAGATGTAGAACATCTCAGTATTTCCACTGATAGGTGGAAAAATATTAGGCCAGCAAGTAAGCCACAGTCAGGTGTCTGTAAATGTGTTTGAGCACCATCTTAAAATTAAATTGCAGACAGGTGTGTTCAGGACTTGAGGACTAGAGCTCCCCAAGGGTACATGGAAAGTCCTACTCATGTGGAGAGCAGTCACCTGGTGAATTCATGGGGATGAGTCACTGTCTCGGCTTAACATGGACTGCACTTGTATCAAGACTTCCGGGCTGAAGGAAGCGTACATCCATTAGGATGAGCCTTCTCTTGCATGACAGATTATGCCAAGTTGTTCTGAACAGATGTCTCACCTGGAACACAGTGGTAAAATGTGACCATTGAGGAAAGACTGAGGTTTCTCATGTCTCTTTTTGAGTCATCTGTTTTCCAACAAAACAGTCCCCAACTGTATAAAAGGCTACGGCTAAGAAAAAAGGGACAGTCTATTCTCCATAATCATATAGGACAGTAGATTTTAGACCTGCAGAGAAAAGGCTTCTGAAACAGTGGGAAGAGATTGCTCTCATCTTATCTTAGATACTCCTAGAAACAGAGATGTCATCCTTTTTCCCAGGGAGCACTTCTAGTCAGAAGAGATGAGCATGTAATGACACCTGCCAGCTGGAACTGATATAGGCAAACAACTTCTTAGAGTTGGAGGGAAAGACATTTTTCTGTGGGTCCAGCCTTCCTGTCCCTGGCCTGTCAGGCCAGTTACATGTAAGGAAACCATTGCTTGTACACTGGTAAAAAGTTCATTTGCAGCTGTGTAAACCTCCCAGGTAGGAGTAGTTTTATTAATGATGAACACGAGGACAGCTAGAAGCAGCCTTCTGCTTTCCCATGTCTGTACTCTATCAGCAATCTGGGCCCTTCCAGGGCAGGGTAAAATACAGGCCTTGTTTCATCCCACAGTGATAGGGAGGAAAAAGGTTTAAGTAAAACCAATTAAAAGTCTTTCCAGGGGACTAACACATTTTAGATTCTAGTATCCCAAAGGAATGAAGTTTCCTCCCAGCAGGTCTTTGAAGAAAGTCTGAAGTGAAGTTTAACCCTTCTTACAGTCCAGCATACTGTGGCCTGGCAGTTTTTACGATCCATTGGATTTTCCTTTTGCCAGGTCCGATTTGTGGAAGGAGAGAAAGTCTCCTGGGAGCTCACAGCCACTTCTCAGAAATGTTTCAATGTCCAGGAATCATATGAATGATCATACGTCCAGGAATGATATGAAGAGTATATCACAGGACAGAGTTATGCAGCTAGAGGATGTACTCAGGATGCCCTGTGTCTGAACAGAAGGTCCTTTGGGATTGGTAATGCGCTGCAAAAAAAAAAAGTTTTGTGGATGCACTGAGAGGTATGAAAATTGTTGTATGTGCATTTTGGTTGTGATTTGGGAGCTGAAAAATTGCCAATGGGTGAACTATTCATATTGAATCAAAACTGGCACTCTTTTGGATCCAAACCTTCTAGATATTCATACTTTGTTTGGCATGAAAGGTTGTGTTCCATTCAAGATAAATGTTTTTCTTTCAAAACATTTTTAAGAAAAACAGTGTCCTACAGCGATACTCCAGGCTCCAAATATGAAAGATCCGAGCTCAGTTGATGCTTCTGCACTCAGGGTTTGAAATTTAGTAAGAAAATTTCCTCTCAACAAGGGGGAAGAATGAAGGTGCTAATGTACTGATGTTTATAGCTGCAGAAATGGAGAAACTGAGGCAATATTTCTTAAGGCAAGCCAGGGCTGTGTAATTGCTGTGCAATTTAAACCATGTAGGAATGGCAGGTGGAAATCTAAATCACCTTTGCAAATGGAGCCAGCAGGGCCAGAGCAACCCTTTCAGTGGGCTGATGTACTCAGAATTTAAAGCATGGTGCAAAAAAGCATAAGTGTTCCCTAAGCCTTCAGGGATACTCAAGTGGCACCATGACTGCCATTGCTGGCATAACAATGGTAACTGAGGTGGATACAGCCTAAGCTTGCAATAGGATAATGTTCTTTGAATGGACTTAGGCAGACAATGGAGGATTTTGGAGGAGGATGAGGCTGCTATTTTAGGAAACTTGCAGTAGACTGTCACACAGCATAATAGCATCTGAACACGTGTGGTTGCACAAACTTGTTTCCAATAGCTTTAAACCCAAACCGCAGAATTGGCATAAAACCTCTGCTTTGTCAGGTGTTGGTAGATGTCATTTAAACACTGTTTCAACTGGAAACCTCAAATATTTAGGCTGCCATGAAGGCTTGGCTGGTAGCTGGGAAAACAAGGTGGAGTTTCTGGGAATGAAAATCCTCTCCTCCCAACAACTCATATGACAGTCTCCCTCTAGTCCCAGGATGAAAACTACTGAAAATTTGTTGACTAAAATCATCTAGCTAATGTGATGCGAAACATACTGCCCAAGAGAAGCAGTAACGTCAGGGCCATCGATGGGACTGTGTGCAAAGCAGTGGGTTCAGACACTACATGGAAAGCAGAAAGAGGGATGGGAGGTGCTGGGGGTGTTCAGGCTGCTAAGATGCTTCGTGCTTCTCCTTCACGGGAATATTGTTTTTCCCCCTAACCAAGAGGCTGTGGGGAGGGGAGCTGCAAGTGACTAATTCAATTAGACATTATCCTTACAGGGTGCTGTATTGACAGCTATACTCAAACCTTTCTGACCTACTCATCTGTTGGCATAACAAGATTGCAGCTTATCTGATTTACCGTGTAATATTCTCACGCCACCTGCTTGTATACAAGAATAAGCTTTCCTGCCTGTAGCCACGGGAGCCCAGAGAGGATCAGAGCTGTGTCCCTTGCCCCTCCTGGGCCAGGGTCTTCTTCTCTCCCCCAGAGTCTGGGCCCCTCCTTCAGCTGCACATGGATTGTCACTTGCCACATGGAGAGCTAGTGTGCAAAACCTGATGGGTCTTGCTCAGCATCCTCCCCCTGTCCTTCCCCTCTGTGGCTCTCCAGGGACATTTAGGTGCCACCACAGCACAACCTTGCCACCTGGGATCTCACCACAGAGTCTGCTGGGTCCCATTCCTGGCCTGTGGTCCCAGCTAGTGCAGCCACCAGCGGGTGGGATACTGCCACAATCCTCCTGTCCGCACATGCGGTAAAGCTGGTTGGGGCTGGACCAGGGACAGAGTGCGCCTGGGCTACCCTTCATCAGGAACTCAGGGGCTGGAGAACCTCCTGCAGCCTGTGCAAGCACCGAGTCCTGCCCCTAGAGCTGGTAGGAGCCTGACAGAGGTGCGGGGTGGCAGCAGTGGGGACACGTGTCAGCTAGGGCATGTGCACGAGCACAGCTGAAGACATATTTGGTTTAGAGCAATCTGACTGTCACACAGAAATACAGCAATCTGACACACACACAGGAGCCCAGCAGCAGACTCTAGGTCTGCAGAAAATTCAGTTGAGCAGTAGCTGGTCATGCTAGAGCTGTATTTCCTTGCTGGCAGGACAGCTGATAGCTGACTTGTAGCCAGGTCAATAAATGTTCGCAAAAACGTATAAATCCCTTGCACTTTTGTGTACAGGAGAAAAGTGTGCTGCTGGCAGACCGGTTGCAAAGGGCAAGCACTTGGTCATAGGCTTGAATTTTAGCCAGAATGTTGACTCCACCTTGTCGTGACAAAGGAACATCAGCCCTCAACTCATTAATTCCTTTGGAGAATTACCTTAAAATTAGCATACAGCATTTTGTATTGCATTGATGAATTGCAGGAATTAGTCAGAGATTTCCATCTGAATGGTTCTCATAGAAAGGAGGTGGGTTTCTGAAAGCACACAGGTCATTTTGGGGTTTGTCAAGTCTGATTGTTACTTTTTTTGAGAGATATTTGTGAGGAAATGTATATCTGCATGCCACAAGACTGTAAATGTACCTGAGCCTTTAAGTCACCACAGGTCAGATGTGCCTTCTTGACTTCCTTCTCCTTGTATATGTTGTAAATATGCTCAGATTCTCTTATTCTTAATTTCATGGAGAGATGGCTCTGATAAAAAATATTACAATGCAGTAGCATCGACAATTTCTGACCTAAGTCTGTATGAGTTTATTATGTTTCAACTGACAGATTGTATCCAAAGCTCTTAGCACAAATCACTGAACCTTGAATAAGAAGATTACTTCATTCATCAAATGTTCTGTGAAGCTGAAGGACTAAAAAGATCATTAAACTCTTCTCAAACTAAGCCACGTGCACAAAATACTTCCTTCCCAAGTTTCTTCCCAAAATGTTCTGGGTACAGAATTAAGGAAAGCTCGATTGTAGGACATTCCAAGAAGGAACACTGATGACACAAAAAATATGTGCTCAGATGTACCCAGATACAGGCTTGCTTTTGCGGTATTGTGAAGAAACAAGGAAGAAAAGAGGAGAGGCTCTAAGGAAAGATTTGCAGATGTTTGCAGAACAAGAGGACAGCATCACAGGGAATCAATGAGGGAAATGATCTGTGGGAAATGTGGCCACAAAACTGGGGGAAAAAAGGCAGAGAGCAGGATTGTTTAGCAGAAAAGGAAGGGAGCAGAGAAAATGACTCTAACTTCAAGAGTAATGGAAGAGCAAGTAATGAGGAATTAAAAAGGGCTACTAAGTCTATAAAAAGCTGTGGAAACAGAAGGGTGGGAACAAGCAGAGCCACCATGGAGAAGAAGAATTCAAGCCCAGAAATCAGAAGAAGCTGGGAGTGCCTGTGTAGTTTCAGTGCACGTGTCAGAACAGTATAAAGAGGTTTGCAGCATCGGCAGACGCAAGGCTGCAGCAAAGAGGAAGCAAGTACTCATATTCCAGGGACCAGCAGCAGGGGTGGTCACACAGGAGTTTCCCTGGCTCTAACCAGTGAAGCGGTCATAACTCCTAACCAGGAGTGGCCATAGCTCCCCTGCCAGGCCTGCAGGCACAGAACTGCAGTGAGTCCTGCAGAGGTTTTGATGATATTGGGGCACACTGTGGCCTGCCTCCTCTTCCTTCTCTTCTTGTGGGCAGAGGGATTCTTAGTGACCGGTTCCTGCAGAGGAGGTGGCTGCAGTGGTGGTACTTTTAATGGGCCTCTCTCTCTGAGGCAACCCTGCAATTTTCAGTGTTTCCAGCTTGTTGCTCAGTCTGAAGCAGATGAAAGCTTGGTCTTCAGGCTGAGTATTCCAGTTGTAAATTTACAGAAGTGGTAACACTGTGGGACTCTGAGATTTGACTGGAACCTCTGGGCTTGTCCTTAAATAAATAATTTTTCTGTGTCAGTGATGAGAGGCATGCCATGGTGAAAACAGTGAACTTTCCTACCTACGGAAGACTTACACTATCTAAAGTCTTGCAGCTTTAAAGATCATGTGCTTAAAGCATAAAACAAACAAAAAAAATCCTCCATGAAAAAAAAAACAATCAATTATTTTTGACAGCATAGAAAATTCCTCTCTTTTCCCAAGCTACGTACTTCCATCCATTCCTCCTGCAGAAGAAGAAGAGATAGAAAGCTGAAGTGCAGTTGTATGTGAAAGCCTTTGCTTATTCTCTAGCTCTGTGACTCACTAATCAGCCTTGTGTTCAGAGCTGCCCTCCCTTTGGAGTGCAGAAAGGTGCTCTGACCTAAACCTTCCCTCCTTGCACCTTCTGTTGCACATGGAAACTGTGTCCTCTAACACCTACTAAGACCAGGTGGCCTAATGGCTTTTGACTGCATGCACATACAGATTTCCTTGGCTTTTGTAATTTGTGCTTCTGGTTTTAGCTTTTAAATCCATCATCAGGGCTTGCATGGACATCCTGGCTTATCCATAACTACTCAAGCTCTGTGCCAGCAGTATCACTTTTGTAAAGCACCTTGAGATGCATAGTGCGTAAGGAGCTGTATATATCCCATTGGAATAATCTGGTGCAATAATCTGGAGGCAGAATTTACAATCTGAAACATGTGGACATATGGTCTCCTGTTACATCATGCTTTGCAACCAGTTAGAGTCTATAGATTTATCCCTGTGTTTTTTGTGTTAAGTGGTTTCTGTTGCATGAACAGAAAAGAGAATACTACATACATGGTTTATACCTTCAGGGATATTCACATAACCTCTGTGCCTCCTGGTTTTTGGAAGGCATCCTGGGAATAACACCAGGGATTAAATTAACTTTGGTCTGTTACCTCATTGCAAAATGTGGGAGAGGGTACTGCTGCCCAAACAACACAATCTCCTTCCTCCCATCTTCTCCCAGGAGAAAAATAGGATCAGGCCATATAGATATGTCAGAGATCTTTTCAAGTGTAAAGACCTTAACTCCAGAGAACTGAGCTCCTTTCCTGTTTGCAGGTGCTGCCCTACTTGTCCAAAACAAAATGGCAGACCCTCCAGTCTTTATGTGCTGAAAGGGCTGGTCTTTGCCCTCCAGGACCTGGCAGCTTGGCATGAAAAAGGCAAATACTGTATCTTTAAACAAATGTTGCAACTAAAATGAATAAACCTGCCAATGTCTGGCAATAGATCAGCTCAGTAGTAGTAAATATTAGATTTGTATAGAGATATGTCAACAGTATAGTAAGTACTAGAAAACAACAAACAAAAAGTTCATCTTTTTATCTGATGGCCACGAAGATGTCTCTTTTTCATGAGGTTGCCTCAGGCCTGAATGGTCTTTTGGTAGAGATTAGTAACAGGCCGTTTGCAAAACTCATGCATTGGAGAGGAAATCCAGCAGCTCGCTGATGAAGCTGCAACCACCATCCATACAGTTGTGCAGAAACCAGGAGGTGGCACAAAACCCGGTATGTTTCTTTGGCCAGCACATCACTGTGTGCTAAAATCTCACTGAAGGAGAGATTTTAGCGAGCTGTGCAGTCACCTTATTCTACCAGGGCAGCAAGATGCTGAAGGATTTGGAAGCGAGTCTACAACTTTATTTCTCTGGCAAGCTCTTGTCAATGGCTCTGAAAAAACCATTCCCTCCAGGCTGACTGCCCACGGTGGCAGAGAGGCTGAGGCTTCACGACTTGCTTTGAGCAGCCCCCTGTTTCACTTGCAAACAGGGTGACGTTTGTGCCTTTGTCTGAGATGTGTTGTGAGCATGGGAGCATGTGAGGCCCTGCTCTACCAATCGTCAGTCAACTCATTCAGCAAGAATTACACTATCATTTTTCAGAAGGGAAAGGTGTCTTTCAGTTCCTGTCTTTTAAAACTGTGAGGTATTTGAATATTGCCTTGAAAGTCCTAAGGCAGTGATTTATGATGCCTTTTTAACCTAATTATATAACACACCCAAGAATCTTACCCTTGAACCACAGAAGAACAAACTTCAAATTATTTCCTCTTCATCTGTATTGCACAACTCTCTACCTTGGAAAAGATCAGCATTTCTGAGCAGAAGCCACAGAAACTGAAAACCTCTATGTCCACAGCCGTCATGTGGTATCGCACTATGAGGAAGCCTTATTTCTCCTGCCTCCTGCCCTGACGAAGGAGTGGAGCAGATTATCACCGTCCTCTCAGCCCTTGGCAAACTTGGGACTGGGATGTGTGTTCTCCAGCAATGCAGGTGCAAGTGTGTGACATCCCCAAAAAATAGCCCGGCATCCTCAGCAGCGTGAATTAGATCTGAAGGTAGAGGATGAAGTCCCTGCCACTCACGGTGCAATAACCACTGCAGCAGCTGTCAGGGGCGACTCAGAATGCACGTACACGTAGCTGCTCTCCAGTGCCCTGGCAAAGAAGCCCACAGCTTGATCGCCCACTGGACAGCAGAGAACTTAGTGCCTGGTGCAGGAGCATATTTAGAGCTCTCGTCCTGTGCCATCGGCTGCTGAGCTAGCAGCACAAGTTACTAGATCTGAGATGGCAGTGCAATTGCAGTAATTCCCAGAGCAGTTTACCCACTGCTTATTCCAATAATAAGGTAAAAGGAGGAGGACCTGCTAGGCGCAGGAAATCCAGAACTGTTGCTGCTGTATTTCACAGGATAGGGAAGAAGATAAGATTAACCATCTCATCTGCATACCTGTTTTGCTGCAAGTCATTAAAACTACCAGTTACCCTTGTGCTGAGTCCAGCACACTGAATGGTCAGGCCACCTCTTCTACTAAAAACCAGACAGTTTTGATGAGCAGGTCTGGAACAGGCTCTTGGGTATCTTCTTTGACAACCAAAGCCAGTAGGGCATCTTTGTTTTTATAAAATCAGTTTCATGTTACATCAAATTCCACAAGCCCAGGAATATGTTTCAATGCTTTGATTCTTCCCTTTTTTTTTTTAACTATGCCCAGCACAAATGACCATAATACTGAAAAAATGAAGGTAAATTTGCTTTTGTTTTCTTCATGCTCCAAACAGCAAATAATGCAGTGACAGATGTTATGCTCACCAACCAAAATCTTGTGCTGTGATTAGCTATTATTAGCATGTGTCTAATCCCCAGGGGATTAAGTGGTTCATCTAAGCATGGCTTCGAGTGTCACCTATGTCTCATATGGACATTAACTAATCTGTTTTGTTGGAAACAGATGAAGTGATAAATGTTTGGAAGCCTTCTAATTCACAGAAAACACTGCAGTTTGTTCTCTGTCAAGTCCCCACGTCAGGGTGGAAGAGCACATTTCATACTCAGTGTCAGCCCCTTTAAGATCTGATGGGCATCTAGCCCCGAAGTGCAGTTTAAGAAGTTACTTTTTGTGTGACTCTTTAAGTGGCCAAGCAGTCCCAGTTACCATTGGCTCATTCCTGTGTGGACTTGCCCAGGCTGCCTCTGAAGACATGGAGACAGCATGAACAGGGTATGTTCAGTCACCATGCTGCATGCAAACTTCCACTGCCTCCCGCTAAAGTGTAAATGGAAGCTGCACGGGGGCCAGATTAAAGTTTCCTCTGGCAGCATTTTCCTGACAATGGCCAGCCCTGAACTGAGCTGCCTGGAAAGCAACACAATTCACCCCAGCTACAGGGCAAAGTTGTGTGCTTCTATTCAGGAATTCCTGGGCAAGAGGTGGTAAGTGATCACTGGAGCAAGCCCAAAACATCCAGAAGGCTTTAGCCTCACTCCGGAAGTCCAGACTGTTTGACCTGAACCGAAAGCTTCGGGACTTCCTGGGCTCACTCCATAGGAATTACAGAGTTGTCTCTAGTGGTTATGTTCAAGGCTCCCCAGCAGTGAGGAATAGCTGCTAATACTGGCAACTCCTACTTGAATGTCTGAAGCCTTAGAGCTCCCAGGTGAGGCTAGGAGTAAGAGTACAGGAGCAGCCTTTGCATTTGGGGGAATTCTTCAGGTGCTTGAGAATGACAGGCATGGTTCACTGCCTAAAGTACTCTTCTAGCGATTTCTGCCTTCTCATCTTTTTGTGATGTATTGTATCCCCATGGAAGGCTACTAGAAGGAACACTTTAGGAAGGAGAGAGCTGCAGTATTTATGTAACTGGAAATGTTGACAAAATTAGCTAGGAAGAATGTACATAAAAATGTTCCAGTGCACAGGAGAACTGATGACTCCCAAGATTTTGCACAAACATGCAAACGTGAGGGCAAAACTGCCTTTTTGCACCTTTTTGTCCCCTCCCACATGTAGGTAATGCATAATGTCTTCCTCCTCTTGCAAGGATCATCTTAATTTGATGATGCAGGTATCAGAAGATCTAATTATGTACCTGCTTCATGCGAGTTGTCAAACTTGAACACGTGCCTATGCAGATGTGTGTGTATAGTCCAAGTGCCTCTCTAATTAATGCTCTATGCTTATTCTCCTAACATGTGTTAGAAGCAGAAAGACTTCAATGACAGAAAGCAGTGGTACAATCAAATCAGTAGATTTATTAGCTTTCTGGGCAGCTTTTTCCATTATGTAAAAGCTGTGTTTGTATTAGTATAGCAGTCAGACCCACCAGCGTGAGGATTACAGTTGGTTTTTACATAATGGATTATCCAAGATTAAGTGTTTTATTCAGGCACACGAGCAAAAATAACCAATTAGTGACTTTGGCAGATTCCTTATTTAAAGGGAGCTGGAGGACAATTGACACAAAACTCTCCTGCTACCTGCGGCCCAAAGACTGAAGCAGAGTAGTCTCAAGGATCTCCAACATCTCTACTCAGCAGGTAGGTCTCTCTTCAGCAGAGGTGGATCAGACTGGCATCTCTTGCAGCAGGGAGGTGCAGCTTGCATGGCAGCAGCTAGAACAGAGTAGCTGCATGGGTGTTTGGGCTCTGGGTTGGTAGCTCAGCTTGGATGGTGTTGACAAGCATGAGGTAACTGTTTTATCTTGGCATCAGGACAGGTATTCAGGGTCAAACACTCTGCAAGAATGTATCATGAGGGTGCTCTCTTCCCAAACTCTGAGAAACAAATATACTGGGATATGGATGAGCTGGGACACCCAAGGAGAAAAATAAAGCCATGGGCACCTAGTGGTTGTGCTGCAATGACAGACCAAGCCGCTAGAAAATTAATACTGTTTGTCATGTTTGTTGAAGGAATGGTCAGAGGGCAGCCAGTACCAAGGTGTATTATGCCATTAGAGCAGGCACCTAGAAAAGGCCTGTTTTGGTGATGAGAACTGGTGATAAGGAACACGGCTTTGCTGGCTTGAAAGCAAAGTGGACATTCACTGTGAAATAATTAGAAACAACATCTTTACAATGAACAGGGATTTACCAGAGCTCATCAGAACACTTTTCTTCCTGTGAAAACAAAACTTAAAACATTTCAAATTTTACCATTTCTTTCCGACCCTATCCATAGCCTGGCTTGATTTATAACACAAAAATACCATGAATTGCATTACTACTACTGGCAAGCAAAACACTCTTGCAAAGTAGTTGCCACTGATGTTCAGTTTTGGCTGAATTTAGGCACCACAATGACTCAGTATCAGTGGAAGAGTTGGTTGTCTACTTAGTATGGAAAGAAACTAGTTTTAAAATGATGGACATGCATCTGTAGCATGAGCTACCTCCATCTACTGCACGAAATTAACTCCCATGTCTGCTTTTGTCTTGCAGAATGAAATACACACAGTATGTTTTCCTGGCCTCGGTCTTCTACACTGTTGAATATACCCTAGCTCAGACCTGTGCAGTGGAGTCTTTCGCTGTGAAAGACAATTTTGATCCAAAAAGGGTAATTATGGTTACTGCAATAGTACATGTGAAGAAGCTTTACATATAAACTGTTTTTCCAAGTTTTGAGTTTTGTTCATCCAAACGGGTTCTTCACCAAAAAGTTAACTTCTTTCATATGCTGTCTTGCAGATGCTGTTCCTGTAGTTTGCTTTTCTCAGTACTGTTTAACCTTCTGAACATTATGGTAAAACTGGCCTTGAAAGCCAGGGATGTTACTCAGTTAGAGGTCATCTTCTGTTAGCTCAGCTGAGCTTTGAGCAGTTCCGTAAAAGGAACAATTTAGATTCACATCAGAGAGGAAGCTCAAGCAGAAGCCCTAGGGTACTTGCGTCCACCACTAGTCATTCTTGGGAGTCATAGCAAATGGAAATCTTACCTAGTCTGGTATCCTGAACACTGACTCATGTTTAAACACATCATTTGTGCTTCTGAGGAGGAAATGAGGGCTAACTTGCTGTTGGAAAGGTCCAGACATGTGTCAGTACCTATTTTAACTAATGGTCAGCAAACACTACAATTCCAGGGGCAGCTGGGATGTGGCAAGCACTTTCTCTATACAAGATTGGCTTTGCTGGAAACAAATCATGTCCAGGGAGAGTATTGGGAATATCCCACTTTTAAAAAGTCAAAGTTTTCTCTCCGGCTCCTATATTTGGGAATTAAGGGCTTGCAGGGTTAAGCATATAACTTGCCTAACAGATTTCATTAGCTTCACTGCAGAATCAAATTTAACACAGATAGATCCTGCTCTTCTCAGCATTTCTACAGATAACATTAACTTTTAAGGGTCTTCCTCTCTATTAGTCACCTGTTCATATCTAGTTTTCATTTTACTAGATAGTTCTTATATATTTTCTGGAGCCCTTTTTTTGCATGAACATATTCTTTCCCTTAATCTCCCATTTCTCTCTGTTGTTACTCTCCCCAACACACCCTCTCCTTGTTTTGAGTACATAGTCATCACTTTCTGCCTTGCGGGGTAGACCCTTTTCCCCGTCTGAGGATGTGGCCCCTGGAAGCCACAAAGATTGTCTCCAGCCAGCTTGCTACAGTCTTTGTGCCTGCAATTTGATATTGTTAAATTTGGTATTGTATTTCATGGAAAAGAAGGGCCTTGAACAGGAGCAGGGAAGAACCAGTCTCTCAGAAGACATCTTAGTATGGGAGATGCTTTTGGTGTGGGGTCACTGTGACAGGAATGTCTCACTTGACAGGGAGTACATGCACACAGCAGTGCAGAGCTGCTAGACTCACTCCTTCTGGCACAGAGGGTTCATCAGGCAGCACTGCAGGATCTGCGTGCTACATTCCCACCCAAACTCAGACTCGCATTTATCAGGCAATGGGAAGTTAGAAAGGCACTTCGATCACAAAATGGTTTTTGTGCTAATCTTGCCATGGTGGTTAATCCAGATATTAATACACTTTCATGACAGTATGCAGGGAAATGGTATGCCCTGGCCAAGAAGGATCCAGAAGGTCTTTTCCTTCAGGACAACATCTCTGCTGAATACACCGTGGAGGAAGATGGCACAATGACAGCATCCTCCAAAGGCCGAGTGAAGCTTTTTGGGTGAGCTCTCTTGACTTTCAGCTCTAGCTGCTGCCATGAGGTACTGGATGAGGGGGACATGGATGGTGATCTATCCTGAACACACAACATGGCTGGGTTTTCTTCAGCAAAAAGGGAAGTTTAGCCAAGGTGTTAGATTAGAAGCTAGAGGTTAGAGATGTTTGAGTCCTGAATTTCTTCTCAGCCTGGCTCAGGTTTGGGTCTATCACAAAACTACTGCATAAAGTCAATTATTAAGTCGAATCTGGTTAGATAAATTAATTGCAATCAAGTAAAGGAGATAATGAAGGCTGTGGGGCTGTGAGGGCAGGACAACCCTCATTTCATTGAGAGGTTATGGGGAAGGAGAGGAGCATTACTTTCACAGATGTCTCCACACAGTGTTGGGCAGGTTTCTGAGGAGAACATGTGGTTAACGCTTAGATGTAATTGCAATGCTTGAATGGACAGATGGCAGGAAGCTTAGAGTTTTGCCAGTTGGTCATGATTACTACAAGGAATTACAGCATGTAAAGAGATTAAATAGCTTTCTGTGTGCAGAAAAGAAAATCTGGGGCTTCCAATAGGCTAGCGCTAGCAGGTGGCTATGAACCTTGTACATCTTAACAGCGCAGCACTCCAGGATATTTTGGGAATAGGCAAATGAAGCTTTGCAGGCATGTCACACAGTGCCAGCAGGAAGATTCCTGGAAGGACTCTTCAGAAAACAAGTGGGGTCTCAAGGCTGCTGCAAATTTTATTTCTGCAAAGGCAGGATAAGGGGAAGCACAGCCTGAGCAAGGAGGGAAATGAAGACCCTTCCACTGTTTCACAAGCCCAGGTAATGCTTGACAGTGTTGAAACATTGGTGGCATTCAAAGCAAACAGATACCAGGGAAGGTTGTTGGAACAAGCGGACTCCCACAGGGTGTCTCAAAGGCTGTGTGATGGCTTTTCACCAGCTTAGCAGCGGAGCTGTAACTATTACTGTCCTTGTAACAGACATCCCTGTGCTCTTATTGCTGGGAAAGGTTAGACAGGGGACAGCCAACTCCCTCTGCCTGGGGCACAGCTACTGACCCCAAATGAGCCCAAATACAGGCCAGCTCACCCTGCAGGCTGCTAGCAGGGAGCCAAGAAACCACGTTCATTATTGTGCTTGGTGGCTGTCTGCTTGTAGAGAAATGGGTGGTAAAAAGCCTACTGAACTGAAGGAGGGTCAGGGCACTGCCCCAGCCACAGCGTAGCCGTACAGCAGAGCTGGGGACCAGACAGCAGCAGCAATCACTGGCAGTGACTGGGGGGGTGTCGCGGATTTGCATTACTTACACAGTGACTTTGCATTAAGGAAGGCCATGCCCATGCCTGAGGTAAGTGTGACCAAGTCCTGAATGAGGGGCACCCATTTGAAGCTCTCATGCTGCCAGGTTTTACCTTGAGTCTTATGGATCTCGTTGCAGTTTCTGGGTGATCTGTGCTGACATGGCAGCTCAGTATACGGTACCTGACCCAACCACTCCAGCAAAAATGTATATGACCTACCAGGGACTGGCCAGCTACCTCTCCAGTGGCGGTGAGTGAAATTCTCCAGCCCCCTGACACTAGTCAATTGCTTACAACTGTCCAGATGTGTGTTTCAACATACAAGCAGGAAAAACAGTTCAGCTCAGATTGCTTCAAGTGAAGACAAAACATCCTTTTTCGGGGGAAATGCTTTATCCAAGCAGTGAATTTTATCTCCACAGAAAGGGCAGCATCCAGAGACTCCTCAGAGATCTCTCTTGTCCACCATGTACGTTAACATGGAGGCTTAGAGGCATTGGGCCACACACATGGATTTTGTACAGCCAAGTGTGGTGTTGAACCTCGGGAAGCAATACTTCCTTGGCCCCACTGTGGGCGTTATAAAAGTGCTGAGGTCGGTCACCCTTGTACTCCTCACAGCTAAACAAAGGAGACAGGTGGACCCACAGCTGCACCCCAGCAACAAGACATTTCTCCTCAGGCAGACAGACCTGGACTCTAAGAAATGGAGCTGTTAACTCAAGTTGCCCTCTCAGAAACTGTTCATGCTGAACCTCAGTTATGTGCCCTGCAAAGCCCATCCTTTGTGCCCAAGCCTCCCATAGCTGCAGCTCTCCAGCTGTAGAAGTCGGGGAGGACTTCTAATATGTAAGAAAGACATACACGCACTTAGTACTGGCAGATAAGCCACACCAAAAAGAACTTAGTTGAGCAAGGCTAGAAAACAGGAGGAATGTTTTACTGAGGCTTCTTGTATAGGAAATGTAATCTGTACTGTGTGTCCTTTCTTCCACCATGCTTGAGCAAGCAACACAGAGATACTTTGTCATTGAAAACATAGAAAATCCTTGTCCTAATACTTCTAGCCTAAGAAACAGAAGGTGAAAATGCACTGAGCATCATGGGGAAAAACATGGTCTCAAGATGCCCTGTGCTTGTCCCAGTTCTCCCCTTCACAGTGTGGAGATAAACTAGATGTGTGACGTGATTATAGATCCTTTGGAAAGTTATCCCTGCCATGTGTTGAAGTTTGTCATGTCCCTGCTGAAGGATCTACCTCTGCTCTGTTTTGCCCACTGTGACAAACCCATGTGTTCTGATGTTTCAGGGGACAACTACTGGGTGATTGACACCGACTATGATAACTATGCCATCACCTACGCCTGCCGCAGTCTGAAGGAGGACGGCTCCTGTGATGATGGCTATTCCCTGATCTTCTCGCGCAATCCCCGTGGCCTCCCCCCAGCCATCCAGCGCATTGTGCGCCAGAAGCAGGAAGAAATCTGCATGTCTGGCCAGTTCCAGCCTGTGCTTCAGTCAGGTACTTGCGGCTAATTAGCAAACTCACTGAGCTGTACAGTAGGTGATTGCATTTGCTGTTAATGTGACAGAACTACAGCAAACCCAGTTGTTCATTTTTAGCAAATGTTTCTTAATGTTAGATCTAATAGGAAAAGAGCTACAAAGGGGAATCCATGCAAGGGTAAGAGCCTGCTACAGGCTGGTTCTGCAGCCTTCAGGTTGCTAGTTACAGGAATCCTGTGTGTTGAAACTGGTACCCTACCAGAAGAAGATCAGCCTTGTTGCTGTATTAGACAGGACAGGGATGGATGCAACAAGCCGGTGTTCCTGCACTTGGAAATGCTTGCCTTGGCCGCTTGCATAATAGTATCTTACCTTGGGTCTGTGCAGTGTCCTCCAGGAAAGGCTGAGAAGGTGCCTCCAGGAAGGACCACCCTCACACTCCTTAGTTCCATTGTGACTTGTGTCCTGTGTGGTCTGAGTAGCAGGGGTGAGGGGCTCTGAGCAGCATTTCTGACTGTGTCTGCCAGCAGTGGGAGTCAGCAGCTGCACCACATACATGCAAACAGACCATGTCTAAAGCCCATTTTGAGAACATTCTTCCGGAGGTACAGGAATTGATCTTCTAGTTCAAATGCTGTCCGTGAGATAGGCAGATACTTTTTTAGAGCTATGCTGGAGGCAGAAATTCCTCTTTGTTGGCAGTTGAGTACCCACACCGGTCACATCCTCAGTGCCTTGCCTTGCCCCTTTACTAAGCCACGTAACAGCTAAAACTTCCTGAACAGCACATCGTTGTGTCAGCCAGTCCTCCACTACAGAGCAGGTATCATCCAAGGCTGTGGCCACGGCATGGGCAGCCCTGCCCCACACCCCTCTGTACTGCTCCCTGTAGCAGAGGGAAGGCAGCTGGTTTGCAGGGTCACGGCTGGGCACTCAGGAAAGCTGAAAGCCCACGGCTAGCTGGGAAAGGCTGCCTGAGTCTGTGCCAATAGACACAGAGCAACACAAACAGCAAGTTTTGCACCCCTCACCCTAGTCTTGTACTGTGATTCAAAAGCACCTTAGGAAGGTTGTAGCTACAGCTTCAATGGAGACTAAATGCACTTTTGGAGTGCTAAAGCACTTTGCAAATTGACTTACACAGACTAAAGTTTACTTTTCTTTCTTTCCAGGGGCCTGCTAAAAGTATGCTTCTGATCCTATCCTTCAGCACAGAAACCAGACCTCTTGGTCTTGAAGTTGCCACTCAACTAATAATAAAAAAAAAAATCATAGTATGGAATAGTGTGTTTTTCCTCAAAAACACATGAAAATATTGGGGGATCTGTAAACTGTGTGCAATATAATAGTGATATTTGAATTTTCAATGGAATACCTAGTGTGGCATTTGTCAATAAATGTTTTTGAAAAAAAGGCACCTCTGGAACTGGTTTTTATTACCTGCTGTCCTGTCTATTGGGGAGCAGAAAGACTAAGGATGCTCACTGAGGACAGGTGAGACAGCAGCCAAGGGTGTTCTCAGCACAGGTGGGGCAGTGTCGCTCCCCAGCAGGGGAGCAGGGCAAGGATGGTGAGAGGGGCAGGTCCCCTGACAGTGCTGATCATCAGACAAGAGCACGATGACAGCGCAGGTCTGGGATTCACCTAGGAAGTCCAGCCAGCGAGGGCAGCAAGGCACAGGGCAGGGTGCAGGCATGCCAGTGAGATAGCCAAAACCAGGACTGGAGAGCGTGTCTGAGGCAGAGCTACCTGCAGCAAGGCTCCCAAGGGGCGAACCACAAATGCAGTAAAACAGACACTACTTTCAATCACACTGGACATTGCTTTAAATGAGCAGGTGCTTGCATTCTAATGGCATTACCAGTAATTTGCTCCCCTCTGCCTTCATAATCCAGTTTTCAATATCTGAAAGGTATAGAACTGAAAGATATAGAACAGACTGGTTTTATGCCCAAGGATTTCATAGGTAGAGAAAACCAAAAGAAGAGTACCTAGAAATCTCCATGTAGAAAAAGGGTAACCCAAGCCAGCATTATTGACATGTATTTCCCACTGCTTTTAGTAAAATCACTTTCACTTTGTGTTTCCTAGTAATAAAAATATCAGTCTAAAACACCCCAGAACCCTGCTGAACCCTGCAGTTTGTCAACCACACAAATTTTTACAAGTTATAATTACCAAGCACAGAGGTAAGACCAAGCTGAACAGCCTGTACTCCTGAGGCTTCCAAAAGGTGTGTGGCACAAGGCTAGTGTCGACTGAAGACCTTCAGAGCACTGCACTGTTAAACAGCCTCTGCAAGATGCTTGCACAATCTTACCTACAGTAATGGGAAAGAACATAGAAACCAAAGACCAGAGACACTCTCCAGGACCAGAGACATTATCCCAGGGATGCAGCAAAGTCTCTCAAACTTGTATTTCCCAGGATTTCCTGGCAATACTCATAAGGCTCTCAACTCACTTGAACAAAGGTGTCCTTGCTCTTCAGGTCTAGGGAAAACTACGCTGACAGGGAACAAGATTGTGAACTACCACCTAAAGCTAAGGACAGAAACAGAGGAGCACTAGCAGGCAATGCTAACAAAAGCCCACATAGGTAGAGAACTACTGAGTGTAGAAAAAATATCAGCCTTTTCTGCTGGACTAAGTGCAAGGTCAGTGCATTGATTGAATGTTCTCCACTTGCACCCTTCTCCCAGCAGGAAGTATTGGGGTGAAATCTATGAACTTAGGACTTGTATAACAACTGATTAGACAACGCTAACCCTTAGCTGAAGGAGCATGACCTTTGGCCAGAACTTTCAGACCAATACTACCAGTCTTAGAGCAGTGGGATTTTTAATGTATATGGTTATAGTAATTGTATGACCAGAGCAGATGAGAGTTGTAGCAAGAAGAGATAACCCATATGCAGGACCAAACGCATCCTTATTGTGCTTGGTGTAGTCTGTCTAGATGAGATAGGCAGTGAAATTCCTCCTCAGCCACATGAGGCAAAGCCTGCAGAATCATTGCAACATAGTGGTGATTCTGGTTGAATACATGTAGAGTTCACGTGCCCCAGGAATTGTACTTGGGGGAGCATGTTTCCATCAGGACCACAAGCAGGTCCTCACTGCGTGAGTGGTGAGTTAATGAACAGATGGGAGTTATCTCATATCCATTTCTCTCCAATGACTGCAGGAAATGTGAAAGACAAGGTAGGGTAGGGCAGGCAGCCACGAGTGTATTCTGATGAGATTTACACTTCTCTTGAAATTCTGTTGAGTTCAACACAAAACATCTCGGGTATACCTAGAGGTAGACATCTTTTGTCTGCTGTTTGAGCTGGCTGATGAAAAGCAGTCTATTATTCCTGGGTTTTAAGTTTGTGTATAGGTCCCAAGTCATAATCTCTGTCCTGCACAAACTTTCCACTAACAAGACAAAATAAAAAAATTGTTTATGCATTAAAAGGACTGTTGTTTTGTCCTCAGAAGGTCCTTTAGTGCTGGCAGAAAGACTATGACTGTGCAACAGCAGGAGGGACCCTGCAAGGATATTGTCCTTCACACACCAGTGAACCTCCTCCAGCAAGGACACTGCAAGTCCTGAGATCCGGCACTATGATACCACGTTGAGTTTGACCAGTTTTCCCTGGGTTGTGGTAACTGAGGCAATCTATACATTTAGGTTTCTACTTCAGCCTTCGTATTTTTTATGGTAAAGTTCCTTTTATGGTTCAGTTTTATGAAACGCTGGAACTTCCATGAGTCAAGCTACCTTTTACCCCTTGTGCTGGTAGGCCCTGAGAGACGCTGTGTGGCACTTGGTTGCTGCCTGGGCATGACAGTCCTTGAGAATAGTCTTTACTTCCCAAGATTAAGTTGTTGACATAAGAATTTTAAGCAGTTTCTACAACACAATGATCAGATCCTGTTTTTTACAGGCTTCATGTGAAAGACTAAAAACCAGTTTTATTGGGTAGCTCAAAAGATGGTAACAAATGTAGCATATACACAATTAGACAACGTAAAATACTCAGTTGAAAGGATCTTTCAGTTGCAAAATGGTTATATAGCCTCACAAGCTTTTGTTTGAAACGCAGGCAAACAATCCCATGTTGCAGTTGCAGTTACATACTCTTACTTGGATTAATGAACAGCAAGAGAAATACATGAGTGCTCTGCAGTCTTGCTTTGGTTATGATACTACAGAGCTACTAAGCACCTGATAGTCACACCTAGTGCTATGGATACTTGGCACTTCTGAAAACTCAAGCTGTAATGGAGGGCCGATCACTACATGTAACAGAGGAGATTAGTTAAACATGCAATTTTGGAAACACTATCAGAGTCAGCAACAGATGGTTACAGAAATCTCAAGTTTCAAGTACTAAATAGCGTTTTTCTGTACACATTAAATGATGAAAAAAGAAAACACCATTTCAAAACTTTTATACTTTGTCAGAAATAAACTCATACCTGGAAATACCAACTTCTCTCTGTAGTTGTTAATACATGTTCATTTCTTAAAGGCATGAGTTTATATCATAGCAGCAAAGAAGATTTTCAGAAGAAATCTTCTATTTTTCATGGTTTGCACATCTATACATTTTCATCCCTGCATAACAAAATCAATACTATTCACTACATCTATGTTGGGGTTTTTTTGTGTGTTTTNCTATAACCAGTGCATAGTCCTTGGTTTGATAAAGATTGCTATATTCTGATTGCCAGGGTGGGAAAATTTTAAAGCAGAAGGGCTACTCAGGTAGGACATCCTAACACACTAAACTGTCCTCTCCAGCTCCTGTATCTTCCCCTGCTTCAGACACACTAAAATCTCTCAAGACTCTATACTTGGTATTTCTCTAAATAATTTTATTTGTGGTTCCACCTCATACTGGTAAAACAACATGTGTTAACTGCTAGATTTTACTTAACTATGTACACTGGTTCTTCACTCAGGGGCTATTATCACAACTTTAAAATGTATTTTTACTATCCCCATCCAAGTAGAATGTCTCAGTAACTTTTTCTAAATTGAGAGGGTTTTCAATTCAGTAAGCTCCATGGCCCTTTTCTGTTCTGCCTGTAAGGACAAGGAATTGGAGGACTAGCACCCCTTATTAAAGGAGGCAAGAAATATTTCTTCTGAATTCTGTGACAGAATGAATCTTTTAAGGCTAATTTTCAGTACAGGCACAAGAACAAATAACCAACAAGTGAGGAGATACAAGGCCACATCTCACATACACTGACTTTTTGCATATTCTTCTTTTCTGTGCTGTAAAAGTTGAGGGTATTTGAGGTAGTTCAGCTCTCTCCTACGGTGCAAACTTGGGCACTTCTTTTTTCTGAGACCTGAATGTTTCATCAAATATGCAGTTTTTGTTGTTATGTTGGTGAGGTGGCTGATGTCAGCAAAGAGAGCAGTAGGGGATTTGTTTGTGTGACAAAGTCACTCCTCTTATGGAAAACACTCTGGCTGTTTTCACTGGCATTATCCTTCTCTCTGCAAGCCTGCAAGCTCAAACTGTGCCAGTTGTGAAAAGGGAGGAATAAAACAGCACCCCTGCAATTTCAGGGAACTTTGCTGTTTACACAAAGTGTTTGGCAGCTGCAAGCACAGCCAGTGGTGATCAGTAGCCCATGATCTAGGCTGTCACACGCTTGTGCACATGCTTTGCAAAGCACAGGAGCGCAAACTCTTCTTTGTTAATTTCCTAAGTGTCCTAAGTAGCAGCCCTGCTACATTCAAGAGTCTGCTGTCCTGTCATATGAAAACACAAAAGGCTCTAACTAGTGCTTCAGCTTTCTCCTGGCCATGCAGACCACGCTGGTCACTTACAGTCTGTGAAGGGAGGTGTTAGCTGCAAAGGCTGAAGGACACCAGGCTAGGTGATAGCAATGGAGAGAAAGAGGGACTTTCAGGGTTAGAGCCTCCGCCACAAAGAGGCAGCAGCTGACGGCCAGAGTCCAAACACGTGACTTGGACAAAAACAAAAAAGAGAAAAGGCAGGGAAGTCTGGAGGCTAGGGCTTTCTGTGCCTTCTCCCCTCTGAGTTGGTAGCCCTTCCTCGGCGTATGGGAAATAGCTCTGGCATCATGTAACGGTCACAAATACTGAGAGAGCTGGGTGGAAACCCCTCTGTGAGAGAGTGAAAAACCTCATACATCTGCAGATGTGGCAAGTGTTCTGAAATAACCCACTGTGACTAACCAGCAGGGAATAAGGGATCCTTCACTTCATGCTCTGAATGTGTCTGGTTGCTGTGCACTTTTCCATCAAACCCTTACGTCAAGACAGCCTGGCAGCTAAGGCAGGCAGTTCCCTCTCAGACAGGTCCTCCATGTGCCTTTGCTACCATCCTCACTCACACAGTGAAGCAATGGTCTTGTTCCTGCTACAGTCTGTGACCTCTATAAATCTCAGCTTGCCCTGGCCATTAGCTCAGGGTAAAATAGGGAATAAAAAATATTTATCCCCATAATTCCTAGTTAACAGGCTGAATCCCTGTCCTACGGCAGCTTCCTACCAGCTGGGTTGGCAGTTGTGGTTGTTTAATAATGCTGTCTTTTGTGCTGTGAAGAGTTAATAGGGGCAATTGCTTCTAACTTGCATTCCTAACTTCATCAGGTCATTTCCATACTCCCTCCTCACGCTGGGAGGAGTTTATTTTTCTAGGGAGTTGTCATTTGCAAGGAACATACACCACTCCGAGACCAAGCCAGGCACCACTCTTCAGAGTCACTTGAAAGCTTCAACATATCCCACGGGAAGAGAGGACAGGCCTGCCTTCCCCCAGTAGTCAATGGCACGCACTCTGTAAAAGCCGGAGACTGAGCTTCCTGCAAATGAAAAGGTTAGAAATGGTCACTGTGAAATGCTGACACCTGTGGACAATGTGAAGCAGGCACTACTCCTGTAAAATGTAGGTTTGTGGAATGGGCTGGGGAAATCAGTTCTGCACCCTAAGTAAGTGTGTCTGTGCCTGTCTGATTAAATATGATAATAAATTCCTCATGGCCCAGTACTGGCTTTTTTATCTTGTTTCACCATGGATGTCCTCTCTACTTATTAGGATTTGCAAGTATAGCTACAGGACTGCTTTCCCAGCAGTCCATTTGGAAGAAGGCTGTGATACCTGCAACACACAACTAGTCATCTCCTTTTTTTCCGACTTACATTTCTGCCTGAATTGTGCCTTTGGAACAGGTTATGTGGGGACAGGTTCAACAAAGAAGCAGAACGAGAAGCACACAGGCTTGACTGAAAACCATCTGCTCTACTCAGGAACCAGCACCACTTACTTTAAAGGTATGCAAATTGATGTTCTGTGGTTCTGCTGCTTTTTATCCTCAATCCAATTCAAAGAACACAACTTTCCTTAACAGAATCTTTGAACCCACAAGCAATATAAATTTGGGGGTATTTTATCTATTTAATTGATTTTTATGTGTGTTTTAGTGTTTTCATTCTAGAAGAAAAAGAATGCTAGAAATAATGGGTGAGGAGGAAGTTCCTAGCAATAAGGACTGCTGAGATATGATATTGTTTCAAGCAGTCTTTTTTGTTGTTGCTGGTTTTGAAACAAACAGTTAAAACTGGTATATAATATTATAATACAATAATGAATAATAATTTTAGAGATTTGCCATAGCCATGATTTACAGTCTTCGCTTGCCTGTGTAGCCTTTACATTGCAATAATAGCTCTGAACTTTTATTATGCAACCACTGCTGATGTTAAGACTTTCTCAGGGTAACACAAGCCTGTATTTCTGGTAAAAACATCTCTCAATTGCTTTTTAATAGTATCACTACGAGGCAAGGTTTGTCTGTGTTTCACCCAGCTCTCATCAGTGCTTATTATCAGTATTTGTTGGATGGTCATGTTGCACACTAGACCGCATTTGCTTAAAAAAGAAAAAAACAAAATGAAACAAAGAAAAAACCAACAACCACCACCGCTCCCCCACCCACCCTCACCCCCCACAGATAAACAAAAAAATACCCAAATAAAACATCACTACCTTCCTTCACTTGGATGTTTTATCTGAGTAAGCTTCTATTGAAAGGTCTGGTCACGGGGTTTTCTTGTGGGTTTTTTTTATTATCATTTTTGCATATTTCTACACCAGCTACAGAAGTGCTCCTTAACTTCTCAGGGACCTTGCCAGGCCTGCAGCTGGGTGACAAGTGGCTTTTGTGACAATTACCCATGGCATACTACTAATAATGTCCTCATGACTATTTGTCAATCACTGGTTGTCCTTGACAATATGGCTCTCATTGAGAATATGATCCTAAAGGAAGGGATGTGCTCTTATTTGTGATGGGACTGTATGTTACTAGCAAGTGACCTACCTTCAGTAGTTACTAAACAATGTTTCACACACTCATGAGTGGCAATATCAACAGGACAGATTACCTAATATGAGTGTTCTTGCCATACCTGGACTGTAGACCCAGAGAGTGAATATTGTGTCTTTGGCATTAATCCGCTGGTACGCTTTTCCGTCTGGTGAGAATTCCACTTCAAACGTCTTTATACACCTAGAAAAGAACACCAGAGAGGTTTCTAAATACAACTGATATGTGTTGAACAATCAAATACTAGTCTCAGGGCTATTTCAACAAGAAGGACAAAAATAAGAAATGTTCCTTTGACTCATTCCTACCAAATGTAGGATGGCATGAATTTTCAGTATTAGGAAGAACCGGGGCTCCAACAGCCCCCAGAAGAACACCTAGACTGACTTGCTACTTTGGGTATATGCAGCATCACAAAATGTCACGCATCTTTCACTCAGACACCAGCGTTATCAAGGGTGAAGACTCTAGGGAGACTGGCTTGAAAAGGAGCTAAGTCACTGCTTCCTGAGGCAATCTGGCTGTACACTGGATCACCTTTCAGAGTTCACCTACAGAGGGTTTCCAGTCAAGTCCAGCTTGCTGAAGCAAGTGGAGGTTTTCTCTTTCAGCTCACATCCCTTACAGAGATGTGCAAGATCCCACTTAGGCATCTGCTGATAATGTAACTTTTACCACGAATCTTCCTGCCACTGAATGCTGGTGAGCAACAGGCAGATTCTTTTGGTCAGGCAGCAAACTAAGCAGGGTTCCTCTTCACAGTTTGTGCATGCAGGTCCTACAGTTCATTTTGTCAGACAAATGCACTGTATCATCTATCAAGGAGCAATAATTCATTAATTTGTGAACTTGTTTTACTCTGTAGGGCTTGTGGAAACTTATGGAGTAGTATGTCGGTAATTAATTTGTATCCATTTTCTTTTAAAGCTACTTACTTTGACTTTACATAATCATCATCCCACAGCACAATGACCTGCCCCTTTGTGAGAGGGATCAAACGAACACCAGTCACCTGTCCAAAGACAGAAGCCCGTGTAAGAAAACTATACAAACCAATCAGCCAGGTCCTTACTAATAATTTGCTTTGATTTTTTTTCCACTGAGATCAGGTGTAAAAACAAAATTCTTGGCTCTGTAGCTTTTTGTAGCCTATGTCCCCCACTCATCATCCCCCACTCGTCAACCTTGCAGAGGACCTTCAGAGGCTCTGGGTACCACTATGAACACAGGTGAGACTGATGAGCAGATACAGATGTCTAATATGGTAGCCATGATTCCATTTTAGCTTTAGCTATCAATTATTAACTGGAGAGCTGTTGTCAAGCCTTGTAGCATACCACATGATTTTTAAAAAGATACTGCACTTTTCAGTCCTGCATTGCTAATTTCCCACCATGGGAACTTCCATTCATCTCAGTGATGGCTCCTATCACTACTACTTGCTATGTAGTACTTTATCTCGAATTATATCTTCAAGAGCCTTCTCATCAAAGGAGAGAAGAATTGTTTATTTACTAATTCTTACGTGGTACTTTTAAGAAAAAAATAACTCAAATGGTCTTCTTTTAAGACTTAAGGCAGGAAGCAGCTTCTGTTTTGATGTGTCTGACAGGAGAATACAACACATACTTGCTCAGGAGCTGATCTGGGCCTTGCACAGATGTGGATAAGAAAGACTGAGGGAATGGGAAGGTCTTGCTTCAGCGTCAGGATGCCACCTTCAGGAAATGGGAATGGGCCTGTTGCCAGTGGGTCCTGTGGAGCCAAAGAGTAGCACTGTGAAAAATCTCTCATTACAGCACCTAAAGAACAACTGTTAAATCAGTGTAAAGAGCCTGCATATTTACTTCAGGACTCTAAATTTCCAATAGAGTTGATACTGCTAATGCTTACAGGCATCAAAGTTCTTCACAGTGGGAAACTTCAATTTCACCTGTTTTCCAGCTCTTCAGGAAACAGAGGGTTTGTCCATCTCACAAATTGGGTTGATCACAAATGCCCTTAGGCACAATCCATCACTTCTGGTAATCTCCCATAGATGCCTTTCAGGCTAGAGGTCTTTACAAGCCATGCCCCTGTCTCTTCCCAGTGTGCAGAGCAAGCTACTGCTAGCTACAACAGCTACACAGCTGGTCTCTGGGGATGAGGCTGTACCAGATAGCCATGAGCATCTAAAATCTTGCTGCTGCCCTTTTCAACAAAGAGCTGATGTCTCCTACAGTATCCAACAGGCCTTAGCAATAGCCAGTTATGGTGACTGGGAAGAGAAGACACAGTACTGTGTGTCAGACAAAGTCAGAAGGCAAGTAGTGTCTGTGGGCCCTGAAGAGGATAAAGATGACCTCTTTTTTTAACCTGGGAGTCTGAATGCATAGGGGAAACTATGGGAGAGGGAGCTGAAGTGACAGGCTGCTCACATATGCTCACATATGGTAAGTAATCTCCACATGCCTTTCATCCATAGGGAAGAGAGGAGTTCTCAGAGAAGACTTACTCCTTAATTACCTCTGCGGTGCATTCAGCACTAGTGAGGATGAGGGAAAACTGTAGGTCTCCCTGTGAGCCCCTCAGAGTTTTCTGAACTTGCACTCAGTAGTTTTCACCTCAGGGAGGTGTTTGTTTTCTATCATTAAGGGGGTTCATTTCAACTCTCTAATGCAGCAATGTGGCCATTCTGTAATATAAACAGGGCCATGTGACTTATTTGGGGAGACGGAACAAAAACCTCTCAAAGCTCACTGAAGATTCAGGGAGAACGCAGAACTTCCCCAGGAGCAACTGTGCCTCCTTACTTTATGGGTAGGCCCAGAGCAAAGAAATTGTATAACATAAACACAAAGGCATAAGTTGTGTATCAGCTATACTTTTCTGCAGGACTGAAAGTGAATTTTTGTGTGCATATGAAATGTGAATGACGGCGGGCTAAGGAAATTTTGACTACAGGTCTTATTTCTTGTCTTTTTCACAAGCACTTTACCCATACAACACTTCAAGCAAAAACATATTCATACCTCAGCATCCCTTATTTGCTGGAACTGTTCTGGAGAAGGAAAGTCAGGGCTTCCTAGGTTTTTCCACTTCAGATAGGGATTGGTTTGGTTGTTATCCATGTAATATGTCACATACACCAGCTCTGTAAGAACACAAACAAAACAAAGTAAACTCTTTACTTGGATTTAAAGATTAACAAAAATAAATTTAGCAGGTGTGTAAGTCTACCTTTTCAAAAGTGATTTCAGAACTTTGGAGCCTGACTTCCACTGGAAAGTCCCATGGCTAGCACTCTTATGAGGCTCTACAATTTACATTTGCCAAGTTTACATTTCAAACTATTACTTCCAGAACCAGAATTTAAATCCTCTCTTTGCAGAGGTGCTGCATGCATTTGTTGGGTAACTGCATCAGCTGTGCAATTTGTGTGTTTGTGTTGGCTGTCTTGGAGCCATCTCATTAAGGGAACTGCTGCCTGGCAATATCCAACCAAGGACAATGAGATCAATAGTTTTCCAAAAAGGTAGCACTTGGCAGTTGCCATTGAAGGCAAGGTCGAAGTGTAGGCACTAGGAATGAACCTTTCAAAGAAGAACATGATTATACCTGAGAAAATCTAGGAGTGCACAAAAGGTGAGAGAGAAAATTAACAAACTAAATTCACTCTTGCAATGAAAGGCAACTCAGTAGAAGTTTTCCAGCTGATGTTCCGCCCTAAAGATCACTTAAATTGAGCTGCCTACATGATATTTGTTTACCTCTAAGTTTGGGGAAGTGGGTGGCATTCACTGTGACGGTGCTGATGTTGGATGAAGTCCTGTTATCCTCACTTGAATACATCAGCACAGTAGCTTGCCAGCTGTCTGAGGACTGTGTCTCCCTTGGGGTGTGCACAGATGCCAGCATGCCAACTGTGCTGTTTTGAGCACTTTCATCTCCACTGATCTTCACTTCTGCAAAAATCTGCTTTTCTCCTTTAAAAAATGCGACAACTGTAAGCATCATCCTTAGTCAGTCCTGTATCAGAAGCTGCAAGCTCAAAGCATGCAAATAGGTTGAGCATAGGTTGAGCTATGTTCTGCCTTATTTTACCAGTTACAGCCTTCAGTCAGATTTATTTTACAACAGCAAAGCATGCACATACTACAGCAGTTATTATGCTTAGCAGTTCAGCTAGCAACATGCAAACAGGTGACAGTGAATGAAGTTCTTCCTGTAATATTCTGCACGAGTCTTCCAGCTGCAGGGATTTCTTAAAGACAGTTGCAGCCTGATGGGATTTACCCCTTGCATCACAAGAGGGAAGTACCAGTCAACAAAAAATGAGTGGTTGGCACACAGAGGGTATAAACAAAGCAGTAAATTAAATCAAACAGATAATGGAATCTCAGGAATATTTTATGAGCTATCAATCTCTCTGAGGAAATGAAGTTTTATTTTCTTAATACAGCTAGTAAACACTGAGTAGGAGAACTCCTGCTTTTATCAATGGTGAAATGGCTGGAACAATCTGTCTTAGGCTGGAAGCTTCCAGGTAGGAGGGGTTATTGATGTGTCTTTAATCAGTGGTTACTATACCTAGCAGCGCCAGCAAGCCCATGGCAGTCAGCACTGGTTTCCGCACCATCTGGACATGAGGTGGCTTTGTGTTGTTCATCTGGAAACGTGCTGTCAGAGTCCGCTGTGTGAAGTAATGGGGGTAGTAGCTCAAGAAGGCATTGTCATTACTCAGCAATGAGTAGTTGATGGTGTTGTTGGCTTTGGAAATGAGCAGGTTTTGATGCTGGATGATTACCTGCAAAGTCATAGAGAAAATGGACCTTCACCTTGGAGAAAACCCAACAAACATGCAGTGCCTGTATTTTTTTTCAATCTTCACAGCATTCTAGAAAGAACTGTCACTCTGTCTTTTAGAAAAGACTGATGAAAAAACTGTTAGCAGTACTGACACCAGAGCAGTAGAATTACATGGAGACGGCATGTGTGAGAATAACCTTATCAGATGGATCTAACTGGGGGACTATACACATTCTCCAACTCAGTTCTCTATCACGTCTCTGACAAGTTCTCAGTTTGGTTTTGGGTTGGATTTTTTTTTTAAAGAAAGATGAAGAAAACTAATACAAATTAAATCAAGCTACTAAAACCAGACTATTCAGGGAAACCCCCACTTTATCAGTAGGGAGCTCTCCTTTTTTAGGATCCATTAGTCTGAGTAGCTGCTTAAAAATTAACTGTTAAGTCTACTTTTTCAACTGCATTAACACATCAGGAGACACTACTGTGCCAAAACTACCAACGAACTGTTACCTTTACAACCATAGCTGCATAGGTCACATCAGCTCGCCAGAGTTGTGGAATGGACCATCCAACCATTGGATCTGCTTCATCGTTGTATATGGCAACAGAAGAAAAACTTGGAAACAGCTTCTGAATTTGCTGAACTGCTTCTACTTCTTGTTGCAAGATGTAGAGAGAATTCCCACCTCCCTGCAACAATATTTCATATCTGCTTAGTGGTAGAGAGAAAACAGTGGTAAACATACAGACATAACCCAGAGTCATAAACATAAAACATATCCTGGGTCACCAAGCTGCTGTGGACCAACAATATTAGTATTTTTACCTCATCTACTACAGCATGTGCTGTTTGCATGAGCTCCTCCTAAAATATGAAATGGAAAAGAAGTAGAGGAGTTGTTTCCCCTTGGGAATTAGGCAAAGGCAAATTTGCTTTGAGTTGAAGTCTCGTAACTAAATATCTTCAAAGTTTTCCAAGAATAGGTAGCCATGCTTCCTGCTATAGGCTGGACACTCATCATCATCATCATCATCACGAACTTTGTAAATCAGAATAAAATGCAACTTTGATTGAACTGATTGAAAAAACGGCTTTAAACTGAAATCTTGGACTAACCTTCCTATGTAGAGAGATGTAATCCAGCCTTACACCAGTCTCCCCCGTGAAGAAGTTGGTCCCATTGTAGCAATGACACAGAAGACTCCAGCATATGGGTGACTTTGGTAAGGGATGGAAGGAATCCCCAGGCCCTCCAAATTTTAGAAGAGGACTGGCTGTTCTTAATCCTTCTGAGCAAGCATCATAATAGTTGAGAAACCCTGAAGTCCAAGCAGATGTATATATCAAAGATGATAACTCAAAACAGAAACTGGATCTAAAACTACAAGGAGATGTTATAACCCTATTATCTGATTTATTGGCAAGACTTCACAAACTGGGACTACCCTTTCCTATGCACTGACAACACAAGAAGACATCAAAACCTCAGCTACCTTCACAAGATTCTTCCAAAGATTTTGAATGGATAGGTTCCCAAGGCATGCAACTGTCTATGAAGAGTCTTCCTCTTATTCCACCCTTCACCCCCTTACTGCTACTAAGTGTACCTTATATGCAAGTTAATGAACTGCATCTTCTTAGTGTAACTCCTGTTTTGTTTTTTCTGTTCTACTATCCCTGATGCCCAAGCAGGGAATAAAGTGTAGCCAGTAACATGACATTAGCAAAACAGATGTGGTGTACCTGTCACATTCCTTATCACGCTTGTCCACCTTACTTCTTTGTCAGTGTAACTTACATCTCACTGTCACCCCTCTGCTCACCCCACACATCTGTCTCACTTCACCACACTCCTAAGTGCTCCAAAACATGCTCACCTTTTATTGTCATAGACACATTGTCAAAGTCGTGGTGGTCTGGTTCATTCCATGTTTCAAAATTCCACTTAGCAACATGATCCAATCCATACCTATCTGTAGGAGAGGCCTCATTTATCAGTGAGCTGCATATCCAGACAATACTATCAATAAGTGACTCATACAACAGTTCTATTAGTTAGGGCTGCTGGTGAGGCTCAGCACCCAGAAATACAACTACATCATTTCCCTCATTATTTTTAACAATGAGGATTGAAATGTGATTTGGGAGTTTCAAAATGATCTCTCATTTTTGATGAAATGCAGCAATATTTGAAAAAGATGGAAAGTGAGAGGGAGATGACTTACAGCTTTGTGATCAGGGCACTCACTTACCCTTAATTCAGGTTGAGTCTTCTGCCTTGTTAGAAATATTTGAAGCTGGCATGCAAGATGTATTCAGGTTATCATGCTCCAGTGAAAGCTGGTGGTTTACAACCACAACAATATAACAAGGTTAAAAGTCAGTCCTTTGAGGCAGGCCAAATGTGCTACCCAGAACACTCTACTAATTCTGGATGTTGGCCATGGATCAGTAAAAAGAGGGATTATTATCCCATGGTCTCCATGGTCTGTTCCGGCATGGTTTTTTTTTGGTTTTGTGTTGAAATCCAGGGTCTTCAAATTGATCATAATACACAGAACTTTTTGAAGTAGCTAGAAAGGATTACAACAGAATAAATAACAAGGCTTTTATTTTTTTAACTTACCTATGTATCTCCTGGCCAGAGCCGTAATTAAGTTTCTCCATTGTACTACATGTTCTTTATCTTCAAAATCTGAAAAATATCCTGATGGATTCCCCATCAATTCAAATCCTAAAAATGACATAAGAAATTTGTCTCCTTTTTTTGTGAATGCTATCTCATTTTGATTAATGAAGGTGTTATCACATCATCTGAAACAAACTTCTTAATGAAGAAGTAGCATTAAATGGGCTCTCTTTCCTGTTTTCACATGTTCCCACCAGAAATATTTCAGATTTGATGTTGTTTACTTGTTACTTGTCAGTGACTACACTAATCAAAACTAATAACTGCCAACATAAATGCAGGGCTGAGAGGAAACTTGAAACAGTGGATGTTTGCACAAATTTATGGGAAGTTATGCCTTGAGTATCTGCTTCTCTGGCCCTTTTAGGTATATGTCAATGAGTACAAAGTCTTCTCCTCTTCAAGAGATCTCATTTACAAGTCCATCCATCTGAAACTGCCTTCAAAGGCAGTGTAAAACCATTTGTGTTGTCTTAATTGCTATAATATCATTTTGCTTACACTGTTTTTCATGGACATGACATAAAGGCAAGTAGGTAAATAATGAATTTTTATCAAAACTAGCTTTGGAAAAGCTCTCTAAGAATATTCTAATGATTGTACAATAAGGGCAAACAGATACACTAAGCTGTGGAGACAGAGAGCTGCCCTTACCTGGAATCAGCTTATTTTCCCACAAGAGATCCATAAGGCTATCCAAGGCAGTAAAATCGTAGTTAAGTTTGCCATTCATCACTCTAAAGAACAAAGATAATAAAAATTACAAATGCAAATATTATAGCAAAGATAGGACTTGATTAGATAATGAGTCAGATGGCTTCCTTCTCAAAATTTATATGTGACTTGGAATTGTACATAAACTTCCTTCATCTAAAGTAACAGATGTTCACCATAAGAAAGTCATGTCTCTTGATCAATCCATGCCCTTTTTGTACTTCAGCAGCAACAGAAGCAATATAATGGATCTGCTTGCTGAATTCTGATTTTTTTAACAGAAGATTAAGTTTTCTAACTCTTTGCTGAAGTAAAATTTACACAGATTTTCTTTTTTTGGTTAAGCTGTTTTTTCAGTTTCCATTGGATTACCCACTGCTAAGCCAGCTCTCTCCACATTGCCCCATATGCAGTCTTTCTTAATGTAGTCCTAATTTGCAATACATAATGTAGATTTCTTAGTAGCGCTTCTTATGGATTTAGGTCCAGCTGAAAAATAACTTCCTATCTTCCAAAGAATGCTGAATTTATGTGCACAATGTCTGTAATTTTTACTTCATTGTAAGCATTTGCTTAGTATTTCTCCTGTACTCCCAGGATCTCAGGCTGCAAGTCTTTTATCCAGCTTTGAAAAAATGCATTCAAAGACTTAGCAGCCCTATGATGCATCCCTTTGTGTCAGGAAATCCTGCAGGAACACAGGTACCAAAATTTAGACATGCACATGCATGGGAACATTGGAATTCTTTTACCTAGGGGATGAAAAATGGCATTTGCAATTTATACGTGATATACTAGAAGATTTACTTTAAATTCCTGACAGGCTTTTCTTGCCTGGTATCCAGTCGAAACAAATACAAAGTACTACGTGGGTCAGTTTCCCATAACTTCTGAACTTATGGCCTGATTTAACTGAAATCTGAAAGGGCTGGAGAATTTTTGCCAGTATGAAGTGCCAAATAGGAATTAAAAATGAACTTCTGTTGAGAATATTCTGTTAGTGCAACTTACTGCTCTTTGGCCCAAGCAACAGCCTTGGCCTAGTGGCCAAATTCTGGCCTCAGTACGACCTGAGCAAAAGGCTTTTAAAGCGCCCTTGACATAAGTCCAGCCCCGGTCACACAGCAGCACTGAGCGGAGTCTTGGCAACCCCTCTCAAAGCTGATTTCTTCAGCCGTGCCAGGGCACTACAACTAATTTTTCTGGTACAGTGCAGCCTGACCACTTCTCCTGAAGTCCTCCCTGCTCTTTCCTAGGCACTTTGCCTTTGCTCGGATGGAAAGCTGGACAAGTGAACTACTGATGCAATGCCCTCAGTATGATGGATGAGGGAGAGACAATCACAGTTCTTGCAACTGATCAGTGTTAGCACAGCATGACAAGCACACAGGATTAGACATGAGAATGGAGCCATCAACAGAGCTCTTAAATCAGTGCCGGGCTCTGTGCTGAGAGTCACAACTTGTTTCTTTCTGTGCCTCCCCATGCATTTCTGAGCCTCTTTGATGGAGGCTCTTCCTCTGTGCTTTCTTGTCAAGAAAAGGTTTTAGTGAAGAAACTGTAATAGCAGTTCCAAATTCTCAGAGAATTAAGAAGGGCTGACAGAATTGCCTAGTGAATAAATAAGGGAACTGTGGAATCTGAAGAAGACAAATTGCTGACCAGGGTCTAGAAGAGGGAGACAAGGCAGGCAAAGCAAGTGTAACATAGGCCATATCCACTGTGCCAGCTCCACGTGTTATGTAAGGAAGCAACACAATCTTAGACCCAGCCTGGTCACACTCTTTTACCAAAGACTTGAAGAAGGCTTTTTATTTTTAAAGTATATCCTACTACCATGACAGAAATTGTCATGTATGCAGTCACTGATGGGCTTAAGAGTTCCTGCCCAAGTCAAATGGTGCAGCTCTAAAAGAAGCAAATAGCAGAAACAAATTTATTTGCTTTACTATACTTTAAAGTATTTTAAAAGTCACTGTTGAACTGAAGAATGGTCATTTGGAACCAGGTTTTTTTTGCTTAGACAAAGGTTTTAAAAAAAAAAGTCCTATTCCAAAGTTCAAAGACAAGTTTTGGGTTTTTTTTGCAAAAACCAGTTCTGCTCCCTCAGATCCATTAACTATTTCCAGCTGTACCCTGTGTTCTATTGAAATATTTGCTTACATGCACACTTACAGTCAGTGTGTGTAAGAATGATTAACTACACTGTCTTGTAAAAAGTTAATAATGCCATTTAGATAAAAGCAAAGGAATGAGGGTCTTCCTGACTTCAGTCTAAGGTCTACACAGTATTGTGTGAAAATATATGCATAAATAAAACCTTCTGCTTGATGCCTGTACACTTAAGGTCCCAGGACATTTACATTTTTGCTACTGCATCAATTAAGTAACACATTTAAAACAGAATGCCATTGCCAACCATGACTGAGTGATGGCACATGAGATCTTGTGTTATGTGTGTAGGTGTAGAGGCACTTCTTACGTTCTTTGGCTGATTTGTCACTTTATAAGAATCTCTTCTTCCTTCCAAGTGGACCAAACAGTATGCTCCCATTAATAAAACAGTTGACTGACAGGATTGACACTTCCTCAGATGTTGATCTTATCCTCACCCATACTATACTTCTGGTGTGAGACTGTTGCATTTTTTTACAGCATATACAGTACTGCTAGAATTTGGGTTACATGCCTGCCATGTAGTTAGTGACTGGAAGCCACGCGGACTGTTGCACCTGAGGCACAGAAACTGGTACAATTTACAAACGTTCTGCATGGAGATCAGCTCAACTGCCAGGCCCTTGCCAGGAGTGCTCTAAAGACAATTTTAGGACACTGAAGACCAGATTGAAACTGTTACAGGCATGTGACATGGTAAATCCATAGCCCAGGATAAATCCACATGACATTGCTAAACTTGTTCAAAACATCTTTCTGCATATAACCTCTTGGTGCAACATCATATACCTATGATTGGGCTCTTGGTTGCAAGCTCACAGAATTTTACAGCCATTTTTTTGCCTGCTCCTCTTCCAATCTTTCTGTCATGGTTTCTAGACACCACTACCTTCATTTATAAACACTCAGAAGGTTATGTACTCATCATTTCATTTGAGTGCTTGCAAGACTGGGATTGTTCATTGTTCACTGTTGGATACTTTAGACATCAAGCAGCAATCACTGTCCTGTCTGTGCCCAGCTTTCAACTGCTCCTCAGCAGCGATTTTTCTGGGAGATTTGCCAGACAGACCTTCTTCATCGTCAGTCATTATAAACAACTACACTAATGCACATCTACTGGCATCCTGGCACCAAGGCCCACAGAAGCACCAGGCCTGAGGCTGCTATATTCCAGAGGCTGTTGCCTGCTGGTGAAGTATCTTTCCAGTCTGCGTCACTGGTCTCAGTTCCAGATCCATGTGCTGCCTCTTGGGAGCAACAATCACACTGTGAATATGAAGAGCAGTGATGAGTACAGAGGGGCGTCTGCTGATTTGTCACAAAATCTGGTTGGTCCCTTCCTTGAAAAGGCTTGCTTTATAGCTAATCCTTTGCTCAGTCAAAGGCTACAGGCCCATCTGAACAGCTTTCCACTGCCTCCTATAACTGAAGTAAGGTTTTTTCAAGTATGGAGGGAAATTCTTTTCAGGTGCATAGGTAGCACTAGACAGCTTGCCAAAGTGTTGTCAGATACTCATGCTGTGCTTCTTATCCATGCCACTTTCAGCCTACTCCCATTCACAAATTTCATCTCTTGGGAGGGCAGAGGTAAGATAGCCTTAGCTGTCAACACCTTGCATCACAGCCAGATCTGCTCCCGTTAGCACAGCTGCAGATACTACTCCTTAGCCTACAGCTATTGCTTCCCTCCCATGCCCAGCATCTGTTGCTTCTCCTCTGCCCTGGGTTGATCCTGTCCAGGAATATAGTTGCATGTCCTGGAAAACAAGTGCATACACAGACATTGGACCAAATATCTTATCTACAGAGAAGAAAGAACAAAAACGACAGGCAGGGAGTGTTTCTGTTCCAGGTGATCTTCAGTCAAGTATTGAATCTCCGATAACACGTCAAGCTAATTTTATCAGACTTTATTGTAATGTACTGAACTAAGTCTGGGATAGGAAGGCTTGTGGCTGACCCCTGTCAGTAGGTCACAGCTCATTTAGGAACTCAAATGTACCATGAGAGTAACCATCAACAGAGAAACTCTGTTGAAGAGAGCCTATGATTAAGATGATTTGGAAATACCAATATACCAGATTAGTACTCATCCTCATCCTGACATTCTCACTCAGCTGGTGTGGTCTCCCTTTTGTACTTACCAAAAGCTGACATAATCTGGCTTGCTTTCATCAATATCTGAGAACAGCCCCTCTTCCAGCAGATTGGCCATAGTGGCTGGCTAACACCACTCCCACAGCAGCAGAGCCTGCTTACATCCTCATTGAGAGCTTCTACTTGGAAAGATTGCCCACCTAGTTGCAAATGTAGCCAAGAAGCAAGGACAAAAAACTGGCACAAGGTGTTAGCAGAGGAGAGATGCAACTCACGCCTGTAAAATTTTTCAGCAGGCTATTCGCCAACCTCACATTGGAAGGTGGACTCCATGAGGGAGCCACCTAAAAAAGACCCTTCTCCATTGAAAGTTTTCTGTGTTACAATCCTAGAGAAGCAACAGTGCAGTACAAGAGACTACCCTGCTACAGCAGCATCTAGTACCTCTGCTGAGATAATGATCATATTACATACCACTATTCATTTGATAAAGATGCTTAGCCACGTGCCAGACCATCTTTGCCTGCCCTTGTAAGGCAGTTTCTGCAATCGTACACTCTCTTGTCCATAGTGTCCAGGTCCAGGATGTGGACCAATGGTAACACTGTCACCGTTGTTCTCGATGAATGTAAAGACGCATGATAATTAAGTTCCCCCTCTCAAGACTACATGAAGTGAAAACAGTTCTTGAAGTAAGTGACTATCAGGAGCATCCATAGATACAGAGTCCCAAGGAATTGCTTACCACCTTTCTAGAATGCATGATGCCGTTTTAGGGATCATAAAACTCCAGAACACACACAAGTGTCCATCTATCCTGGAAAGGAGTTCAGTGTCCAAAGTCAAGCTCTTCACTGGAAACAAACAACAATAAGCTTCCAAATGTTCCCAGGGTAACTGTTGGGGGAACAAACAACAATGATCTATGCCATTTCAAATTCTTGCTGCTACAAGGTCCTCCAGAAGGAATAGTCTTCAGAAGTACCTGTCTTGTTTTTTAGCCAGAACAGGCTGTTAAATGTTAAATGTAGGCTTCGAGCAAAGAATCTACAAGATGAAGGTCAAAAGCTCTGGACAGAAAATGTCAGCAAGTTTATTTTTTCCACAAGAGAAATTTGTTGCCCTCCAAGTGCCTCTTACAACACAAAAGGATCACGCCTCCTTGGTTTTTCTAATTACTTCTGCAGCTATGAGGAATGAAATGAAGCCAGTTTAAAGTTCAGGTTTTTACAAAGACCTTGTTTGCTCCAAACCCACCAATTGTCTACATAAGCTTCTTGTTCTGCTGAGTACTTAAAAAATCTCTGGACCTTAAAAGCAGATCCTAAGGGACTGTGAGCACTATTGAAATGATACCTCAGAGTATATGAAGGGCAGAATAGCCTTCATGAGCATCCACCTTTCCAGAGGCTGAATTCTTAGCAGTTCTCTCCAGGTCTCTTCAGTGTCAGCCAAAAACCCTACTAGTTTGGCACTTGAGGTTTAAGTACAAGATCATTAATAAGTAACTGAGAAATCAGTAGGCTCCTGGGTTATTAATAAACAACACTTGCCCCTCCTGAATTGAGTGGAAGCTAACAATATAGTACTCACTCACACTAGAGATGTTTCTACCATGTTCTTGCTCCACTCGCTCTCACTTCCTACGATCATTACAGGTAAAGAAAACTGGCATCTTTTCATTAAATCCCCATATTCCAAAATAACCATGATAACTTGACATTTTTCAGGCTGATGAACACTGAGTCTTCCTCCCTGGTGGTCCCCAAGCAAAACATAGCCTGTGCTTTTCACCATAAACCTAATTCAGAGGCTTTTTCAAAAGCCAAAGACCACCTCACCCACACTAAATAACTAGTATTTTTTATCACTTCTGTGTCTATTTATTAGCATTAATATTTTTCTGCATTTGCTTCTTAGCTCTATCATTTGTGCAAGGAGGGTTGGAAAATCTGCTTGCTTTACAATTATGGCACAGCTTCTGCACAGGAGCACAACGCTGAAGATTTCAGTCTGTGCTGGCCCACACTTCGCATAATCCACTCACCCTATAGCAGGAATGAGTCAGCCTAGCAGTAATGAGAGGATGCATTACAAAACCACAGAGCCAGGCAGCATCCAGCCTTTGCTGATGTCACAGCTTGTCACAGTTAATCCATCCACACAACCAACCAGTGTGGTACATGCACAAAAAGAAGGATGGGTATGAATCTCTGTGACTCAGGAATAAACTGCTTCAAAAATGAAGAATACATCAGCTGTTATTTACTGGAAATCACTGCCTCTTCTACAAGCCAGCCAAGAGGCTGTGTGTTCAGCTGAATCTTTTTATTTTTTTTTAAACATAAAAATAGAATTGACTTTGATGCATACAGCATCTTAATAAGCTTCTTTGCTCTTTGAAATCAGCATTATTTGAGCTTCACCCTGCAAAGCAACTCACAAAATCCTTGCTGTGATCTGGCTGAAATTCACAGGCACAGAAATGCAAGCAAACAATGGATGTTTTCAAGCCGATGCTAATCACAGCCTATGATTTTCCATTTCTTACTCAGCCTGCTTTTGTGAGCATAGTCTCAGTCCTTCTTTCAGCAATGAGCATGCTGTGTGTGGGGGGAAGAGAGAGGCAGACAAAGCACCAACAGCTTCCTGTGTCGAGGTGAGTTAACCTCGGAAAATATTGTTAGACTGTTGCGTCTCTTCTCCCCCCATGCCCCTCTTCCCCTTTAAAACAAATTCCAGATGTAAAAGCGGAAACAGGCTGCAGAAGCAATTTAGGCAAAGGCATATGCTATTTTAGTATCTGACCTCTCTAGACACGTGAACATAGCCAATCAGATCACCTAAGCATGGATAATTCTGTGTTGTGAGACCTTGTGATCCCTTGTTGAGGTTTGTCATGTTCACATTCATTTGCAAAGGGAACAATTAAATAATAAGGTGAAATAGCAGAAAATGCTTTTCGGCTGATTCTTCACTACAAATTTAAAGGCTTTGCAAGTGACTGAAAGGTTCAGTCACTGTATGAGAGCTGGACTGCTAGAGGACACCTTTCTGATTGAGTTTGATGTATTACCTTTCTGATTGAGTTTGATGTATTAATCTGATTTCCTTCTGCATAACACTTGGCTACAAGTAAAATGTTCAGTGTGGTTTGATATTGCCCTTAATGATGGAACTCCAAATAATGTCACCTATAAGCAAAAGTTTTGAAATGAGGGGACAGGGAGACTAAATCAATAATGAAGATTAAAGATGCACAAGGAAGAGAAAACATGACCAAATGTTAAAACTAGCCTACTTCAAGCACGTAACTCCTTTTGGCACTGCCTGGCAAAGCTGTCACTGAACTTTTCTTTCCAAGAAGTGACAGAACAGTTCTCTGGATGCATCCAGCACTCTAATTCAAGCACACACAATACTGCACCTTCTGATGAGCGTCCATGGTACATATTTGACTTACTGTTTTCATTTCACAGTTCTGTAATTATCACTCCTTCATGTTCACATTTTATTTACTGTTTATGCTCCATCTATTCTTTTGCCTGCTAACAGTACGAGGAAATACAGTTCAAAAGTATGTGACTCCAACTATATCACAGAACATAGCTTACTTACTGTTGTGTAAATCATAACATTGAGAGGGAACAACTGTCCTCCCTGCTGCCAAATATGCAACAAGAACCAAATTCAGCAATGCTTTACTTAATGTGCTCTTGCAAGCACTTTGGTTGCTCATGCACATACTGTAATTGGACCTGAAATTCTGCATTAATGCACAATGTGCTACTTTTACCAGGTACTTTAACTTTTTCCATCTCATGTTCTCAAAACTTGTTTCCACTTGTCAAGTTGTGTACTAAGGAGTATGTAATGGACGAACCAACAAACAGTCTAAGAAAAGAAAAATATGGACCTAAATACTGAAAGTGTGAAGATCTGCAGCTAGATTTCTCAGCTGATGTACTTCTCTTATATCTAAAATACAAACAGCACATGGTGTCTGATGGAAGTCCAGCAGCTGCTGGATCTATTTGTACATCAGATGTAGTTTCAGGTGTGTCTTTCTGTATCAATCCTTGATTCCCCACAGGCAACTTTATGTCTAACTTGACTATGTCACTTATTTGCAAAATGATACTGAGTTTATTTTCTAATTTACTTGTGTTTAATAACTTCTGATGGTGAAAAGGCACAATGAATATGTCATCCATGTCTCGTTCTTAATCCTGAAGAATTTTTCTGATGAGTGGTTTCTGAGTACTTCAGAACTGACAAACGGCCACTATAAGCCAATCTGGAAAGAGCAGCTTTTTAAATAGCATGCTAGTGTCTGCTATTCACTCTCAAATATAAAACATAATAAAACATCTTACAATTAAGGAGGTAAAACTAGCCAGTTGCATTTATAGATAGTTTTCTATGAGATGCAAACCTACAAGTCTCTACAAACTGAGATCTGATAATTCTATTTTGAACCTGGGTTTGGCATTACAACTTAAACTAGTGGTGTATTATTAAATACAGTAGTGATAGGTCTTCCATTCTATGGTCTTCATATTCATGTACCATCCTTTTTCCTTCACTCTTCCCCCATCCTAAAAAACTTCCATTAATATGAAAAATATCTCCCCTTGCAATATAAAGATGCATTACATTCTGTGTTTATGAAACATGAACATTTTTTTCATGCACTTCAGGCACTTCACAATGTAGTAAGAAAAAATCTATTTTCTTTGCACCCAGGAATGGGTTTTCAATATCCAGTTAAGATTACAGAAAATTTCAAGGAATGGGTGAACAAGCTTCAGAATTACAGAGAGACTATCCTTGCTACATTAAATTTGCCTCTAAGATATACAAATATCAGTAGCAACATTCATCTTCATCAATAAGCAGGCTTTGGTTCTACAGTTCTGTCTGTTTGGAGATGAAACAACAGGCAGTTTTCTTTACAAGGCAGGAAAGCTCAGACATTTTATACTCAATGTCAGCTGAGGTATGTAAATTCTTCCTATACCTAAGATTTATCAGCTAGACCCCCTTCATTATTTATTTTAATAAAAATTCTTTTTCAAAGGACAAATCTCAATTAGTGACCATGGAAAACTGAACACTAAGTGTAAGGACAGTTCCACATACTTCCTGCCCTAATCTCATTTAACACATTAAGAGTATTTTTTCATCTAAATTGAAGTAAGTATACAAAACCCCTGAAACCGTTAAAAAGCTAAGACTGCAATTCTATTTGAACTCCACACATTGCAACCAGTTCTATTAAAGCAGAATAGCAGAGATGAGTAAGAAGTCAGAGATTACCAGCTCCTGTAATGTAATGATTTAAAGCTTATCTTTTACCTGTGATTACACTCTACAGGACAAAGATTTTTCCAGTACTACTGTTTAGTTATATTATCTCACTGTAAACATTATTAGAGTGATAGCCAACTGGAAAGGCCCACACTATATCATGACACAATTTCTTATCTATTCTTTTAGAAAGCTGTGCTCCTGAGGTACTGTGCTACTGGGTGCTGATCGAAAAACTGTTGTGGAGCTACTGCAGCTACTTTGTGCCTTTGGTAAGTCCTAATCCATTGGTTCTGTGTTTGTAGTGGGAAATAGAAAGGGGCTTGCATGCTGAATGACAGCCTTTCTCATTTTTGAGTATATAAATCTGCACTGAATCTTGTAGATCTCAGTTTCTCCTACAACAGGAACTACAGATTTTTTCATTTAAAAAAAAAACAACAGTAACATGACTCTCCGCATAAACACATCATTTTCAGCTGCACTGGACAGTTGCCACAGCTAGAGAAGGAATGTGGGGTGCAGTGCATAGTGGATCGGAAGGGAGGGGATGCTTACTATCAGTACACCCATCTTTTCTATTAAATTGCAACGAAATGTGTGCTTTTTAGGTACATCACCTGCTCGCTATGATAGAAAGGTAAATTACAGAGTAATTGAGGCTTGAGGGTGTTTTAAACAATGCAGGCATTAGGCTTAAGAGATTTTTTAGTCCACTGAATTTATGAACTTCAAACACTTGCACAGAAGGAAGAACATGGCTATTACATTTGGACTATGTACTTTTGAAGATTTGATATTATTGACTGTGGCCCAGTAAACAAACATTTTTAACTATGATTCTGTGATTCTAAGATTAACCGTCCCTATGTGACTAATTTAGCTCTATTTTTTTTAAGTACATAGTTTAGGTTACCAGATATGAATTGTACACAGCAATGCCATGAATTTTTCTGAGATCACCTGAAATCCTAAAGTAAATGTGTCAACAAAATCAAATATATGTTATGTCTTTACAGCATTTATTTCATAAATACCTCTGTTCGATTCTGCTTTTAACCTTTTATAGTTTTTAAACCAGTTAAGAGTGTGCATCTGTTCATAAAGATAAATAGTAAGTCACACAAAGGAAAATCCTCTGTAAACTCAGAATTACTGGTCAACGATCATCATTCTTTTCTATTGTAGTTCCTATTCTTAGAAATAGGTGTTTCTTTGCAGTACTTCTTTTGGTTATTTTGGCCAGTTACCACTGTTTCACAACTCAGCAGCTGACAAGGAAAGACAGCACTTCTAGAACAGAGTCCTTTTTGTTAGTGTTAGTGGAATTCAACCAGGATGCCATGACCAGCCCACTCAGAATTACTGCTGGACTGAAGCCTTGATGACTGATGTCATGTAATGGAGTATGAACTCTCATCTCCCTAATCCACTGAGGAATCTTCTGTTGTCAGTATTTTTGTATGTTAAGTAAAACTTGTTCATCATAAAACACAGTTTTGTCAAAATGATATCATTTTCAAAATTCCTAGAGACAGAATGAGCGATTGCTTCATTTTGTCACTTCTTTCCCATGTGGAACTGTCCTGTCCAGAGATATTTAGCCTCACTTGTACTGTGCTGTACCTAAAAAATGTTCAAAATTATTATTTGAAGTTTCTTTCTTTAGATTTCAGAAAGTGTTATTTTTAGGCTAGCTTGAGGCAAAACAATGTTACAACCATATATGGAAGGGGTCAAGTGATAATGATACAATAATATCCTCCTTTCTCTTAGGAGACTGATAGTGGGGAAAGTGCTGCTGGAGAGAAATGCAGAGAGGTCTCTGTCAAAAAAATTGTTAAATTGGGCAAACCCAAATTATTCTGCAAATTCCAAGACTGCAAATACCAGAAGTCACAGAGTTTCCAAATATTGGACACATTGTAAAGGAGAACAGAGTGGGCAAGCTTACTTCACTACTGAAGCAGACGGCACATGCATTTTAGGAGGTTGCTAGACAAGACAACTCTTGGTTCTAAGAATTGGATAGTAAAATGGATGAAAGTATGAATTTGAGAGACTTGAGTTTAGGTCACTTTATTTTTATGAAGAAATACCACAAGGCTAAAATTAAATTAACAGAAGCAGTTTCTATTCTGTAGAGTACAAGACCAAAGAAACACACCATCTTTGTGACCAGTGTGCAAAATTCGTTATGCAGATAAGGTGTACTACTGCGTCCCCTTTTTTCTAAGAGCTACTTTAGCAAAGGGAAAGGGATAGGAGTGGTTGACAAGGCTTTCCACAACAAAGAAGCAAGAAACAGGATTTTAGTAAGACTGAAATTACTCTCTTTAGAGTTTGGGTTTAGAACGTCACAACTACTATCACCAAGTCTAAGTTCCTGGTAGCAGGCGGTAGTTTTAAGAATCCATGACCAGTTTAACATCACAGAAGTGAGATGTGAGATGCTTCCCTTTCTATTCCTCCCTCACCTAAGTTTTGACTTCTCATTTATGTAATTTTTATGTTTCCTTCTAACTTTTAAAGAACACCGAACAACTTTTTGCACTGGGATAAAAGACGATGTTGGAACCTGGTCCTCTCTAGTCATGCTTGTGCACTGCACCCCACTGCACCTCTCTGTAAGCCAGCAACACAGTCTTTTTGTGGCCTTGCAACTCCCATCTCAGATTCTTACTGCATGCCTGCTCATGTTCTTCCTTGGCTGAGAAACAGACACATCTCCTCATCCCTTAGTTTGTAGGCCAGCTGAACACAGTTCCTGCAAGTCATGGCCTTGTGCCCAACCTGTTAATCTTTACTGCTTAGTAACCATTAAACATTACCTATCACCTTTGTCAAGAGGAGGACACAGATGTTTATTTGTCATTTGGAGAGGTCTGCACTTACACAAAGATCTAAGATAACTGAGAGGGAACTTGGTCATTTATATCCTTCACAAGAATGAAGCAGACTTTCAACAGGAAAGTCTATTTTTGTCCTGCTGATCTGCCCACATTTTACAGTCTTCGGTTTACACAGAAGCAACAAATCTTGTGATCTGAATGTGCTGACATGTAGGAAAATAACTATGACCTCCAGCAGTCCCATCCTATGCACTGAGCAGAACTTATTCCAGCCTGCAAAGTGCAGAAATCTCAAGCAAGACAGAAATTATATTCGTACACCTTGAACATGTAAAATCAAAAGCTAATGCTACATGAGGATGCATAAACCAGATCAAATCTCAGATAAGAAAGAGCTTCAAAGGTCAGAGATGTGCTAGCCTGAACTCAGCACAATTTTTGGATCAGTGCTAGTTAATTAATAATCTCATGCATTATTTAAACTCAAATCCTTAGCTAGAACTACATATATATCCAGCTTTACAAAGTGATACGAGTGACAACACACCACCAAACAGCAAACTCAAGGTTCCATAACTACTCATTCTTACCTTGAGGAACATTTAGCTAATAATTATCCTTTATGCAAATAGAGCAATGTCTGGCTGAAGACTTTCATTCATTCCAACATGCAAAAACAGAGCTGGTACATTCCTGTCAAAAAGCTATCCAGGTAAGAGATCTGTCTTCCTTCCTGTGCCTCTAAATTCAGGTTAATTTTTTCTTTGCCTGTTTTCAAAGGCGCAAAACTGCCTCTTTTCACTTACTTTGCACGTGCTGTTGTTTTTCAGTTTCTCATTATGTTGTTGTTCATAAATATTGCTTACAAGGTAGACACTAGGCAAAAGTTTGTAAAACATGCAGTCAGCTGTAAACGGTATAGCAATTATCTTTCCTGCAATCCTTGTCCAAGAGTTCAACCATTTGGCTATTTTTTATTTCTGTTTAAAAAAATGGCATATACTAGGCTTATCTGTTTCTCAAAGTACTACATGGATATTGAAACTGAGAGCATTTTCTTAGTGCTGAAGTACAAAAGAATGTTTCCAAAATACTGTCCTTATTGCATGTAGTGAACACAAGATGCCATGGAAGACAACAGGAAAAACCTTGAGAATGGACTACCAATTTGGTTTTCTCTATGACAGCTTAGTATAGATAAACAATGTCCAGCAAAACCACAGGGCAGAAAACAGAGCTTAGTATTTAACTTTGTGAATGATGATCAGGATCTTGAAAAGCTATCTTGAAAGACTTTTTTTTTTTTAATAACAGACTTTCACTTTGAAACAGCTACTTTTCCAAAAGCAAGAAATCAGATTTTTAGGAATGTTTTTTGGGTCCACAGGAAATGCCTTTTTAGTGGTCATGTCCTAGGACTCTCCAGAAGAATAATGCTGTCTTGCTTTCAAGTGCATGTCAATAGTTAGATCAGCATGTTCTGGAATCCTTGAACAAAACCCATCTCTAGAGAACGAGTGAAACTACTTGATCATTTATTTGCATATATGATCATTCCCAAAGATGATCTGATGGGCCAGCCTTAACAACAGGTGCTGGCTGACTGCGTGAGTTCCACTGTAGCCTGCTCACCAGCTCTGGGATTGTTACCTGTCACCTTACTCACTGGGATATGGAACTGAGAATCCTTGGGAAAACAAGATTTGAATCACAGCTGCTGGTGAATGCAGGAATTTTAAAAAGAGCCTAACTCGCCTGGAAAAGCCTAGACCAATTTACAGCTGGGAATAAAAATTATAAACTGGAGATTTTATTAGAAATACACAAATCTAAAAGACTCTCAGAATAAATCTCTCCTTACTATAGCAGCTTTAATTTGCAGAAGAATTCATCTGGCTTTCCTGACTTGTAGAGACTACTAAGCTGGAATTCACTTTTGAATTAGGGTAAAACTGAAACTCAACACAAAAATGCTTTGAAGCAACAATATTTTGCCCAAATATAGCGAAAAAAACTAACCAAGCCTATCAAGTTTCACATAATTTTCCTAAAAGGCATTGCCATGTTCTGTGCCTATAGTCTGACAGCTTGCTAGGTCAGTGTATAAATAAATGGTTTTGGCTGCTGGCACCTTGCCTAAGTCTGCTTCCAAGTACATCTTAGTTCTAAAGTTGAAAATACAACAGCTAATGCAAAACAGGGAGAAACATTCATCTCACTTGTTCTGTTTTAGCACTTGATCACTTCTAAAACTTTTAGGTTATGTTGACATATCTAAGCAACCCTGCAGGACAAAAGCAGATTAATAAATCAAAGCAGTAGGTGCTAAAGCAGTATTGTCTTATATTATATGCAGCTCAGGGGATTTATTTCAGACTAGTCAGTTCTCACAAACTAAATGTACTCCCCACATCTGTTCAAATATGTCCAAAGCACCAATTGCTGGCTTAGGTTTTTATGCCACCATAAAGGGTCAGAGTGCACTCGGGCATAATTTCTAGGTACCTTCCTCTGAAGAAAAAATCCAGTTTGCAAGAATAACACACCTCTGTACATTGAATCTATGCACCATGAGGCTAAACAAGGAGTTTTTTCAAAATTGTGTCATTGCTCAAAACCAGAACAGTAACGTAATCATAGCCATTAGAGCCAAGAAAGGTTTCTAGGAGGCAGAAAAGGTTTCTGATATGAAAGATGAGCAACATGAACAGTTTAACTCAACACCTCTGTTTCCACTCAAATGTTTAACTAGACTGACGTCTCTCACGTTTTTCTGTGAGTTATGCAACAATAAATACAAAACTCACCCTAACATTCATTTTTCATACTTCAAACATGGAGAAAACTGCAAACATCACTTGGCTCAAAGTCTTAAAATGGCTCTATCCTAACTTACACTTGAAATCACTATTTCAGCAAGTGAGCAATTAGAGTACAGAGTTGTGATACCGTCTGACTTCTGTTCTAAACAAAGCATTTAAAATATATCCTCAGCACAGAGAGACAGGCTCACCCTCGCTACTCCCTCCTGGGCTTTCTAGGGATACAGCTTCAGATTTTTTGGTGGACAATCAGGATAGAAAGGCAAAAGGATGCAAAAAAAAAAGGTTTGGGGGGTTGTGCTGTTTCACAAAGAACAACACATCCATTCAGAATGGTTATACACGCAGCAGCAGAAACTGCCTGCCAAAGACTCTGCAAAGAGAAATCCCACATGAACATACTGTGATGAACGTTTCTGACCTTGCAGAGAGATTCTGTCAGGTCACACGCATGATGAAAAGACAGGAAGAAAGGTGGGACGAAGGCCAGTTGGAAAGTCAGCAATTTGTTTGGCTTGAATGGTTCTTTTCCTTGTTTCTCTTTTTCACAAAATAATCTGAGTCAATGCATTTAACCTGAAAGAATGAGTGGTTCTGCTCAATTGTTTTTGCTCATATGGTCAAGGGAAACTTGAAAAAACTTCACTGTGGAGATTCCAAACATAAAAGTACAACTAAAAATAACCAAGACTACTTTCTGTTGTAATTATATGAATGTTAAACATATACATGAGTGTGCACACAAGTAAACTTTCACTTGTTTTAAACAGTTGTTCCAATACCAAAGTCAAATGCAATGAACTAACATGTTTTATGCTACGTGCTGCTTCATCTGTACAGCCCTGCTAAGAACAGCTCTTTCAGCAAATGATGACTTGAATAAAATGCAAACATTATGTTCTGTGGAGCTCCGGAGGAAGAAAGGCAGTGTGAAATAGCGGTTTTCCATTTGTTCGTATAGCCTAACCTGAAAATGGGTCATTTGGTGAACCAGTAAAGAAATCCACTTACTGACACCCCTAGGGCTCCTGCATATTGCTCAAGTATTACCACTTTGGAAGGATGGTGTTGTATCTCAGTGCCAGAATCAGAAGGCTGGAGTCTGCTCATGTGCACAGCAGCAGACAGATCTCTTGTCCACCATTCTGTCTTTGGAGATGGCAAGAACATTGGAATCTCCAAGCTCTGCTAGGCTGCACAAGTGTGCAGGGGATAGAACACATCTGTGGTGGAATCCCACTTCCTTCAGGTGAAGCAATGAGTTCGCTGACAATTATTGGGTTACACAGTTGAAAAATGGGTTGCTGATAACAATGTCCCTTTCCTTATTTGGTGTGGCTTTACAGTATTCTAAAAGCAACAAGGAAACTTTAAATATTAACAGTTTCTGGATACCAATATAGGTTGAGAGCCGAGTGCTTTACAGCTACCATGTTCATTTGACATGGAATCTGAAAGCACATATAGCAGAATAAACAGTTACTTACAGGAAGGAAACCTTTTTTTTTCAGGAAAAAAAAGAACTGAAGAAAATTACTTCCTGTCAGGTTAAACACAGAAGATACATACTTTACTGTACTACCTTCTTTTGGGGAGGGGTGCAGGAAGGGGAAGATTGGTTATTTTCTACAAAAAGCTATTACTCTGATTATCCAGTAAGGCAGTATAGCTAATATATATATTACTAAACTATCATTCATTCTAAACTATCATTCTTGTGTATTACAAGATTTCTTAATAGATTTCCAAAGAAATTATGTTCCAATCATCTTATGTATTAAAAATCACTATTATCCCTCAGGGAGCTGCACAAACAATACACACATCTGAATTGTAATGGGGTTTTTTTTGTAAATACCAAATTACTTCCAGGTAAATTGTATGAGATTAGAGAGAGGCAGACAGCAAATACGCAATTAAATATATGAGCCTAGTGTACAGAAGCTGATGCAATCTTTTTTATGTAGCCTATAAAAAGCACTCATTGGATATTGAACTGCCCACTAGCTTTTAAGTATGTAGAGCAAGGGCACAGTACTTATTTCCTGGCTGGCTGAATTCACTTGGCTGTAAGAAGTGAGTGGCATTTGAATAAGGACTTGCTGTCCTCATGCACAAGTCTCTCATTCTCCAAACTCATTTAGGTAAGATAGGAAGTATTGGGGTTTTGCCTTTTAAAAATTAGTGTCTTTATTACAATTGTTAGCATTCTGTATTTGGTAAACTTTATTTGTAAGCTCTTAAGTACTTCTCTTGGTGTTGCAACTTCATTTATCTTTTCTGTCACCTTTGCATTCTAACAAAGACTAGATCCAACCTATTTCCTGTACAAGCGGATCTTGGCTAGCATAACTATGCAGTACATTAGGGTCTAAAGTAAACTTAGCATTGATAAAAAATAGACATTGATCTTTCTAAATAATTACATTAAATTGTAATTAGTGTTCCCTTACAATGGAAATAAACCTTACTTACAACCACAAAGAAATGTATACAATGAGAGCTAAAAATGGGTTTATGTAATTGGGATGGATAAAAATCTACTGATTTTTTAAAATATATTTAGGCTACTATGCAGGTCCTTTTCAACTTGGACAATCAGTCCACACATTTCTAAAAAGAATCCCTACTGTGCCTTTTACCAAGTTATAAATTACCTATAACACCTAAACATCCTGCTCTGAATTGCGGTTAAACTTCGCACAGCCTTAGCAATCATGCTGTATCGTTTATCTGTATGCCGTATCATAATTCCTGGGAACTTGTTTAAGAGTTCTGCCCTAGTTACAGATATGTATCTTCCTATTATTTTCAATCTGAGGGAAAAATGTAATTATTAAAATCTTGAAAACTATTTCTAAGCAGGATAGACAAAAGACTTTCTAATAAGCCACCCTCTATTTGGGCTGCTCCAGATCAAAAGCTTACTGGCTATTGATAATCTATTTTTTTGGTTTTCAATTATGCTTCCAGTTGGATTCATAAACACTTTGCTTTTTCTAAACTTGGAATTCTACACCTTAACAGGCTGTTACCAAAAGTTAACAAACCAAAATATTCTTCTTAACAACAAAAAAATACATGAAATTTACACAGAGAATGATGACTTTTGTCACTAGCATCTAAACTGTGTATTAATTGTTAAAATCATTACAATTTACCAACAGACTACTGTACCAATAAGTGTACTTCCAGTTTTACGAAACTGATGGGTACAGAGTCTGTCTCTAAACATTGAAAGAGGAAAGAAACAGCTTTTACTTGCAAGTGAAGACAAGCTTTGATGTTATTGCAATGTCACTGCCAGCACGGAAGAGCTCTGATGCAGAGATCCTGGCTGTTAATGACACTGGGAAGGCTGAGCCTAGTGAAGGTCTGCTTTCCTAGAAGTTCTGCATCCTGTTGTACTATCGCATACGATCTTCATCTAGATCAGTATGAGCCACTCCTTATCTCCCACTACTCATATATGGGCATCCTCACGTGGAACTCTCTTCTTTCTTTCCACTACTAACCAGAAGACAAGATTTGCCATTTGGCAGTCTGTTTGACATTTTCCACCTGTGTATTGCTATTTTTTTAGCTATGTAAGCTAGGGCACTTGCATGTTTTGCCTATTAATCATGTTCCCACCTACCTCAAAATTACTTATGAATGCACTAAGCTAATTTCAATTTAATTTGACAACTGAGTAAAAATGCAGAGGTCAAGTCTGGTGAAAACAGTTGTGTCCATTGAGGCAAGAGACATCAAAAGCACCCCCATCAGGGGCATACAAATAATCCCAGTCATCATGTATTAGAAAACAAGCAGGAGAGCCATAGGAAACACTGCTGTGTTTGTTCAGCTCTACAGATAATTATTTGTTATATCTCGTTACTGGGAGAGCAAAGTTGGGTAACTATGGGTTTAAACCTGAAAATATTAACATGTAGCACTCTTCTGACACAGTAACATCATGGTGCTTGATCCATATATTGCCAATGTGGTGGTATTTGTGAGTAGATATTTATTACCAGAAGTTGCATATCAAAACAATCTACAATTCAACAAGTTCATGTTATGTAGCAGCCACAAAGAGTCCATCAATGGTTTGTGTACGTATCTTTCGTGTGAGATGAAACTGTTGCTCTCCAGAAAACTCTGCTTTACAGGTTCTACCAGCAACATTTTCCTCCTTTGCATTGACAACAACTGCAGTGACAGATCTATACCCCATGTGAGTTATACATCAATGACTACAAGATGTACTCGCTATACAGAAACACTATAATCTACTTCACTAGCACATGTTTATTTCACACCATCAAGTGCTGCCTCTGCTCACTAAGACCTTTATGATGGAACATTTGGAATAGATGATGGAAATATTTGTCACGCAAAGAAATGACTAATTTAACCCTATCTGTCTTTAACAGAACAAACTGGATTCAATTGAAAGTACTCTTTAATGTCTGCAAGGAAGGGCAGATTTCTTAGTCTTATGCATCACTGGAGCCCTGTGATAGTGTTCTTGTTGGGATGATGCTTCCTTAAAAGAAAAATCAAGTGACAAAACTTTTACTGTTAAGCAACTGTGCTAAGAAAACCTTCCTGAATTGCAACCTAACAGAGGTTTTCTTCACTTTGCAGGAACACATAAATGAAATAAACACTGGGAAAATGGAAAGACCACTTGAGGCTACCAGAATGGAAAACAACACCTCATCCTGCTTTCTCATGGAAAGAAAGACTCACATCAAGATTAACAGGAAAGAAGTCATCCTAGCTAAGCTGAGAAAGAGCTGCTCCTGCACACCACAGAAGCTGAAGAACTTTGTTATGGACTTCTTTCCTGTTTTACGGTGGCTTCCCAAGTACCGGTGCAAAGAGTACATTTGGGGGGATGTTATGTCTGGGTTAGTGATTGGGATCATTTTGGTGCCTCAAGCAATTGCGTACTCACTGCTGGCAGGTCTGAAGCCCATTTATAGCCTCTACACATCATTCTTTGCCAACATCATCTATTTCTTAATGGGCACATCCCGTCACGTCTCAGTTGGCATTTTCAGCTTGATAAGCTTAATGGTGGGACAAGTTGTGGACCGAGAACTTCTCTTGGCTGGGTTTGACTTGAATGATGATGCCCCACCAACCCTGGGTGATGGCTCTCTGCAGAATGACAGTCTGTCCAACACAACTGCCTTCAACCTTACCATTGTGGGGATAAATGCCGAGTGTGGGAAAGAGTGCTACGCGATTGGCATTGCTACAGCCTTGACATTCGTGGCTGGAGTGTATCAGGTAAGTGGTTGCTGACATCCAGAGGCAAGGTATGAAGTTCCTAAAGCTTTTTTGCATGACCTAAGCTTTGGCTTGACTATCTTTCAATGAGATACATCATCAGTTCATTTGAATGTACCTTGGACTGTTTTCTCCAGGAAGCCTAACTGTAGACAACTCAGAGACAGCATGAGGCTGGCAGTTTTCTTAGCTACTAGCAAACAGAGGTAAAACAAGAGTCTTCTGAAAGACCATTGTTTTGATACTCTACTGCTCCTTGGCCTTGTTGCTTTCACGGGACAATGAGCCCCAATACAGATATAGGAAATTCCCAGGTAGCTGTGTACTTCAACAATAAAGAAATAACTCTCTTTCCCCCGATATATTAATAGAGGTGTAGACCTACTCATCTACTTCCACAGGTTCAGAATGTGCCGCTCAGTTTTTTGCTAGGGGGTGCTATGTTCTACCAAACTGCTGTCCAAAAGATAATTAATTCAAAGAAAGGACAAGAGGAGAAATAGACTAACTAACCTACTTTTTCGACAAAGGCTGTGGTGGACTCTTTGACATTTGTCAACATGCTGCCATCACAAGGATATCAGCAGAACACAGAAGGAAGCATTATGAACATACTTATCTATTAATTCTGTGTGTGTGTGTGTGTATATACATACATATATACACATATATACATATTATGAATTAAGAAAGAGCTAGCTATCTTCCTGTTGTAGTAAGAAATTTCAGGTCACATTTATGAACAAAAAAATGCCCTTGTGAAGGTGTATTTTCCAAAGCCATCTAAGGAAGGAGAATTCTAGTTAAGGACAGAATCCTGGAGTTTGTGAGCTGTTCTGCCACAAAGGCTGTCTGTGCTTCATTCTCCCTCCTGCCCAGAGAGCTAAAATTAAAAGCTGTTTAATACAATAGCTAAAGTAGGGATCTTATTTGTTGTCATTCAAGTTCTGTTTACAAAGAAAAGGCCATACATTTTACCTTTATTCACTTTAAGACAGAAAAAGAAGAAAATTGACTTTGGTATAACAGAAGTATTTTGGACCCACTGCTCTTCTGCATGGGAAATAAAAATCAGGCAAGCCACTTCAGTGGAGTCACTTCAGACAAATGTTTGACTGACCCTGTCTCAAACTCCTCATTCACCTCTTGGGTTTGTAGCATTCCACAACAGTAAAAGGAATCACATTTTTTAAAAGCAGACTGGAAACAATAAAGGATAATTCCTGTTTCAAGATTGAAATAGCCAAAAGCTATTGGCCTCCAGGTAGTTCTCCCCCATCTGTACTTAATTATTTGCAGCAATGGTTACAGCTCATGGTTTGGTTTTGGGTTTGTTTTTTTTTTGTTTCCTCAGGTTCTAATGGGGATCTTCCGTCTGGGTTTCGTATCTATGTACCTATCCGAGTCCGTACTAGATGGCTTTGCAACTGGTGCTTCCTTAACCATTTTAACAGCTCAAGTGAAGTATCTGATTGGAATAAAAATTCCACGTAGCCAAGGGCATGGGATGCTTGTTATTACTTGGATTAACATCTTCAGGAACATTTCTCAGGCTAACCTTTGTGATGTCATCACAAGTGCCATTTGTATCGTGGTGCTGGTCACTGCTAAGGAACTCGGAGATAGGTATAAGCATAAACTGAAATTTCCTCTTCCCACAGAACTGGTAGTTATCGTTGTGGCAACGCTGGTGTCACACTATGGTAAGTTAAATGAAGTGTATGCATCCAGTGTTTCTGGAGCTATTCCAACAGGATTTATCCCTCCAAAGGTACCAGAGTTCAACTTAATGCTCCGTGTTGCTGTAGATGCTTTGCCTCTTGCCATAGTCAGTTTTGTCTTCACTGTATCCCTTTCTGAAATGTTTGCAAAGAAATATGCTTACACCATCCGAGCCAATCAGGAAATGTTTGCTGTGGGGTTCTGTAACATCATTCCTTCTTTCTTCCACTCTTTTGCAACCAGTGCAGCTCTGGCAAAAACACTCGTCAAAACATCTACAGGCTGCCAGACTCAAATCTCTGGAGTAATCAGTGCAATGGTGGTTTTGCTGGTGCTGCTCTTCCTGGCACCTCTCTTCTACTCCTTGCAGAAGTGTGTCCTGGCTTGTATTATCATTGTCAGCCTTCGGGGAGCCCTGAGGAAGTTCCGAGATGTGCCAGCACGGTACCATGTGAATAAGGTGGACACACTTGTTTGGGTAGTTACCATGTCTGCCTCTGCCTTGGTCAGCACAGAAATAGGACTGTTGGTTGGCATTGTTTTCTCCATGTTATGCATCATTGTTCGGACCCAGCGACCTCGGACAGCCCTGCTTGGTCAGATCCAAGACACAAGCTTTTATGAGGATGACTTAGAATATGAAAATCTCTCTACTGTTCCAAAGGTCAAAATATTTCGGTTTGAGGCCCCACTTTACTATGCAAATAGAAACTACTTCCTAAAGTCTCTGTACAGATTGACCAATTTAGATCCTAACCTAGAAGCTGCTAGAAGGAAGAAATACGAGAAGAAGGAAAAGCAGCATCTGAAAAAGGGAAATCACAGAACTGCTAATGGACTGGGCATTGGAGAAACCACTGTGCAACTAGTTCCTAAGCAAATTGATTTCCAAGCCCTTGTTGTAGACTGCTCTTCCATCTCATTTTTGGACACCACCGGAGTTAATACTTTAAAGGAAATCCTGAAAGACTACAAGAATTTAAACATTTCTGTTCTCCTGGCTTGCTGCAATCCCTCAGTGATAGACTCTCTGAAAAGAGGGGGTTACTTTGGAAGAGATTTTGGATGTATGCAGGAAATGCTATTCTACAGTATACATAATGCTGTGCTGTTTGCAAAAGACCAAAAGCTTCCAGCAGATTGCTCAGTTTAACCCTCTGTCTTCCCTGATGATTCACTATGAAGCGACAGATGGAGAGGGGCAGTTTGCAACAAGTAAATTATCAGACACACTGTTGGCTGTGTAAAGCCATTCCCCCCTAAGAGCTCCACTTTATGTCATATGCCACATAGAGCAGCCACGGGAGAGGCAGTCCAGGACAAGCATGGAACAGGTTGGACTATCTTCACTTTAAAATGCAGGCAAAGGCAGTTTTGGATTGACTTGTCCCTTGTACCATGATCATTTGTGACCCAACATGGATATCAGAGGGGTGTTGTGGTGGAAGGCCTGCCCAGTATCAGCCTGCTCTCCCAGTGATTTAATGGCTGGTTTGTGTTAAGAAGGCTAAGCCACTTCCATGAAAATGCAATCAATATGGCATTCTGGACACATAATGGTTTAAATTCTGGCTTTCCAGGCCTTCCCCTTCCAATCATTCTAGGTGTACTCCTAAACAAGTCCCCACTGTTTCCATACAAATAAAATGTACAAAATATTGTAGAATGTAGAATATCTCTCCTCCTTGATCACACAGGCTTAATAGTACAACCTGCCACAGGAGAAGAAACTATGATCCATCACAGGTTCCTCTCAAAATGACCATTTCCAAAAATTGCTGGCTTTGGAGTCACAGGAGTCATCTGTTTTATTGGACTAAATCTGTCATAATTAGTTACTGAAGACTGTGGTACCCCTAATTATGCTGGAAGAAATATGACTCTGATGCACAATTTTGTAACTACTAAGATGATGAACAATTAAGAAAAATGAATGGCTTTAACTGGCAGCTACCCAGCTAGTTGTACCATCCTGTAAAATAAGTTGCCTCTGGTGGGCAGATACAACTCTAATTCAGGGATACATAAGGACCATCAAACATAAAACCTCAGAGCTGTGATGCAGCACATCACTATCTTCCTACAAATGCCTGCCTGGGTTCAAAGAAAAACAGGAGAAAATAGGGTAGGGTGGGAAGGTAAATCTGTGAGTTTTCTTGAAGGGGATTGATGGATCAGTCAGAACTGCCTGGCTGGTCTTCTCTGATGCAATGCTAATGAAGTATTACAAGTAACATACATGGGTCAAGTAAACAGAGCAATGCTTTGTAACTTGTGTATCCCTCTATGTTGAAAAACTTTCACCACTGTTTGTACATACTACAGACGTTGCAGGGGTTTTGCTTTTTTTGTTTGGGGTTTTTTTCCTATCATATTAATCTTTGATTTGAGGTCTACTAGACCATGTTTTCTGGGGCTGGTTACTTTCTATAATAATTTGCATTAACTGCTGTTCATTATGCTTTATGTCATATGATACTCCCATCATCAGTTGTATTGTTGTATATGCATGTTCTCTCTTTACGAATAAGAATAGACTTGGATTTTGATTGTAACACAGTTAGTATTCAGTGTTCAGGCCCATGGCATGGGCAGAATATCCTGTTTCATACTCAAGTTTATAATCACCGGCCCAAAAGGTAAGACAGCTGTGCTCACTGTCTCTCCTTTTTCATGTCGAGTTCACACAGCACCAAGCATGAAAGGAAATTCTATCACAGCTGTGCCTCTTACAACTAACAGACTCTAGAAACAGGTTCCATGTACGCAGAAGCCATTTCTTTGCTGATCCATTAAAAAAAAAAGTCAAGTCAACCCATTGTATGACTTGCTCATTTCAATTTTTTAGGTCACTGAAGGAAAGAACAGTCAAACTCAGGCTCTTCAGGTGCCCCAGAGCCTGTCTGTGTCTCAGAAACAAGTATTTTCTTAGAGGAAACGCAGTGCACTCCCAAAAGACAAAAAATATCTTCACAGGGACTACAACTAGCACAGTATTAGGTTATTCAGTGCTGACATTTTCACGCACTCATTACAAAAGAAGCCTATCTGCTGCACACTGTTAGTACTGCTAAAGCAGTAAAACCCGACAGAAACACCTCACATGAGATTAAAGGACTGTCCATCAGCAGTATTTTCCTGTCATAAAGCAATTCACACTATTACTTAAATTGCTGACTTGGTACGATTAGCTTCTTTCTGTTCTAAAAGGAAGTAAGCAGGGCCCAAGGACAAAATACCGCTTTGTGCCTGCTTTTGTTTGCAACCATTCTTTGATTAGGGAATACCTCTTTTAAGGTCCTGTTTGGGCCTAACAAGGGGAATGGGTTTATAAGAGTTACTACCAGACAGTATCACTACAGACACTCTTAGGCCACTGTGCTAAGCAAGCTGTCACAGGAAGTCAAACAAAACATCCTACCAATCTACGCTTTTTTTAGCTTTATGGATCAAGCTACCAACATAGAACACAAAGAAAAAAATATGCAAAGATATCCTTTAAAAGACAAAAAAAAGGAGAAATTCCAATGGAAGGTGTATCCTTGCAAGAGTCTCTGGAGAATAATGAAGAGGATGAGAAAGTAAGAGTGGGAAGTCTCTTTTTCATCATATTTATTTTAAGTGTGGTACCAAAGGATACCTAAGCAAAGAAACTTGACTATGCATAAGAGAGAAGGTAATCTTTGGAACTTATATTATAAAGAAAGAAACTATTGGTCAGAAGAAACTGTAAGAACAATTTCCTGTTTTGATTTTACTGGCAGAGCTGGCCAACACAATCAACTGTGTTGGACAATGTTGAACACAGCAGGGAAACAGCTTCAGTGCCACAATGTAGGGATGCTGGCAGACTGTGAATTATTTCTATGGAGTATGTAAAAGGTAACTAAAAAAAGCAAGCCTTTTTCTGGTACATTTATGTTTGCTATACTGAATTATACTAAGATTAAAGATATGAAGATTGAAAATTAACAAAAACTGCTGATTCTCTTCTCTCCTAATCCACCAGAAATTAGCTATCACGTCTTGGAGAGGAGCTGGGGATAGGCTTGTAATTCCAATTAATACTAACATTGTAAGAAAAATCATTATATGCCTTTTAGGAAATGTTATATGCTTCATGTAGATTGACTATATTTTTGTTCACTGTGATGCCTTGTGATTTACCATGTATCATGTATCTGACAGATCTTAGTACTGCTACATAAGAATGGGAAAGGATTCTTAACTTGTGGACTCTGTGTGTGCCTTGGAACTGGGCAAAGAGCTGGAGTCTTCAGCTCAAAGTGTCCTGTCTTGTTGACTAGTGAAGCACGGCCAGAATGTGTGGTCTAGGTGTCAAAATAGCTCTATTTACTGGCACTGGTAACCAACAACCTGGAAACTGTCCAGTCCATGAAAGACACCTTGGGTTCCCCCACAATCATGAATATTCCTGTGTCACAAGACCAAGAGACAAATGTGCGCTTTTGGTTGGAAAATAAAAACCAGTTCTCTTAAAACAGTTTGTCTTGTGGTATCCTTCCACAGGTGGTGAAATAATGGGCTAACTCATAATAAAGAAAAAGATGAAAGGGCTTTTTCTGTACTAGAAAAAGTTAAAATAAAGGAATGCACTTGGTATTGAGGGATTAGAAAACATAATGAGAAAGACCATTACAGAAGTGAGAAGGGGAAGGTACCAGTCTTTAATTCAAGCACATCTACTACTTGGGAGAAACATGGCACCTTTTTACAGATGGCACAACTCTGAAAAAAGCAAAACCTCTATCTGTTAGACTTCCACAGAGGTGTTATCTCCTGGTCCCCTGTTTTTTCTAAGTGCTCTTCTTCAGTCAAGTGCCCATCTCCACATTCCAAGAAGTGCTCTCTACTCATCAACCCCATGACATAATACAGTTCCACACTCAGATGGCTGCACTCAAAACCTCTTTACATCCTTCTGGAAATCACTGGTTTAGAAAGAGATTTGCACAAACACAGAATTAAGCATCAGCACTGAACTTCTCTGCTCAGACTTGCATTCCTGCTCCTGTTGGTTTTTTCACTCCCAGTGTTTGTCTGCAGGCTCCATGCTCCTTCCCCTTCCAAAACTGCTGACACTTAGTCCACCGGTTGTCCTTCCACAACTTAAATGTTTTCTTGTCTTTGACAAATGCACATTTTTTTGCAAAATGAGAAGTTCTATCTTGGTTCTAAATGTGGAAGCTGAAAGCTGGGTTGCAGAGAGATTTTCCAGCTTCCTGCCTCTGTCTGTGAGAATGTCTTTACTTTCTCATGGACACTGGCTGAAAGACAGAAGTTTCTGTAAACTATCCTCTTTATCTTGCAGGTGCAGGGTGTTGTCATACTGACCAGAGAAATGTTTTGAAATGGGTGTTGTAGGATCTAACCAATCATTCTAAGGAGCTGGATGGTCAGGGGCCAATGGCCTTGTGCCATTCAAGCAAACTAACATATAAAATCAGCTTATAAATTAAATAAAGAATTCCTTTTCTCCTGGGACTGGAATCAGTGTCGTTTCTCGCCATTCCTGGTACAACAGCGACATCTAAACAGTAGCAGTTTCTAATTTCTACATGTCAAAGCTGGGCTAAAGATTGAGGTTAGTAGGTTAGAATCCTACCTTTGAGACACTGCAGCTTTTTTGGGGACTTCTTGACTGATTGCTATGTTTCCATGGTCCTAGAATTTTGACTGTGTCAAGGATTGTATCCCACTTTAAAAGACTCGGTGCCTCAGTCCTTACGAAGGCTGAGCAGAATCCATGACAGATGCATTCCTCCCCCTCAGTCATTTGGAAAACCTAATTCAGCACATGGCACAGCTAAGACAGGCTGCCAGAAGGGATTCTGGGCTCCAGGTATAGATGTGGCTACTTTCTTTCCAAAGGTACTCATTGATTTTTCCTAACTGAATTAGTTACAGAAACCAGAAAGACCCAACCCATCTCCCATGAGAAATCTCTGAGATCTAAGACAGGGACTCCAGAAGCGGTGAGCAGTGACAATTGTCCTTGACAGTGGGTCACTCCAAGAGTACGTATTCCACAGTCCAGTAACAGAGGGAGACACACACAGGAAAGGGAGTTTACAGGAAACTTGCACAGGGGAAGATGAGAGCGAGGAGCTCTGTTACCTGCTATACTCACAGATGGACTAACAGAGGCCACTCTGGAGTACCGATGCAATATTTACCTGTGCGTAGGACTTCTGACCACCTTCCTAAAAAACTGACATATACAAGCACACCTTAATATCGAGGAAGAAAAAGTCTGGTCCTAATGCACGCTCTGAAACTCCCTACTCCTCTGCTCACATGCCATTTTCAGAGTCTGAGCTCTCCTTCCCTGTTGCTTCCCAACAGTGGTAAATTCCCATCCTTCTCTGTCTGGGACAGCAGATGCAACAATGATGTGGATTGTAAATATGCTCAGCTCAGCAATAGTCTGAGCCAGGCAGAACTTTTAAGTGCTATTACAATTTTTCATGGGGTTTTTATGGTTCGTCTTTCCTCATAGACCAATTGCTCCTGCTCTAGACATCTGGCTATTTGGCTATTCCCACTGGGCATCTTGATATGAGTGTGTTAAAGCTCAGTTAAAAGGGACATGAAAGGCAACGAATTCCAAGTGTCCTACTAAAGTCTGACATGTATTTCCCTAAAACCAAAAATGCCATTTTGTATATGAAACCTTTTGGAACAGGGTATTAACTGGATTCACCCTGTTTTAGTTCTCATGACCTGTCAATTGATGCAGTGCACAGGTGAGTTCAGGATGCAAAAAGCAACTCCTACAACAGGCAGAAGGATAAGTGGCTGCTTTCATTTGGACCTCTCAGTAAGTCAGGCTTGTATCAGCCTTTGTTGGACTTTTTTACTGTATCATGCCTCCTAAATTAAAGGACTAAAAAGTAAGCAATCTTTCTAGTCCCTCAGCTCCTTAGTAGAAACTGTGTCTTTCTTCATCTCATAGAATTCCAGAATGATTCCCATCTGTTGCAACTTAGCTGACTTCCACGGAAGCAAAGACACGCCCAGCTTGCAACTATACTAAGATAAACATCGAAGTGAGCACCTGTTGGACCCTTTAATGTGTCACATTTTCCTAGACTTTGACTTGAGGTGTTTGCTTACCTAAGAGCAACTAATTCCAGTAACCAGTGAATCCGAACTTGTTCAATGCCACCATGTGGAACAGAAGAAATGTAGGCGAGGTTCAGCTCTTGGTCTTCGCTCAGGTCAAACAGGTCAGCACGGCTGTGAGGTAAAGGAGGGCTTCAGGAAAAGACGGACAGAAAAGAAACACATTGCAATATTAAATAACAGCTCCACTGGACATACAAACATTCCTATGCTACATCCCTACACCACCTGCATGTTCCTACACGGCATGAGGAGCGCTGCCTAACATGAGATGAAAACAAAATGGAGCTGCAGGTTATTTGGGGCCAACTGGCTACACATGTTGTTTGGCAAAGTAGAATACCACCTGCGTGCATCTCAATGCCATGCTCAAAGGAAAACCTTGCCAGCAGTCACTGCAGCACAGACAGCAATCTCAGGCAGCAGTGGACAGAGGAAACCATATAGTGACAGTTACCTTGCCTCTGAGTAACTAATCATAAAGGAGCTCACTGTTTCAGGCTTTTCAGTGGAAGCCAGACTTGATGACATCTGCAGTAAGAAAAATATGGGCTTGACATCCCTGCTGAAGTTCACGCAATGACAGTAATTCTTTCTCTGCTGTGGATGCTACTACCCTTGTTAGAAGCAGAATTAGATGCTCAGAGCCTTCACATTCTTCAGCCACGTTCAGCTAACCCTTAAGCATAAGAAGGCACAGGAGTGGGCGGTTTGAGGTTTCTATGCTTGATTCTGCAAGCAGTTTTACAGGCTCATGGCTATACAGCAACGATCATATCAACTTGACTTTCATGTCTACTTATTCCACTGAAATTAACATTACACTGTGGCAAATTTCTGTTGCTCTTATCTCCACAGATAAATACTGCAAGACGGAGATCTCAAACCCACCCTTCACAAGTCAGAAACTTAGAATGCTGCGCAGTTCACTGGGTTTGGGCATCCTTAGGGACTTTGATTAAGCCTCCTCATACTGTGCACATTCTGAATGATAAAGCATTTGTATCACAAGAAGGATAAAACAACACTGTCCCTCAGGCTTGGTAAAATACATCCATGTGTCTTCACACTGCAACAAGAGATGACTTGTGTTCTGATGACACACTATATACACACATAAACTGTTTAAGTCAAAAACTGTTCTGGTCTGTGCCTTGCCTATTGTAGTCTGTCTTACGATGTCGAACAGACTTGTGCTGACTGTAATTCCTTTGGGAAGAGTCATTCCAAGTCATCCTTGCCTACTCTGTACCCATCCACATAACCATCCCACCACCAAAGGCCGTACGGAATTAACCTGCTACTGTATAACCATCTTGTGCACAAAGGGAGAAAAGCCTGACCCCACCTGGACAAGCACTTGACACAACTGAGATACTGCCTATCTATTCCCCCATCTCCTGCATCCTTATCTGAAAGTTAAAGTCTTTACACAAACCACATCCACCTACAATGCTTAATACAAATCAGCCCATCTCTGCAATTTCACCAGCATACAAGGCACTTAAAAACCATCTCCGTAAGATAGCTTCAAATCACACAAGTGATATTGAGAAATTACCAGCTTCACTCTTAACTAAAAATGTATCACCCATCTGGGTATTTTTAAATGTTCCAGTGAATGAGGGACAATGTTAACGATCAGATTCTGATGGAGTGCTTTACTACTACTCTGAAATTCAAACCAGCTTCCATTTAACAGTGGCAAAGACACTTATTTTTGCTTAGTCCATGTTGAATAAACACCATGAAATTCACAGTCTGTTAGAGAGAAATCTCGCAGAAACTATAATGAGATACGAAAGCAAGCTGACAGAACAGTGGGTTTTGTTAGTGGCGCTATCAGTATCTGTCCTTTCCTGTTCTGAGCGCCAAGTGCCCATCCAAGGAAAATTGAAGCCTTGCTCCCAGGCTTTCTCAGCTGCTGATCCACAGCTGTGCACTTGCCCAGAAAAGAAGCTTTAGCAGCTGGAACTCAGTTGTGCCACTGCATGAGCTTTCAAGGGATTTTCAGAAATACCAGTGTTAGCCAGGTGTTATAAAAGAGTAACTGCTGATCCATGGATGTCTCTGCCTCTGCTACTGCTCCTCTGTCTTTCCTTCACATGTCTTTCATGTTTGCAGCCTTCCAAAGTTTTGGCACAACTAAAACCATAGGTGTTTCATAGGCTGCAGTTTAAATGGGCTAAACATACTATTTTTAAGGCGGATTTTCACCAATGTTTCCTAATATTGCAACTAAAATTTAAAACAAAAAAATGAAACAACAAAAGAAAAAAAAATCCTGAAAGTCCAAACATTTCTTTTCATCAGAATGTATTCTAGGTCCTCTTCTGTTCCCCTTCCCCCTCCCCCCATGGAAAACTAAACAAAAACCTTGTAAGTTTTGTCTTAGGGGATCTTTATGCATCATGCAAAAAAAGTGCACAAATTCCTTTTTCCAAAGCACATTCAGATTCCACCCCTACTGCAACTCTTTTCCATATAAGTGTTATTTAACCCACTGTATGCCTAAATGAAGGAGATCATAATCACTTTAGAGTAAGACACAAGCATAGCAGTGGAATATACCATCTCTTGCTTTCCTGCCCGCTAGAAGCCTTTAGCAGTCTTACAAAACTTGAAGGCTGCTCCAATCCCTGTTAGATGAGCAAGACCAGGTTTTCTCCAAGAAGCAAAGCACGACCAGAACACAGAGTGGCGGAGCTGGGATTTCTGCATGGTCACAGCCTTCCCCCTAACTTAGGTCAGCCTGACCCACTGCCTGCATTGGGAAGGAGGTGCATCTGGAAAATGTCTGTCAAGAAGAACAAACTCCTAGAACTATCAGTCTTTTGTCTGGTGGTACTAGAACTATTAAGAAGTTTTGCCTGGGGCCCTTTAGGGGCCTTGGCAATGGAAACACTGAAAAGTAAAGGGAAATAAGTTCTCAATATCAACATATGTACTGTGCTGGGGAAGAAGGACTTTACATGTTCGAGGCGGCAAGGAAGCAAGCCAGAGAGGGAAGGAATGTCGACTAGGCCTCTTTTTTGGCCAGTTCACATTATCTGGCCACGTCCCACATCCCGCGCTACACTGGTGGAGCTGGTCCAGGAGCAGGCTAAGCAGCAAGGGGCGGCAAGGGCCCTCTGATCCCACAGCAGCAAGCGCGGGAGAGCCTCGGTTGCCCCGGAAAGGCAGCGTCCGCACGCCCTCGGGATCGAGAGGGCGGGATGCAGCCGAGGCGAGGGCCGGAGAGCCTCTGCCCAGCGGCTCGGGGCCCGGAGCCGGGCGTTGCGCGCTTACCAGAAGCCAGTGCTCCTCCAAAAGTGCTGCAGGGGCCGCTCGGCTCGCCGGGCATCCACGTACACCTCGTACGCCGCGGAGCCCGCGCCCAGCGGCACCCGCAGCAGCAGCAGCAGCAGCCACAGCAGNGCGCACCGCCACGCCCGCGCTCCGTGTGCCAGGCCCGCGGGAAAGCTGCCGTGACGGGGCGGGACCGCCCTCCTCCCCCGGAAAAGCGTAGGGGCAGGGTGGGAGCTGTGTCCGCTGACTACGTGTAAACCAATTTATTGATCTCGGCATGGCAAAGAGGAGTGTGGACTCTCAGCCCAGAAAGCCAGCCGCATCCTGGGCTGCCTCCAAAGCAGCGTGGGCAGCAGGGCGAAGGAAGGAATTCTGCCCCTCTGCTCCGTTCTGGTGAAACCCCACCTGGAACTCTGCATCCGGCTCTGGGATCCACTACAGGAAGGACGTGGACTTGTTGGAGCAAGTCCAGAAAAGTGACGTTTATAAGGGGACTGAAGAACCTCCCCTGCAGATAGAGGCTAAGAAAGCTGGGGCTGTTCAATCCTAGAGAATAACGGATACAAACTGAAAGAGGGAAAGTGTAGTTTAGTTATTGGGAAGAAATTCTTTACTGTGAAGGTGGTGAGACACTCGAACAGGTTGCCCAGGGAGGTTGTGGATGCCCCAGCTTGGCACTGTTCAAAGCCAGGTTGGATAACGCCTTGACCAACCCGGTGTAGGGCGAGGTGTCTCTGCCCATGCCCCGGGGATGTTTGGACTAGATGATCCTGAAGGTCCCTTCCAGCTCTTAAACATTCTATGATTCCATTGTTTCTGTGGAGAGCTTTAAATGTGCTTTATCACACACCGCCTGTAGCTTGATTAAGTGCTTATTTGTTACCATGTATACCTGAGGAGTCAGTTCTCCATGTGGTGGGACTCTTGTCCTCAGGATCATTCTCCTTTACCTCTTGTGCCTTCAGGAATCTTGTCAAGCCTTCCAGGCTGGGAATCCAGTTCTATGCTGCTAGCTGCACCCTGAGCTGGGACAACAGCTGCCTTTGGGTGAGTGCTGCTGCATGGGCTCCAGTGAGGGCTGACGGCATTTTGCCAGCCGGAAAGGGTGATCCGTGAGAGAAGGACCTTGCACCCACTCATACTGGCTCTTTTGTTAGCTTCCCCTCCAGAGGGATTGATCAGAGGAGATGAACACCTAACAACCAAACGCCAGCCTGGACCTCGCTGTCTTTAAGTGGGGAAAGTTCACTGTAGGGCCAGCACAAGATGCCAGCAGCTCCAGCACCTAGCTGCGATGGACGTGGAAGCTATCCCTTGCAGAGGAGCCAACAGCTCAGTCCCCAATCAAAGACTTACCCACAAATTTCAGCAAAAAGTTCTTTGCAAGGGAGAAACCCCCTGAACCCCATAGGTTCTACCACAGGCAGTTCCTATTGACATCAGGAAGGCTTGAGCCTTGGAGACCAAGCTGGTGTTTCCTCAGAGACTGCTAAAACAGAACTGTTGCATTCAGCTTGGCTGATTTCAAAGTCCCATCTGGAAGACAAGGTGTCAAACCAATGCTCTTTTTGGGCAAGAAACTTTGGCTGTTCTCAGACATGTTGTAGAAAGTCCTGAAACACCACAGAGCTGTGGATGTAGATGGTGCTCTGTTGACATTTCAGAGCTCTCTCAGAGCTCCAGAAAAGTCTCTTCCCTGGGAGTCTGACAAGAACATGACCTCCAGAGCATTTCCAAGAGGGTCCTTCTCAGAGACTGGGGTAGGGACTAAGCAGAACATCCCGCTTTTTTTCTACAACTTATCCCAAGGCACGGGCAAGTGCTACATGTAGCACTCTGGCCACATCAGGCCTGAACTTGGGAGACACAAGGTAAGTCAAAACCACTGCTAGAGGAGAGACTTGACAAAAGGCTCTGTCACCCGCGGGTTTCTCCTCCATGTCTAACAAAGCAGCTAACGAGATTTTTCAATTTTGTTAGAAGAACTGCAGTTGCCCGCAGGAAATCTTTTGTGTTCACCACAGCTGCTCTGGTGCCTCCTGCCAGAGAAAGAAAATCCAGCAGAGTTACCTGCAAGCTGTGAAGGAGCCCAGTACATCTCTGTTCCCAAGACATCTCAGGGCTGCTGCAGGGAGAGCAGCTGGGAGTATATGGCTTGCTTTTTCCCAGCCAAGGTAGTCGACTGGATCAACATGTTCCGGCAGCATTTTCAGTTCAAATGCCAGGCTACACTGGTGAAACTCAGTGGTCTGCTCTGCAATTTTCCCAAGTCTCTTCTTCCAGATGCCAGGATTACCTCAGGTTACCTCCAACACGCAGTTTGCCAGGTTTAAAAGTATGATTCAGAGCTAAACACATATGCTTGGGTTTCTATGAGCATGGTTCTAAAGACTGTCAGGCAGAGCCATGATAAAGACCCTGGTCAAGGGGACGTTCCCCTTTTGCCTTTGACTTTCTGCTCCTCCAAGGGCTGGGAAGTGTCCAGCAGCAGTTTTTCTGTGTAGCATTTTACCAGGGAAGTTTCCCACAGCTGACACTCCCACCCAAAGTACACTGGGGATTTTAACACAGCCTCCTCCCATCTCCCTGCAAAGACTGAGTGAGAGCTCTTCCTGTCCTGAGGCATTCATGAGGAGGCACATGGGCATGGGGAATGGAGAGCAGCACCATTCCCTGGCCCTTTCCAGTATATTGAGGCTGACCCTTCCGAGCTGTCTGGCCAGCTTAAAATCCTCCAGTGTCTCAAACTGGGCAGATGAGAGATGTAAAACCTGTTAACTCCTGAGCTGAATCTCTCCTCTGAGAAAGACTGCTTAAAGCATTTGGTCTCAGCAGCTCTCCCTGCAGCGTCCCTGCAGCTGTTTTGAGAACATAGACATTCCAGGCTCCTTCAGACATAGCAGGGAGCTGGTAATTTCCTGCTCCATTTTCTTTCTAGAGGTACCTACTCAATGCACAGGAAATTTGGGTGTATGTGTTGGGGGGGAGGGGGAAGAGTAAGTGTCTTGGTGAGTGTGTGTGTGAGAGTGTGTGTGTGTGTGTGGTTTTCTGTTCAGATGCCTCCAGCTCATTTAGCACTTTGAAATTGTGAATTGAAATATAAACTTGGCTTCAAAAAGCATCCCTGGAAATGCCAAGATGGCTTTGTCACACAGCCATCTCATGCCACATGGCAGGAACAAGACTTTTGCTGTAGCATATGGAACTTGAAGCCTAGAAAATCATCTGGAGTTATCTGGATATTTTTGTAATAACTAACTACTGTTGTAAATAACTAACTACTGGTGAGGCATTCCAGGGTTTATGACAGCCTTTGCTTCCTGGATAACTTCACATTCCCACATGGTAGCAGCTGGTCTTTGGGCAGATGGACTCAGCTGAACAGTCTCAAGTTTCATGTTACATCTAATCCATTCTAACCAGGACTTCTGTCCTGCTCTTCTTTCCTGCCATGGCTTGCCTGTTGCTGCTATTTCCCCCGTCTCAGGTCCAACAGCAAGGAAACTGAAGGGAGGATAATTCATCCAGCTGACTGCCTGGGGAGTATCTCCTTTTTTGGTTCAGTTTGTTTTCTTGTGCACAGGTAAGCTGCAGAGACATGATACTGTGTAGCCTGGTAGTCCACAACAGAAGAAGCACAGGGACAGAGGTAGGAGAGAATGAGACCAGCCCTGACTGAACTGCCTGCTGGTAGGCTGGAGAAGGCATAGTATGAAATCGTGCTCCAACTCGTGCATCTCCATGGCTTCCATAGCATGGTCAGCCTTGTAAAATCTAACTCCGAAGTGATCCTGTTTCTTGCAGGAGTCTAGCAGTTCTATACATCCATCTCAATCACCAAATTGCCACAGCAGTTATAATATCTCTGCAACCTACAAAAGATGTCAGATACACGTGTCTCACATCGGGAGTCTTATCAGCAGCACAGCATGGATCTTTGTCCTGCTTTTCCTATAGAGGGCTTGTTTTTAAAGCTCAGCTTATGACAACGTTGCAGCTTTTACCCATGATCGGATGGGCTTTGTGAGCCCCCAGATTTCCTTCTTCCTCAATTTGTTTCCAGCCTTTGGGATGAGTAGTTGAACTGGATGTGGCCTGCAGCTATCTGTTGCCTTTCCCCTCAGTGGGACAGTGCTATGCTGCCTTGAGACCTGCAGTACTTCTAGCACTAGGTATCTACCACAGCCTGTGTAGGTTGCAGACAGACCTAATACCTGCTCCCTGGTGGTGATTGCCTGTGCTGGACTTGATTTTCTTGCAGTGATCAGCCCCAGACAGAAATGGCACGTGATGCAGGAACATGAGTGCGCTCCTGACGGAGCTTGAAAGTTTGAATGTGGCTGGGACATATCATCCTGGAGTTGTATGGGAGAATCGAGGGTTGATCAGTTGTGTAGGAGAGAACAGGATTCATTACACTACTGTATAGGGTAGGATGTGCTGTTTCCTCCCAAGGGCTTCAGACTTTTTAGTTTCTGCTTCTTTCCTGGTGTGACGCCATAATTGCTTTTCCAACTCCTGCTTTTGGTCTAGACACAATTCTGACGAGTTCAGAAGTGTTTCATGGCTTTTCCAGTGCACTTTCTAGACTTCATAGCTAAAGTGGAGGTGTTCTGCACCCTGAGGAGATCAACTGCTGGTATACAACATAGTCTGGGTAGATGCAAACAGACTCCGAGTGATGAAAATACTTCTCAGCCCTTTACAAGTGCTTTCCTCATCATTACACTGTTTACATAAGAGGTGATTAGGAAGTCTTGTTATCACCTCTGCTGAATATAACAAATTTAACAAGTATTATGTGAGTGCTTGAAATTCTAGATACCGTCCAAGTGCATATCTCTAGTATCCCAAAGCTGGCTACATTCAAGGTCAGGTTTTGGCGTCTCCCTGAATTTGTGATATCTTGGTATATTTCATCCAGTGCATATAGCCTAGGGTTGTTTCTTAAATGCTCTCTCATTTTTCCAGAGACATGGACCTTATCACCCAGATGTCACCTTCTCTTCCACCACAATTGAACATGACTCAAGGGGGTTGTTTTGCTGCAATTCAGCCCTGTACAACTATTTTTGTCTTCAGATGAAACCTGGTACATCTAATTCTGCCATTATGACTGTTAGGCCGAGGGCTTCACATCAGCCTGACAGTGCATTGTCTCAGGGCTTGTCTTGGGCCGAGATTGTTTTAGCTGTGGTAAGGGCCGTTTGATAGTTGTGTGACTGCTGCCTAAATTCTTTCAGCTTAGCTCAGTGAATAGCATCCAGGGTAAAATGTGACAGGCTGCAGCAAGGGCCAGCTTATCCCTGAGGAAACAGGCAGCCTCATCACCCGCCCCATCCACTGCTTCTGAACTGAGGAGCAAGGCAGGTGCTGAGTGACAAATGTGGTCAGCCCAGAGTCCAGGTCATTAAATTTGGACCAGGCAAGTATCGTGGCAGGACAATTCTGGGGTCAAACTGGCAAGTGAGTCTATGAATGAGAGTCTAGATCAAAGGTCTGTGGCCAGATGTGGGCAGTGCTGAGATCAGCACTTGTGCGAGATAGCTTGGGTGGGGGTAGAAGCCCCTCTGAAATGGGGCTCCTGGACTAAAGGGGGAAGGTTCTGTGGCAAACTGTGATAATACTTAGTTCTCATAGATAGAAAGGACTACTGTAAAGATGCCGTGTTCTTCCTATACTGGATTAAGTACCAGTTCCTCCACTTTAGGAGGATTCGTGTGTTGGGCCTGAGGCTCGTGTGTATTCCATCTGCACTTAACTTGAGAGGGAGATAAATCTGAAAGATTTTACTTCCAGTTTTAAAGTTCTGGATTTACTCCACTGTCCCTGAGCAAAGAGAAACCCTACATCTGAGTGTCAAAGTTTAGGTGGGAACTAATGAAACCAAAACAGATTTTATTAAGAAAACATCCAAAATAGCCCCAAATGGGGCTCGGGCAACCACACTACAATGACCAAGAGCCTACACTGGATGAAGAAATTGACATGCCTAGGACTCAGTGGGATACCCACTTCCTGCTTGGGGAGAGCTTATGTCCTCCCTGAGTCTTAGGACTCAGAAGGACAACGGCAGGCTAAACTTAAGGACAGAGAAAAGGGATAGATAGTAGGAATTTAATGTGCATCAGTCTCACTCATTTTCAGAATGTTGATTCTACTGTAACTGAACCAAAGATAGTGACCACCTGTATTTTAGTTAGACTGTGGAGACCCTAATGAGACTAACAGTAAATTCTGAGCTGCACATGTAATCTGTATTCCCTTTTGCCCATAGTAAAATTTATTTTAGAATCTAGGAAGAGTGTTGCAAAGCTACCAGAGATGCATTGATGTTACATGGCAGTCACATCTGTTACGACTGGAGTCAGGTAGAAGAGGGGCAGTGCTATGTGGTTATCTGAGGATGATGCACTGCCTTGCCTCCTTCTAGCATGCCACCTTATCTCCTCAGTTCCCTCTTTGGCTGCATCAGTTCCTCAGGGTAAAAATTACCATGTATTTATGTGGCGCCCCACACAGTCATTTCTCTTACAACTCCTTGAGGTCCTGTGGTGGAATGAGGATTTGCATATATTTACTTATGGCCAGAGCATGTTCCACCTCTTGCTTTGAGGAGGGGAGGCTGAGTGTGGAGGAAAGAATAGATTTGCCCCTCAACAGTCTTTGGTACTGTCTTTGCTCCTAGAACTGGCATCAGTACACAGGGTGGACAGGGCATGGGGAGTTGATTTCCACAGCTTGCTCTGCCAAGCTCGTTTAAAAAGAAGTCAGGGTAGACAACATCAACTGCTCTTCCCTCGTTCATCCAGGTCTTTGTTTCATTGTAGGCAGTCACGTTGGTCAAGCATGATTTCCCTTTAGTGACACATGGCTGACTACTCCTGATCACCTTCTTGTCATTCATGTGAATAGAGACGGTCTCCAGAATGAGGTGCTCCATCACCTTTCCAGGGACTGAGGTAAGGCTGACTGCCCAGTAGTTCCCTGGGTCCTTTTTCTTGCTCTTTTTGAGACTGGGGCGACATTTGCTGTCTTCCAGTCCTCAGGCACCTCTCCTGACCACCATGGCTTCTCAAAGATCTAGGGTATAGTTGTAGGAGAAGATCACACTGTCTGCAACTCTCTGATACCTTACGTGCACTGGGTCTGGATGAGAAGGGATGGTGGATCTATTTTATCCTCTGTCAGCACCTTTCTTCTGCATGAATGGGAATAGCTGTAGACCAGAAGGGAGGAAACTTTCAAATTCTGTGGTTCAGCAGCGGTAGTGCTGTGTGCTACCATGCCAAGAACATTAACCAGCGGACCTTTCTCAGCACTGAATTGCACTTCATGGTACTAAACAAGTGGCTGTGATCAGCCACTGGTAGCTGGGCATGAGCAAATTCTTGAACTATGGTTACAGTTTCTGGGTACTCCCAAATGCTACAAGCCATGCATGCCAGCTTTTATTTTGCAGCTGATCCAGATGGGAATATTTATTATTTATATATCTGTTTTTAATTATCAGTTAACTTATCATTTGCCATAATGCCAGAATCCAGGAGACCTTTTGTTTTTTTGGTTTTTTGGGGGGTTTTTTAGGCTTCTTTGGTTTTGGGGGTTTTTCTGTTTGGTTGGTGTTTGGGGGTTTTTTGGAGGTTTTGTTGGTTTGGGGGTTTTTTTTGTGAATTAGAATTAAAATCCTCTGTATTGGGTCTGAAAGCAAGTTTTGGAAATCTTTGATGTTGGTTGTGCTAATACAAAAGATGATTCACAGATGGAACTTTAGGTTCAGGGTAGATGCCAGTCAACAATTAATAAATACACATTTGGAAGCCTTCCCCCAAAATGGAAAGGCACAGGATGTACACATCCTCACTTGCTTGTTCCACAGGACATGGATTGTAACTGATGTTTTGTGTGGGCTGTGGAGAGGCAGAGGCAAAAATAATAACAAATCAAAGAGTCCTCTAGAAAAATCAGAATGGCCACTCTGTGAGTCCTCTGGAAAGCTTACATTGGCTCATTTTGTCTAAACAAGTCAACCCAGATGTACTCAGTTAAAAATATATCTCCTTTACAAAGCTATTTGCCACTTTGACACCAAGTATAGCCATAATTTCTGTGTTAGACTTCCTGTGGCTATCACATGAGCTTGTGAGTCAACCCATTAAAAGCTTTTCCAGTTATGAACTGTATCAATAACTGAGAACATAAGTACTCTCACAGCACTGTGCTTGTGCAGCAAGTAAAGAAAACTAAGGGCATTGGGCCACTACCCCTTTCAAAACAAGGAATAAAGATGTTTTTCTCTGCCTTCTCAGCTTTATTGCTTATAACCAGTCAACCAAAGTTCAAAAATAAATGCTGTCCTTCATTCTACCATTACCATAGCAAACCTGTGGTTTGTCTCGAATCCCTTTTATGTCAATCTCGTATAAGCCCTAATTAATGTTTAATTCCTTACTAAAGTCTTCCATTAAGGATTCACTTTATTTCTGGGAGGCACGGGGCCATCACAAGTAACATGTATCATTTGCTTGACAGATTTATGGTTCAGCTGGAACAATTTGCAGAGCTGTCCATCAGTATCTTCCCCGTAGCTTTTCAGCGTTTCTATTTTAGTCAGGAACTGTGGAATAGAGCAGAGTAACAGGCCACTAAGTGATACTTAGAAACTGAAGGAATAAAGTTCAGAAAAGCCACTGGAAATATTCTGCCTAATAATTTATTAAGTTGTTTTAGTTGTTTTGCAAAGGTTTAATGCTAGTGCATTGGAACAGGAACTGTGCTTCAGAGATATCTTCTCAGCAGTGCAGGACTTGAAATATTTTTGTTTCATGCTTACACAGTTCTCTCCATCAAGAAGTAGCACTAACTGTCATTTCTCTGAAGCTGTAGAGGGGATGAAAGACACCTCTGCTGTCTTAGCATGGCCTTGTCAGTGCACTCTGAAAGGCTGGTAAAAGCCTTTCTGGCTCTCCCAGTGTTTGGATATCATCTGATAAAGCATCAGCAGGGAGAAAGGAAGAGATGTCAACAACTTCAGCTGTTGGGCAGCTCTGCAGGTGCATTGCCTTGCAAGACCAGAACAAATCTATGCACTTAGCCCTCCAGAGCTGGGCAGTCTCAAGCTATCTGTGAAATGGCTGGGCATCTCCTTTAGGTACTTGCATATAATTCTTTGACATTTATCCTCCCCTGCACTACCGGTCTTAAACTCATAACAGACATTGTATCTTGGTAGATTTACCTGTGGTCACAGTTGTACACAAGCCATAAATAAATGGTGACAGTTTGTGATAACATTCCCATTTCATCGCCATTCCAAATGACAGTACAGAATCTTCATGCCCGCATTTCATACAGCTTCCTCATGAAACCCATTCTTCTACAGGAGCAGTGACCAGTTCCAGGGCAACAGCCCCTTGCCAGCTGCTTCACCATTTTATACAGTGCTCTCTACAGGCTTTTTGTAATGGCAGGAGTCTGCTAAAACACACAGTACTGTCATGTGAAAAGCTCGCGGTTTGCACCTCAGCCTTATGGCCATGCTTAGACTAATGCAGAGTGAGAGAAACAAGTACTCCTGAAAATATGTGGGCGCGGTGATACCCAAGCTAAAGTAAGGTGGACTTGTTGCATGGCTTGAAAGATTGTTGCTGTGCTTGTCCCTGGGTTTCCATTCAAGGAGAAGGTGTAGGTTATAATTGTGGGTAGATAATTAATGGTAAAACTTTTCATGTAAGGTTTTCTCATTTGCACAGTGGAGGAGTGGGTGTGCTCAAGTTAACTGAGTACTCTTTTTCAGGGAAGAGAACTCTTAAAATAATATATGTTCAAATGTTTGAAGTTCAGATAACATATTAAAAGAGAGCACAAGGTCATTCAGCTTCAGGGGTTTGCAGCTGCTTCCCACACAGAACATGTGAATTCTGCACAGTTAGAATTCCCAGTTTTACCTACTTCTGAAAGTGCACTGGTGAACTCATTGAACTGGAGCATAACTGCTTTCCTCCAGAGCCCAAAGCACACTTAGCAGCTCGGCAGATATGAGCTTTGCACACTCATCTGGGATTTAATGGGTATGTGCATCTGTACCATTGCTTGCAGCCTAATCTAGACAGAACAGCACCATTGGAGGGATGAGATTAACACAGTGTATCCATTTCAAGTAGTCCCTGCACTTATCCTTCCCTACTTATTGACATGAGTAGTAAAAATGTATATGCATGCACAGACACACACAGATAGATATTCCTCTTACCAAGAGTCACCTCTCAATCACTGGTTGCTTGTCTGCAAACAGGTCTCCTTAGAAAGATGACATCCGACATTATCCTTTTCCTACATGGTGGCTTCATTTTTCTTTATGGGGCATATTTTGCTGCTCCCAGATTTCCATCTGACTAAACCTACATTTTCCAAACCAGGTCCTCTTCTTTGGCTTGTATTTTGCAAACTTCAACCGTACTGATAAAAATTTCTTCACAGTTGTTGTAATTTTTTGGTTGAAGGTGGAAGGATGAAACAAGCTATAGAAACAAGAGCAACAAAATAGACCTGAGAAAGATCTTTGATAGCTATTTTTGTAAGAAGTAACAAAGTGTTCTGTGGGTACAGGCTACCAAGGCAGTAAAATCTAGAGGTATTTATCAGACTAGCTTTGAGTTTTAGTAATTTTCCCTTCCTAAAACCAACCATTTTCTTTTCAAGAGATCTAACTTCAAAAAAAAAACCCCACAAATTAGTGAACTTAAACACAAATTAGTTTACCTGAAAAATTTCTACTGGCCACAGAGGTGACCATGGAAAATGAGGTGCTCTTTGCAAAAAATGTGTTTTATTTCCTTTTTTGCCTTCTTGCAAACTTTGACCTTTGCTGAATTGCAGGGCTTTTAGCCATCTCTAAACAAGGGGATCCTGTTGGCTGAGCCAGCGACACTTTAGTTCCAGCAGATGTTAGCTGTCATTGCTGCTCACTTCTCATGGGTCTGCTGAGGGAATTTCACCCTTTGCTCTTCCTTGTCAAGCTGCAGCTCATTGACAATGTAAATATGTCAGACAATCACTGACACAGTCTCGCTTGTCTTGGTGCTGATGTTTGACATGGCACCAACACGCTGTGATGCCCAGTCGACACTGTGTGTCAGTTTCTTCTCTTCATGATGATTTCCCCGTAATGTTCGCATTTGTGGCCCTGGAACATCGTAACTGAATTTGCACCCTGAATCCAAGAGGTGTCCTGCCAATTTGTATTTACCTTCTTCACCTTTGATTCAAAACTGCTGCATCTTCTCTAGTGTAAAAGAATGACAGTTGAAGTTTGCCCGGCCTTTTATGCACATTCCATCTCAACACATGCTCTGGCTTCGATTATATCTTCATATTTACGTCCCTCCTTAAGCAGGTAATGCAGGATGATTTAAGAAGCTTTTAATAATATGTTACTCGATGCTCTGGCAAAAAACAAATCACAATACTTAGTTACAGCACTCAGCTGCCCAGCTCTATTGGGGATTGTTATCATATGTTTTGCACCAATTTCTGCTTCATTAGATACTCATATAGATGAATATATAGGTGAGCTCAAATAGCATAGATGTACAATATTACTGGTACAATGCCTTAAGGCATCTATCATATGAAGTTAACATAGGACCTGCTGCACAGCCTCTGCAGGCCTGCAAAGGAATTGTCATTTTTTTCCTCACTTCTGTCACCAAATTTTCTCCATAAAAACAAGCAAATTATTCTTCTTATTCATGTAAGTCTACCCTGATTATTATCCATCTGAATGTCTTCCTTGTTGCTGCCTACGTTTCAAATTTTAGAGGGGTGGTACAAGCATACAGCAAATGGATTCTGTTGGGTGGTACAAGCATACAGCAAATGGATTCTGTGCCAGCGTCAGAGCCTAGAGAACATCTGAGAGGCAAAACTTTGTTTTCCTGTTGTGCCACATGAAACGACAGGAGGAAAAAGGATAGGATCTAGCTAGCCGAACCTAAATCACCCAGAAGGCAGAGTTAGCCAGTCCCTGCACAACAGGCTCTGAGATGTCTCTGTCTGAAGTCAAGTTCTGCAGCAGCAAATCTTCTTCTGCTGATAGCAGAGAAAGCCTTGAAATGTACGCCTCATTTCTAGATAGCTAGAGCTAGATGGAATTAATCCCCATTAATCCGATTATCTACTTCTGCCTGAAGCAAAGACAGGAAGATCTCAGCTCTGCCTAAACCTAAAATTGCATCACAAAGACTGTGGTATTGGCAACAGATCACCAAACACTCCTGGTCTAATCCTAAGGCTATGTGCAAAACTTGAAGCCTTTCCCCTTCAGACACCACTTTACTAGATAATAGCCAGTGGCAATACATGTGTAACTAAAGCAGATGATGTTTTAAATTAATTTTTCCACTTCCTCCCTCTCTCAGTCACAATGCCCATTATGAGGTTGCTGATATTCCTTCCAAAAGCCTTTTCAGACAGAGCACAGAAGAAAAGATGGTTTCTGACCATAATGACATCAGGCTTTCTCCTTACACTTTTTGGCCAGAGGCACAAGAGTTATTGATTACTCAGCCTGTCCTAGAAATGTCAGAACTTATGAGGTTCACAAAGCCATGCATTAAATGAAGTGTACAGAACTCTAGCTGCCAGACAGTAGTTTAACAAAAATAAAGCTTTGCTATACAAAGAAGAGTCAGTCAGCTTTGCTGATGGCCTCATGCCTTCTTCACTAATACAAAGTTATAAGGAGAGATGGACAAATCCACTGAGCTACCAGAAGCAGGGTCTTGCCACTTTGTTCTTGTTAACCTGAGTGCTTCCATTTGTACCTTCAGTTACAAAATGACTGTTTTCTTAGCAGGGTTGCTCTTCACATAACGGAGGGTGAGGTGTTACGTTTTCTTTCTGAATTACCTGAAGATTTGGATCTTAATTTATTATCCATTTAAATTGCAATGGGCTGCTAGTCTCCTTTGACAGACTTGAAGTGCTCTCCTTCCAGATGCAAACTTAAGCCAGCCCTGAAAGGTTAAAAAATTATGTTTCAGGACCTCTGGAGCCTTGGTCACTTACACTGCAGTGTCTTTGTTCTGTATGCTGCTGCCAATTTAAATTCTGTCAGTCCCACAGCAGTCTTTTTCTCAGCACACTTCATTGGAGAGCCATCAATTAAGTAAAGAATTAAGAGGTTCAGAAATCAGTGTTTAAAAGGATTAAAAATATTCTCTGCTTAGGAAGTGGATTTTTGTCAGCGTGGTTCTGCTTATAGAAGGATGGCACCATTTTCTAAGGATAAAAGAGTCCTCTCCCTGTCCCTCATATAAATCAACTGACAGCTGAAATACTTTGCAGAGGAGATATGTCATTATGAGATTTCATGGGAGATGTCACTCGGCTGCTTGCTCTTCTGAGAGTATTGTATGTCATTGCAGTCATAGCATGCTTCCCCTCACCAGGAGCCCTGTCAGGGAGTTTCGGTTTGGCCAAATACTCCTTTAGTTCATTTTTTTCAATTTACGTAATAGGAAATTAAAATTTCTTGTGAGAATCTGCATGATTTTCTGATAAACTACAGGAATGGCTCAGGTAAATAGCTTTGGGGTATTTAAAACAGAGCTACTAAGGCATGTCTGAGTACAAGTTCTATGGCACAGTGCAGACTCATTTTTAGCACTGAGATAACAATTTTCTCTTTCAAAAAGAACAAAATTCTTCAGAGACTTGCACCAGAGGGAAAAATGTCCCCTCTGAAGAATTCTGACAAAGGTCTCTGCTGGCAGGAAATCCAGGCACACTTAATGTGCTTTATTGCATGTTAAGGATCTGACATCAGTGCTGCTCTAAATCTGTGTGTTTTGATTGGTTTTCATGGAGTCTAAAGAAAAACATTTACACAATTTCTCAGTTCCACATGTTACCTTTACAGGACTACTGAGGTCTGACTGACTAAGTTCCTGCCTGCTTCTGTTGTTGATTTTGCTCTAAAATTTCTCAGGAACTTGGGTCTATAGTTTTTGCCAGAAGGGCTCCTCCTGACCAATTTCCAGTGAAATCTGATGAAAAGCAGAAAAAGAGGCTTATTTTCAGATGAAATTATGACTGTGAATAAGCCTGATTGTCCAGAAAGTATCTCTTACTGGTTAGTGCATTGAAGCCCACGTTTTCTTGTTCAATTTTTGTTGACTCCCCTGATTGCTCAGTGCTTTGGCTATTCCAGTTGTTCATGTGACCACTGAGGTTTTTTTTCTCCTTGCCTTGCATCTCATGCCAGTTTAGAAATTGACTCCTTTGAAGATTTTCTGACAGTGTGTTTGTGCAGAGGTCTTGCAGAGTAAATTTTTTTGACACTGGGACTTTTTTGACACTGAAATTTGGCTGCCCGTGCATTACGTGACTGCATCCTCACTTCCTATTGGCTTAAAGAAACTCCAGAAACCTTTTGTGATGGATTGGGAAAACAGGGAGAGAGGGAAATACTGGGTTCTCTCAGACATAAACACTTTTACTACTACTTTTCTTGTTCCAGAGTGGTGATGTGGTCTTCAGGAGCAAAAAGGGAATTAGCTAAATTAAAAAGAGTAACATTCTCAATAATCACAAGGGATCAACACTACTCACAAAACCAACCACAGATAATCCCAAACAAGACTGTTTCTTCAAAATCTACAGGACACTTAGGATAAAGGACACTAAGGATAAGCATCTCACAGACTCTGAAACAAATAGGATTACTTAAACTTCCAGCCCCCATTCAGATTTTTTTCCATTCATTTTCATTTAATAAGGCAAGTTCCCATACAAAATTTTGAGTATGTCTTAAACATATTGAGCCCCTTTGCCGTGTGCAAACATCCTTGCAGTGTCCATAAAATGTTGTAGTATCCTGGACAATGTTGGAGAGTTGGACATGAAGAATTTTTAAGAGAAACAATAGATCATTCCAGTGTTCCAGAATAAGGACTAAGGACTGAAGCCTTGAGAACTTTCAAACAAAGCTTGCAACCTCTTTTTGATATGTGTAGAAGCTGTGTCCTTCAACCTTTTCATCAGCTGGGAAAGTGTTTCAGATTTCAGGCCAAGGTACCATAGATACTTCCAAAGGGACACTGATTAGTTTCATTTCAGGGGAAATCTGAGAAGTGAATGGCAGAATTCCTACAGACGTGGGTTATTTACCTCATATATTTACGAATTCTCTCAAATGGAACTTTTTGGGGTTTTTTTGGATGGGGTGCCTGCTGTGAGCTTGACTCAGATTACCAGTACATTGCTAAGGCTTTCCTCCAGCATTAGCAAGATAAATGGGTTTACTTTGTTTTTTGACCTAACAAAACCTTTCCCCTTTCTTAGCTTCCCTTAAGTTCTGTCCTCTGACAGAAGATTAGTGGCAGAGGAAAGTCAAGTTGCCTGGTCTAGACCTGGTGCCTTTTTGAGGTTTCTACCCCTGTTAGAAGCTAACATTTAATTACATTAATTGATACAGTGTTTATCACCATGCAGTCAAACATTTGTTTTTTCTGCTCAACTTGGATATGCTGGGGCCCAAATATTCCAGGAAATAAACCTTATTTGAGAAGATTTATCCTTCATCTTCAATCTGGTTTTCTTCCTACTCCAGATTCTGGATAAAAATTAGGACAGGTACTGTATTTAACCTATTTTCCATCTGATGGTTTGTTTTCTATATATGTTGCTAATGGTTGAAGCAAGAATAGAACTGTTCTTTATTTCACGACTGCTTCCTGTTCAAACAATATTTTTTCATCAAATATTTTTCTGTCTACTTATTGACCCTTCCAAAAGTCAATTTTTAATGAATTTTAAAGAAAATTAATTTCTGTAAATTTCTGTTTCTGTTGTGAATCAAAAACTGCATAGAGCAAACAATCCAAATGAAATTTGTCCCATCTGAAGAAACAACAGACAGACTGTATATCTCATTTGGAAGTAGCCACATGGTTAGTCAGCACATATGTGTTAGTTCAATAATTACCCTACATAGACATAGCTCCTGCCTAGCTTCTACACGTGCTGCTTTGTATCCCCTAGAGATCTAAAAGGGAGCAAGAGGAATGGTCACAGCTATTGAGATAATGGAAGTTTGGGCGGGAAAGATGCATGCACAAAAAATGGGGTTCCATCACTCCTCCAGCTGACTGACCAGCCCATTTCCCTAATGACAACTATGGTTCTGCTTTGCAATTGTTAGGGGATTTTCTTCCATACTAATTAGTTTAAGGACTCTTCCCCCCCTTTTTTTTTCTTTTCCCAGCCACCAAGTTCTCCATGGATTTTATTATTTCTTTGGAACACACCCATAAATTTACTAAAATATTGTTAGGGTTAAATCTCAATGCACTAGAATACAGCCTCAGAGTAGTTATCCAGCCAGTGTATGACTGTAATCTTGAATTGTTGGATCAACAAGAGCGCTGTTAGGTGTGCTCTGTTCACATGGTGCTTGAGTTACTTGCTCTTTCCAATGGTCTCTTATTTCATGAACTTGTAAGGGCAAAACTGGGCATTTGCATCTTAATCCCTTTTAGGCTAGGCAGTTTCAGACATTCAGTCTGGAATTCTTTACTGCAGTCATATTCCCATCACTCACTTGCTCAATCTGGCCTTGTACCTTTTGTTAAAGCCCCCTACCCTTTCCACTTATCACATTCATTGCTATTGTATTTTCCCTAACAATGCTGCTACTATACCCATTATGCTCACTACAGGGAAAGGACGTGAGGAGACCCCCCCTACAGTCACTGAATGCAACATTTTCAGGATGTTATGTCATAGCATCCCTTTAAGCATTCCCGCTTACCCTTCTGCTTGATTTGTTTTTTTCCCTACTTAAGAAATGCTAAATTTCTTAGAAATAAAATGCTGGCTATACTAGCATCCCTGGAGGCACTGCAGATGTCAGTATAGAATTTGGTGGCTTCCACAAGATCGTATTCAAGCTTGTGTGGTCTTTATGTTACTTCTGCTATCACAACTATGTGCATAAAGCTAGAGATTTCTGCCGGTCTCTCTCTGTTATAGCTCTTTACAATTGCTTCAAAATATTTTGTGATTTCCATTTTGGGATGGAGGAGAAATGGCATCTGTGGCAAGGAGCTCAAAAGAGGGTACAGAAATGTTCAATACACCCTCCTACAGTGTAAAAGTATGCTTGCAGCAAAGAAAGGTATTTACATTGGGGAAGTGTAGAAACATATTTTACATGTTGAAAACCTACTCCCATGAACTGTTGCTTTTTTAGAATCCTAAAAAAGCTGAACAGAGGTGATTGGTTTGAAGTTTAGTTCCTTGAAATAGATCAGGTTTTATCAGCCTACATAATCTCCATCAAGTTACAAGGAGAGTTGGTCCAAGCTGGAGGTCAGTGAAGGTTAAAGTAAGTGATGCTATTTGTACAATGGAAGGTGCTTTGGGGATGTTGCCATCAGTGATGCTTTAGCTTATAAAAGATGGATCTTTGTGTTGTACTCTGGTTACTGCCTCTGCTTAGCAGACAGGATCATGGGAATAGGCATCCCCATTAATGTGCTTGGCTATTCAGTGTATAGTGACAGCTGGACTTACTGACTGCCCGCTTCATAGCTGGGCAGCAGGGGCAGACTCATAGAGATGCTGTGGTTCAGTCTCTTTAATACAAAAGAAAAACTAAGAAAGGACTTTATTACAAAGCAAGCTACTGAACTGAAGAAATCCTGTGCTCAGTTTGTGGAAATGCCCTAATCAACGCAAGCTTCAACGCCTCTTCCCACACATCATTTAAAATCTGACTAACAACGCCGACAAAAAAACTTTAATATAAATGATCCTGAAGCATGAACACATTATTCTGCATACAGTAGCCATTGAAGTTCCATCTTCACTCATGCTTCACATCTCCTGCACACTGGAAGCCACTGGTCAGTGTCTGGTGGATCAGAGAGCAAACATTGCTGGCACGTGAGGTCCCAGAGCATGAAAGAGGCCAATGGCCAGGACTTACTCATGGGTGAGATCCAGGCTTTGCTGCAGGGAGTGTGAATGTACTGCTCAGGGTGTGACACTTGGCAAGCTGGACTGTACTAACACTTAGCAAAGGGTAGTGTCCCAGAAGGGCTTCTGTGACAGTCGAATGACTTCCAGCGAGGCAGTGAAAGCTGGATTCCTAATATTCTTCTGATAAATTCTTTATTAGCCTGATTTATTGTAGTGATATCAGAAGTTGAAACAAAACAGTGGATCCCAACAGCACTCATGGCTAACACAGATTGATAGCAATCTTTTACCACTATGAGACTGCAATTGCCACATATAAGGCAGTACAGCTGCTGTCAGTATTGCTTCGATGAAACTGTAGGAAATTATACTGTGTGCGGGAGGTGAGAGGTGGAACACAGACAAAGAGCCCATCAGACAATCATTTGCCCATTGAGGTGGGGGAGAGGGGATAGGGCTGGAGAAATGCAGTTCAGAAACAGGGCAGGAGTAAGCAAGAGAAACAGCTGAGAAAGCATCTAGGTGATGTCAGGTGGGAGAATGTAGAGAGCAGTGATTTTCTCTGCCTTAGTAATAGATGCACACTTGTTAGTGAAGGATAACTCTGACAACACAAAAGAATAGAATTCTGGTTTTACCTTCAGAAGGTATAAATCTTTGTGACCCTTCTGCCCAACTATTTGTGTGAAAAAATGTCTCTTGGGGAGTCCTACTTTGAGCCCAGTGCTTGCTGAGATCAAACACTTCCCTCAGAGGGTTGTCACAGGTGGCCTCTGCCTCCCTGCCTAATGTCTGCAAAGCCTTGAATGGTTGAAAAGTCTGCTTTATTTCTACAGGCAACTGTCTTGAAAGATCTGGAAGATGATGGTGTCCAAATGCCGTGAATCAGAACAGAGCGTTTTAAGGTAAAATATCAGTGTTCACATGCTGATGAATTGCCCATGCAGCACAGACATGGAAAAAGCACTAGTCCAAATAAGCTTTGCAAGCTTAACTATTCCTTCATCACTCAGAACCTGCTAAGGAGCTTCATGTTCCAGCCTTTAGACCTTGTCCTTCAATTGCCTGCTCAATTTAAGCATCTCCCATTCTCAGAAATCTCCCCTCTGTGAGCTTTAGCGAGTTTCCTGTTTACCTTAATTGAGCTAATGCACAAGATATCCAAGGCTGACTACAGAACTGTAAGTAAGATGGTAGGATTTGACTGATTCTTTCACTATTCCATTACAGTTTCCTTCTGCTGGCATCTCTTTTTACTAGCAGTAGGTGTCCCATGCCAAAGGAAGCACTGTGTGTGAATATGCAGAGAGGAGCAAGCTCTAGATGAGTTGGTTGATTCCCTAATAGCTGTCTGCTTTCAAAAGCAGTAAGTAGCAGAGTAGACATAAAATTAAATGCTGCTGAGGTCCCACTCAGCTGTTTCAGGGCAGGTACCACAAGCAACTGTATGGGTAGCCCTGAGCAAGAAAACAGTGAGAAGTGGCTCAGATCCCCAGTGCTTCCAGACCAGCAAAGGGTAACAGGTGCCCCTAGTGCAAACTCACTTGCCTAGTGGTAGTTAGCAAAAAGTTGACAGACTGTGAACTTCTCCACTGGATGCAGGGGCTTCTCAGCAGATGAGTATCTCATGATAGAAAAGGTGTTTGTCACAGAGGTATTTGTACCTGTCCCACTGCAGATTAATCAATTGCCTTGTCAAAGCCTACAAACAACTCAGATACAGCTCTTCAACAAAGGGCTGCTTGGCTCTAGAGGAGGAAATCAGCCATTCAAACCTAAGCCTGATTCCAAATGGAGCTGTCATTAGGATTGCAGATAGCACCAGGGTGCATACCTTCAGTTCCTGGGTGCATAGGCAACCCTCCAAAAGGGTCCTCTTGTTGTTGGTTTTTTTCACTGTCAATACCATGCAGCTGTTACAACATCCAGCTCCAGTGGTGAAGTGCATCCATGTGCTAGAAACACTTTTGGTGGGCAGATTTTGTGCGTCCCTGAAGGCTGCTTTCTCTTTTTCTCTTTTTTCTCTTTTTCCTGAAGAAAAGAAACCAGAGATTTTTTTCTGACTGAATATATTCTTGGAGGGTAAAAGTACATGTGAAAGGACTAAATCAGCCTCTTCTTCCACACTTAGAGGGCAAAAGAAAAATGAAAGCCTGTCAATACATGCTTTCTGTTTGAGCCTGGCATTCTGACACCTCTTTTGGCCAGTTCATATAAGATTAAATTAGGTACCTTCTGAAGCAGCAATGATTCACAACTTTTTGCTCTGCTTCCAGCTGGCATCCTTGTGCTGAGGCAGTACCTCAGCTGTCTCTGCACTCTCCATCTGGATGCCTCGACAGCAGCTTGTCATGGCTCAGTTTGAACTTTGCCTTCCTCTTCAGCCTTTCCCAAAAGCAGGACGCACTCCAGCAGGGTCTTAGCAGCACAATCCCTCCTGCCATCTGCTCACTGAATGACTGGTGTTGCCTCCAAATTCAGCCTGCTTCCTCAGTCCCTTGCTCCTCATAACCAAGCAGTTCTTTCTCTCAAGTTTGGCAGTAAGGATCATCTTTGCCAGCTGACTTTGCACTGCTCTGCTTCTCTCTAGAGGGGAAGAACACTCATTACCCTCACCTCTGAAGACCTTTCAGTCTGCAGACATGCATGTGCAGGTCTGTTAACTTCTCCCACCTGATTCCCTGGCCTGGTACATTTTTTGGAAGAACAGAAAGTTTGAAAATGTCAAAACATTTTAAGTTGGGGTGGATTTGTTTCCAAATTGTATCTGACTATCTTACCAAATGTCATCCTTCTAGAAGCACGGGACTTTAACAGGAGTGCATATGCCATGACTGCAGCCAGCCACAGGCGTCCTGGGATGCTGCATGGCTGCGTAATTCTGTTAGCCACAGTGCTCCACGGGCACATCAGTTCAAGAAGAAAGTATGAACTCCATTTGGTAACGTCAGGAAACTGCAAGTTTATGGACCTGGACTGTTAACACCAATCTGATAAACATTGCAACTTGGGGAAAATTGGGCCCGAAGCAGAATTTTTTTGTGGTTTTTCCTTTTTTCCTTGGAAAATGTTGGCAAAATGGAAATTTAAATCATCATGCTGAAACCCACACTTTCATCTTAAAATTATTTGCAAGGAGAATTTGTATCTAACTTCAGCTTAGAGATGCCTCATAGCCATGCCTTGTGGTCTGCACTTACACTGCTGCTTTTGAGAGTGCAAAATGACTCTCAGACTTCCAAACACTCAAGTGGTTTGTTTCTTTTGCTTTCTCATCTCTCTGCTGAAGGCTCCCTTGTCTCCAGTGAGCTCTGGAGTAAGGCTTCTGCTAGTAATCCTTCAAGATTTACTTTTCGTCCCTCAAAACTTGTCACATCCCTCAAAACTTACCATGGGCAACTTGGTCCACGTCAGGTATCTTCTTTATGCATTCCTAAGTCTCTTTCTTCCAGTCAGTCCTCTTCTTTTCTATCCATACTTTAACAATTTTTATAAATTACAAATTACTTTCTTATTCTGAGCTGCAGCTTTGCCTCTGTATTTTGCAATATGAAGGGCATCCTTTTTTCATATTCTGGCTTTTTTTTTTCTTCTCTCTACGCTTACACAACAATGTAAGTGCCTGAAAATCAGCAGCATTTCTATTTTGATGAAATCATTCATCCAGTCACTCAGACTTGTTCATGCTGGATTGAGCACACATAAAGGAGATTCCCTGTCTGAGCTGCTTTCTGGGAGGCTGGATGGCACCAAATAACCTGTGGTGCCTTCCACCCTGCTGCAGCTAAACAGGACTCTCCGTTTCTCAGATCCTTTTCCTACAGATTCTTTTCAGGCATTCCTGTTGCAAGGACATGTGTACTGAACACCTGAGGAGGGAACATGCATTAACTTCTAAAGGATCATGAAATCAGGTTTTTTTAACTTCTGTGATTAAGAGTAACACTCTGTTGCAGTGAATTGGCCTGTAACAGCACCTGGTGGTTTTTTTTTTTTATTCTGCTCCTTCATTTCTACACTAGCATACTGGCACAGGAGACTGCAAACACAAGAAAAAACAGTCAGAAGAATTGATGTTGTAAGCTGACTTGACTGTCAGGAAAGAACTTAGCATGCTTAGTTGCTCCTGTCAGATGGCAATAATAAGTCTACTTGCCTTGGATTTATTCACTCAGAATACTGTCAAGCAATTCTATCACTTGATGCTGTGCTTATTTTAAAGTTCGTTTGGTAGAGGTGTTAAAACCATATAACATCCATTTTCATCACCTGAGGAATCAGTCCTCAGCCAGGAAACTGAAGCTGTTTCACCTCTGCATGTTGTCACGGACTCACTCAGGTGATCACCAGGCAATAGCTAAAGCAGCTGCTTTAGCAGGATGAGAGTTCTTAACCCTTGGGTGAAGGGCTGAGTGAATGCTCCCCCTGGTCCATGATGGCTGTCCCGTATCTTGCCTTCCCTCTCTCTCCTGCACTCTTAAACATTCCCCCGAGGCAGGGGTGCGGGTGACTGGAAACATGAAGTCACCTGATAGGATGCTGCCTGACTCCCTTCGCTCTGCACGGCATAAGCTTTCCCTGCCTAGTGGTAGTGGGAGCAACTCGGCAAGGCTTTGCTCGGCTCAGCAGGCTGCAGAGTTTGCTGCAGGTGCAAAACCGAAATCTATCCTTCCACCGCCTACTTACCATCAGGAGGGTTATATGTCTTCTTGCCTCTTGTTTCTTTCCCCAAACCTCTGTTCTCAAAAGGAAGCTCTATTCTGCTGCTAGCAATGCATCCTGAGAGGTGGCTATGTTGGTGTTCCCCTGCTTTCTGTGTGTGGGCATTCGTGTTCACATCCTTGATTAAAGGTAGGCTCTCTTCGATACCAGGTTCTAGAATATTTTCTAGTCACTGTCTCTGCTTCTGTTTTCTTGAATGAATTCAATGTAAAGCTTCTGCCAGCTATTTCTAACCTGAAATCTGTAACATTTCAACCGTATTTGAAAACAGTTAAAGCAATACTAGTTTTCTAACGTAAAACTCTTCATTTTTGTTTGATAACTAATTGAAGAACTGTTTCTAGAAAACAATAAAAATGGAATAGGAGTCCTAGTAATTTAATTTGGTGCTTGAATTTGCAAGTGCTTAAATAATGCAGGCTATGGATGTGCATGGCCAGTACTCACACTTTCAAAAGTGAGAACTTGACCTATTGTTGTTCACTATTGTTTTTGTTCTGTGTTTAAATATGCTGCAGTCATTTCTGCGCACAACTCTCACTGAGTTTAGCAGGATTTTTGCTTTTAGGACACACATCTGTTCTGAAAGTCTCACTTCTGCAGATGACCAAGATGTGTATTAAATATAGTGCTTGTGTTAGCAAGGCATAAGATATTGCCTTAAAGCAGCCTCACGAGATAAGACCTAAATACTTGTCTGGTTTTATTACTTTATTTTAAAGCATGTGTCTATTAAGAAGACAGTGGGAAAATTTCAAATTAAACATGATTTTAGGCTCATTGACTTTAGTCATGAGACTTTGTGTTCCCACAGCAGTGTACTTCTAGTCACAGTGCTATGGGTGGTGATGATGAAATCTGAAAAGAAAAATTTTAGTTCTTTTTTGAGTGGAACGATGCACGATATAAAAGCATCCAAACTTTATAGACATCCATGTGTCTTCTCTGAATGATGATGAAAGGATGAAATAAACCATCAATTTTTAAAATTTTTACTAGACTTTTCTTTCCATACTTGTAAGTGACGAGTAGCCAACATTTCAGCTTGCAGTTGTGATAATCCCCTGCAATTTCAGGATGCTTTGTATCACCTTAGAGGCGAAATCTCTCTTTCAAGAACAGGCAAAGGGCAGTCTAAGCATGAAAGTGCAGCATACTGAGACCAAGTGTCTCCCTGCAGGACATCTGTGCATCCACAGGCCCTTGTGTTCACTGAGGGATATGTAAATTACAAATTTGTGATCTGTGCTGTGCCAGAGACCATGCTGCCTGACACAAACCCCTTCTATGTTTAATATTTGCAATCATAAAGGCTTATCATGGTTGCTTGTCTTATGTGTGCTAGTGCAGTCTAGGACTAATGCAAAAAACTTATGACAATGAGTCTGAAAACAAATTTTTCTTCAGTTGTATCAGTAATATCTCTGGGATCATCGTATAGCTTTGATAACACAGCTGTGCACAACATGAGAAGGAAATTCTAAATCTTGACTTTATAAAGTATTTTCATTTTAAGTGCTGAGTTACAGTAATGCATTGTAATAGCAAAGTTATTCCAGAAAATTGTTCTTCTGAGCTGATGTTGCCAGAGCCAATATAATTTAATATTTTCCTTTTGAAATAAAAATGTATAACCTTTAACACTGTGAAAATAACTGTTTTGGGTTTGGACTATGTGTAACAGGTTAGGAGCATTCTTCTTAACTCTGAGTCAGCTCAGTGCCTGTCACATACCTTGCTTCTTCTAAGCCATCTAGTCTGTTCTTCATTAATGAGGGGTTGCAGCTGTGATCTGCTTCTTCCCAAAGAACATAGATGCATGCTATAGATACTACATAGATGCATGCTGTTCTATAAGAAATGTTAATGTTTCCACTTTTTTATTGTTCATAGAACTCAATAAATTCACTTTCTTCAAAGGAAAATTGTGCTATCTAAAGAGTGGAAATATCAAACATGAGGATAAAATGCAGTCATAATGTTTAAGGTTAGGAGGCATCATTGTAGTCACCTAATCACCTGATAGAGATTTTGATACAGTAGTTGCAGCCTCAAGCTTTTAATTTCGAAGTAGCTATGCTTTTCATAAACACCCTGTTTTACCAGGAAGACTCACAAATATTAAATCTGTCACATTTCTAATTCTTCTGTTTCACACCACCTTATTCTACTTTGGTGGGATACCAGGGTGGGCCAAATGGAGGCCCATAGGCTAAATCCAGCTTAGGAGACATAAGCATTGAAGCCATTACTTCACTCTTTGAGGAAACAAGGAGTAGCCAACATTCAGCAGGAGGATGCTTTCAACTGACAGCATACTGGCAACCCTCTCCTCTCTGTGCTCTGATGGCTTTAAACATGGTCACAAGCATAAGATCCATAAATATAGCACAGATTAGTATGTTATCCAGCACCTTCTTCCTCTTTTTCTTACCTCTGGCTTAGCTGTTCTTATCTTTACCAACACAGATACCACAGCCTGCGAATCAGAGGAACGGTTATTTCACAAACTCTTCTCCCAGTACAACCAGTTCATTAGGCCGGTGGAAAATGTGTCTGATCCTGTCACGGTGTATTTTGAACTGGCCATTACCCAGCTAACAAATGTGGTAAGACTCACTACCGAATACTGCTGAGCTTTGGGGATAGTTGTAAACACACGCAAATTGCTGAAGCAGGGGATGCAAATGCGATGGCTGCATGCACCCACAACTCTCCTAGCTGGCATTTCATGTGTGTCTAAGTGCACATGCTGAGGCCTTTCTTTCCATCAGACGAGTCATTCCAGTTGCTTGAATGGGTGGTTGGAATGACACGGATTCATTTGCTTACTCTGTAGCATCAAACCCCTCTGCTTCAGGTAGCAGCCTCTAGAGCACAGGGCAGAAGTACTGAATGTTCAAGCCCACTCTTCACAGGGCTAGCCCACTCCAGAGACATCTGGTGTGTCCGTGTTGTGTGTAGCCTGTGACCAGTTCTCCTGTGGGGCTACTGTCATTTCCCAGTGGTCCTGAGAGGAAACATCTTCTGCTTTTTTACATGCTTTTTTTCAGTCTATTTGTTTCAAAATGACATAAGGGAAAAGTGGTGTGGCAACTGGAAGAGTGGTGTTTTAAAACATGGAGGTGGGGATGAATGTTGCATGTTTTGGAATGCATATGGGTGTGGGACAAACATGCTGGGCAGGAGAGAGGCAAGGTGGAAGAAGCAAAGCATCACCTTTCTGATTCATGACTGATTGGCAATTTCAAAACGTGACTGTAAAAAGAAGGTCTCTCTATAACAGTTACCTAATTTAGTGCTGGTCAAGTGCATCTGCTCTAGAGGTCTGCATAGAAATTCAAGAACACTGTGATACAGATGCCATTTTCCTTGAATCTTGACCAGCTCTGTACTGTGTAATCAGAGCTTTTTAAACACTGAATCCAACAAAATACACAGCCACAAGCAGAACCTTACTCCTCTGGTACAGATCAGAGCAGTTCTAGGTTGTGTGCTCTCCAGATATTCAAGCTCCTGGCAAAACAGTGCAGCTTTCTGTATGTCTGATATTTATGGAGCATGATTTTTCAGTAAAGCTTTATTAATTTTTCAGTTGGGCTGCACACAACTGTGTACAATGTGTAAACCTCTTGAAAGATGCTAGGAAAAAATCTGGTATTAGTTAATGTGAAATTCTATTTTCCAGTTTCATGGGCTAAGTTTTTGGCCATCTCAGGACACTATAACTGGTTATGCCTGTGTTTCTTTGTAGGATGAAGTCAATCAGATTATGGAAACAAATTTGTGGCTAAGACATGTAAGTGACTGTGTTGCATTTCTCATGCCTTTTGCATCGAAATGATGAAATGTGTGTTACCTTGTAAGTTACATCTATAGAACAAGTTCTTGTTTTGTAACAAGGATTTTAAAAAATTAATAAGGGGAAGCTCCACAACTGAAAAAGTAATTTCTTCATTCTTTTTACCAAGAAGGTACATCACATCTTCCTTCTTTCTTGTGGGATATATTCTTCTCCAACTTCATGATGATTGGTTTTCTTCTGGAAAATCTAGCTGGATGTACTCCTTAAAGAGTGATTAAATAGGCAGCTCTGCAGTCCTAGGTCATCTCCACCAAAAAACCTGTATTAGAAAACAGAACATGCCTCCATTATTCCTGATAGTTTTAGTGCTTTTACATAGATAAAGATCCTCAGAGGACCTAGACTGCTGCGAAAATATAGCTAACTTGCATCATTTTTTTCAGGCACTGATTGTGGTCCATGCGAAGTTTTCTGTGAAAGATACTGTACTTATGATAGGAGAGAGACCATGGAGCATGGCCCCATGGTAGGGCAATAGCCAGCAATGCAAGAGAGCTGCTGTGCATGCCTTGCTGCCCTGACCTGGCATTTCACTACTCCCTGGAACCAATACTGCCTTCTGGCAGCAGCTCCCTGTTCGTGTGCGTGTGTGCTGCCTTGCTCATGAGGGTGCTGGTCTCCTCTGGTGCTGTCCTCCTCTAACCACTGGGGTGCTGCAGCAAGGCCCCTATTTTCTCTGGCAGTGGGGAGGTTATCTTTCACAGACAAGGCTCTTTACTGATGTCACAAGACAGAGCAGAGATCCCAGCATGCCAGCAGTTCATGACAATTGGCACCCTATGGTGTCACAGAGAACGGAGTAGCAATCAAGGGGAGCAGTATTCACACATGGCCAGTGTTTTTCCAGGTCCTGGCCTCGCTGTCTTTTGGACCATTGTCCCCTTCTCCATGTGCTTTATCATAGTCTGTTGTTTTACAGGAAGATCTGAGAAACAGGTATTTCCTGATAATTTAAGGTTTTAAAATCCTTGTCTATTCTTCTTCCAGATTTGGAATGACTACAAACTGCGATGGGATCCCAGACAATATGATGGCATTGAATTTGTTCGAGTACCAGCAGATAAAATTTGGAAACCAGATATTGTCTTGTATAATAAGTATGATGATTCATTTTACCCATTTTATTGATTCATTTGACTCTTTCTCTCAAAAATATCCCCTTGCAGCACCTATGAAAGGGTGCACCCATTACATTTTACATTCATGGTATTTTTTTTCTTTGTCTCATTTGTCTTTCCAGTGCTGTGGGAGATTTTCAAGTTGAAGGCAAGACCAAAGCCCTCCTTCGCTATGATGGAATGATCACCTGGACCCCACCAGCTATTTTTAAAAGCTCCTGTCCTATGGATATTACCTTTTTCCCATTTGATCATCAGAACTGTTCACTCAAATTTGGCTCATGGACCTATGACAAAGCCAAAATTGATCTTCTGATCATTGGATCCAAAGTAGATATGAATGACTTTTGGGAAAATAGTGAATGGGAAATAGTTGATGCTTCTGGCTACAAACATGATATCAAATATAACTGCTGTGAAGAGATCTACACAGACATAACATATTCCTTTTATATTCGAAGGTTGCCAATGTTCTACACCATAAATCTGATCATTCCGTGTCTTTTCATCTCATTCCTGACTGTGTTAGTTTTTTACCTGCCATCTGACTGTGGTGAGAAAGTTACTCTTTGCATCTCTGTGCTTCTTTCTTTGACTGTATTTTTACTGGTGATCACAGAAACAATCCCATCCACCTCTTTAGTAATTCCCCTAGTAGGTGAATATTTACTCTTCACAATGATATTTGTGACTCTGTCAATTGTCATCACAGTGTTTGTCCTCAATATACATTACAGGACTCCAACCACACACACAATGCCCAAATGGGTAAAAACCGTCTTTCTCAGCCTGCTCCCCAAAGTCCTGTTGATGCAGAGGCCACTAGAACAGCAGAAAAAAAACACTTCCAGAAAAAACAAGAAAGGATCAGAAAGTAAGTTGGGCAAGTCAAAGCACAGCAAACACAAAGACACCAAATTGCACAAGGAGCAGCGCTGCAGTCACTGTGATAAGGCAACTGAGCTCCCAACCACCAAAAGACGGCTGAGCCATCAGTCACTGAAATGGATGGCAGAGCACATGGAGTACTCCCCAGAGGTGAAGGATGTCATTAGCAATGTCCAGTTCATCGCAGAGAACATGAGGTCTCAAAATGAAACCAAAGAGGTAAGGGAGGTAACCATCCCATTAGGGCTTGTTTTGATTGTATTGAAATCAGTGGTGATGACAAGGTGGAGTGCCTGTGGGTAAAGATCAGAGGCGAGGTCAGCGGGGCACATGTCCTGGTAGGAGTCTGTTACAGACCACCTAGGCAGGATGAACAGGCAGATGATGTATTCTACAGGAGGCTGGAAGAAGTATCATGATCACCAGCCCTTGTTTTCGTGGGGGACTTCAACTTGCCAGATGGCTGCTGGAAGCATAACACAGCAGAGAAGAATCAATCTAGGAGGTTCCCGGAGTGTGTGGAAGATAATTTCCTGGCACAGGAAGCAAGCCAACCAGGGAAGGTGCCCCACTGGGCTCACTGTTCATGAACAGAGAGGGACTAGTGGGAGATGTGATGGTTGGAGGCCGTGGGCACAGCAACCACAGAATGATAGTTTTCAATTTGGGGTAAAGTTAAGAGGGGTGCCAGCAGAAATGGACCTCCAGCAGCTAGACTTTGGCCTGTTTAGGAGGTTGATTATCAGAGTCCCTTTGGAGTCAGTCCTGAAGGTCCAAGGAGTCCAGGAAGGCTGAACACGATCTAAGAAGGAAATCCTAAAGGTACAGGAGCAGTAAGACAAGTTGCTGGGGAAGAAGACCATCTAATGAATTTGCTTGTGTGAGATTATAAATTTTTTATCCTATTTGGGATTACTGTCATAGAAAATGATGCACATTGGAATTTAAAGAATTCTGGGGCCACATCCTCATGTGTAAGCACAAGCAACTAAAAGAAGCTGCAAAAAGATGTGCTGACACTAGGACCTCACAAGGAGCAGGAATTCTCTGACACTTCAAGATATTTTTTAAAGTGTTTAGAACCTAATGAAACATCTATCTTTGACCTGTTGTGGAATTTTTGCTTTTGGTTTTGAAGTTTTTAGATGCTCTATGATGGTAAAATCCATTTCAAAACTAAATACTGCTGTATTTGTACTGAAAATCACAAAAGCTTTATAAGGGAAATGTTGATATGCATACTTTCTATCAGAATATTTTGTTGAAATTCATATAACTTCTGTGAAACCTAAAGATTACCTTTTTTTCCCCTAAAATCTAAAGATGACGTTTTCTTTATGCCCTGCAGAAGAAATTTCATCTGAAAAAAAAATCCATAAATTTCTGAATAAAGGACTAGAGTTAAGCTGGTGGCTGAATTCATAGAATGAGTGTGTAGTACATGCCAGCCTGAAGCAAAAGACAGGAATCTATTGCCATAGAGGAGCATGGGGATTGAGCTGACCCTTGCTTAGTACTTACGTGCTTAGTGCTTTGCTTAACCCAAACATTTCAGCCCTGCTTTTATTATCACACCAGCTGCATAAAACATATCCATGTACTGATTCAGCTGGTTTCTCTGATGCTCTCACAAAAAGATGAAGTTTTGCATGCAGTCATCCAAATAACTTGCTGTCTTGATTATACAGCTCAGGAGAAGTCCTCCTTTGCTAGTTTTGCTGATTTGCATTCTGCAAATCTCTGCTGCCACATGAAATTGTATTCTTAGTCCAGTGTGTTCATCAGCAGCTTTGTATCTTACCTTTCAAAACATACTAGGGATGGGAAGCTGATTTTTCATTTACAAAAATCCCCTTTTCAGGGAAAAAAAGGGATTTGTTCTCAGGCAAGGACAGAGAAAAGTGATTCTGGAGGCTGCTTCTGCTTCAGCCAGATATACAAAGCAATATGGTTGATATTATGTGCTAGTCCTATGTAAATAAAAACCCTTTAAAAATTGTAGCAACGTTTACAGCTGTTGGAGTTCTTCCTGCATGTTCTTTCATGCAAAGTACAGCTTCCATTTCTGATTTTCAGAAGTCCTCCAAGGTTCTCCCCTGACTACCAGCCTGTTACTATCCATGGTCATGAAGTTTTCTTCAACCACCCTCTTTTTCATAACATCCCCATCACTCAACCCAACACTACTGACTTTTAAGCTATCTTCTCAGCAGCCTTGGGAGGTTGGATAGGATTAAACCAAATACGAACCTGAAAAGTCTTACCTTATAATTTATCTGTTTCTCACCTGGGCTGAATTGCCATTATCATAGTTTACAACTTAGAACTTACCCTACTTAACTTTTACTTACACTCCCCAATAGCTGCCGCTGTATTCCTCACCCTCAACACAATCAAAATCCTAAACCCAGAATTTTCTGGGAGGAAAATATAATGAAATTGGTAAAATACGTGGAAGATCCCTCAGCAGAGAGCTCTTGAACAGTCACTAGTTTATATGAGTGAATGTTCTTCTGAAGCAGTGTTTCTTGTGCAGTACAAGTTTAAAGGTACAGTTTAAAGGACAGCAGCTTCATTGAATGTGGTTCTAAGGTCTGTCTCTTAGCCATACAAAATCCATTCCGTCCTGCTTAGCACAGGACACTGCAGTGTGCTCAGTGAGAGCCCTTGCTATGCCATAGTCCATTTGTCCATGTGTCCAGTTTGCTGAAATCAGTGGGGATTGATTACAGAGACAGTGTTTCAAGTCAGACCAGAATAGTAGCAAACTGTGTCTTGTGTGGGCTGTCAGGATAAATCCTTTGACAGGATTTAGTGATGTGCAGCTGTGGTGGCTGTGCCTGCTGTTAAACCACCCCACTCTGCACCCACCACATGATCAGGTCCTATTTGTTAATGTCAGCATCACAACTATGGATGGGCTGCCCTCAGACCTGAATATTTAGAACAATTCAGCAACTAGGACGGTGTATGTTCTCAGCCAAAAGTGGCAAAACACCATTAGAAAATCAGCCTCCTCTGAAGAGACTTGAAAACTGCAGCAACTATAAGCACGACAAGCAACATTCCTGACTTGCATGTGTGTTCTTCCTCACATCCAAAAGCACAAGGGGCATGTCTACTGCATAATTTCAACTCTCAATTGCACGTAACATTACAAGTAGTTTATCCTTTTCTTTTTTTATTCTCTTGCAGGTGGAAGATGATTGGAAATACGTAGCTATGGTGATAGACAGAGTATTTCTCTGGGTATTTATAATCGTTTGTGTGTTTGGGACTGTAGGGCTCTTTATCCAGCCACTAATAGAAGAGATGTAACTTGATCCACTGCTTTTTATCCTCTTTTGTTCTTGCTTCATTTTCGGTTCAGAAATTCACCTTTTATTTCTCTCTTCTAACATAGCCCCTCTGCTCACCACCTCCTCAGCACCCAGCCACAGAGGGTTGCAGAACAATAAAGTATGTGTTTACATTTATGTTTGAAATCAGACAAGTCTTAAGCATTTAAATCATATTTGAAGACAAACGGACTTAACATTAGAATGAGGTTACCATGTGAGGCATATACATTTGAAAACTACGTACTTCTAAAATCTTTTAAAACTAGTTTGATCTGCCACTTAGCTTTGCATGTGACCCAAGTCCCCTTTACTTCCTGATGGTGTGTACCAAGACCTTGATGAGTTTCAATAGGATTTCCAAGCCACAGCTCTCGTCAGGTTAACAGTGGTCCTAGTCCACAGGTTCTGCTCTGAAAACTCTTGCTTGCTCAGGCTCAGACATAAAACCAACAGAGAAGGGTTTGTCCCTGAGCAGCTACTTGTCACAGACAGAATTGGTTTGACAGCATTGGATTGATCTGAGTTCTCCCATTTTTAAAACCCAAGACCAACCTGGATTACGCACATCCCAGCACAAGAAGGCTGTATACTGTGAATCCTATGCAAAGCTGAGCACCTTGTTTCAAACAGCTGTGCAGCAATGTTCTGTTTGCTGGCTCCTCATGGGTCTGTGCTGTGTGTGCAAGCCTGTAACTGTAGGGACATGTCCTTTGGGGCTGAGGTTGCTGCTGTGTAACCAGGTCCCAATCCTAGTGTGCTTCATCCTGAAACACTTTGCAGATGTGTTCCTGATGTGGTTTCTATAAAACGTGGATGGTTTACCCTTAAGTCTCTTGTTTGTTTATATTCCTGTTAGTTTTGTGCTGAAAGATTCTTCTTTAAAAGGCACCACTACAATTAAACCCAGTGGCTTCAAGAATACAAATCCCTTCTCTCTTATAAGAGCCTCTAAATTTAACTGTGCAGTGTCAATGCAGTGTTTTCAGTGTCTGCCGTGTATCAGTCTTGGCTCTGAACATCACCAATCCTTGGAATGTATGACTCCCTGTTTCTGAAGTCACTGACTAGCCTTTTACTCTTTTTTGATGTTTCATAATAAAGAGAATAGGAATGAATTAGTGTATATGTCAGAGATAAAGGTGGAATGACAAGAATATAACTGTCTTAATCCACCCAGTCATGATTGTAGAAGAAAAAGTAGAAGAAAACTTCTTTTCTGTAATCCCCCTGAATGTTGCTCAATTATGTAGTGACTGATAGACAGATGTATGAAAAAGCATGGTTTATTTTGTCAGCCTGTCAATTAAATATCACTCCTGAGAAATACCTTCTTGAAGAATTTGTGGTTTGTTTTTGGTTTTGTTTTTTTTTTAGATTTCCTATTGTGACATGTGTTTATAGATGCTACTAAATGGCATTTACTATGTTGGCTCTTTAATCAGAAAGAAGGTGAGGGAAAAGAAAGGAAATTTGAAGAGGAGAGCTGAATTCTGACCCCAAAAACTTCATTTCTACAGAAAAGACATCTGACTGTCGTCATTCACTGTTGCACTCTATGACCATCCAAAGCATGAAAATATTGTGGCTCAAGTGCACTGCATTGGTGTCTTAAGCATGATAGCTACAACCCACAGTCAATAATCTGACTTCAGCAAAATCCCTGATTCACAAAGTCATCTTCTGTCTCTTTCTAGTGTACTACTGCCACTTCCTTCCCTCAACTCAGTAACTTTTGGAGCCATCTTTTGCCATTCTCAGCCGTGTTTGGCACATTTGGTACTGGGAGCCTTATGCACTGCTGCCAGCTTTGTGAAGGTAGTTGGCTGATGATCGAGAGTGGGGATGGGGGATACAATAAGCATGTCAGCATGTCACCTTGAAGAAAGCTGCAGTAGGGGTGCCCAACTGCAGATACGGAAGAACCCACACAAAAATGACATTTTTGCTTGCCCCAACTCTTGTTGAAGGTTGGGGGACCTTCTAACTGAAATAACAAGAAAAGTTACAACAGGAGCTGGTGCCATCCCAGATGCTGACTTGGGTCACACATTGTGTACAGCCACAGGAAAGGTCTATTCTCACCCCATCAGCTCCAAAGCTACATCAGCAATACCCCTTATTATACGTCTCAGTGGTGAGTGTACCACCAGCAGCAAGAATTCTCCTTTCCTTGGAGGTGATGGCATCTATGAATTAATTTTAAAAGCACAGAAGCAATTCAACAGCTCAGCATCTATTTACATTCTCTTCCTAAGGGAGACCATTTTTCCAGTTTGCCTCCACTAAAAGGCCCAGAAGAGTTTCTCATATTTATCTTTTGGTGAGTGGGTGACACATGTGGTCTTGCCAAGCAGGGCCAAGGTCCCAGCAAACCAGTGCCCAGAAACTGAGGCAGCACATGTTGAGATAGTAGTACAGCAGAGGGTTACTAGTTTTTTGTTAAGATTTGGNCAGGCCTTTGTGGGGAACATGTTGAATGCTTTTGTGGGCCAGCAGCAAAGAGATTTAGAGAAGCTCAGGAACAGGAAGTACAAGGAGTGAGTAGTGAGACTGCAGATGTAGCAGTCCCAAATGCTGGGAAGACTGGAGGCAAGAAGCCATCCCTGTGCAATGTTCATACATCTCCCACACGTGAGCCCTGCTGATCTTCACCAGCACAAGCCAGGAAAAGCAGCTTGGCATCAGACACAGACTTGTGAGACAGAGCAATGTGTTGCCTGCGGGTGGGCAACCAAATTGTTGCATGGCGGGGACAGGACCATCTGTCAGATGAACACCTGAGGCACTTGCCCAGGAGAGGAGGTTGTCATCTGTCATGGCTAACAGGCAGCCTCCTGGCAGCAGTCCTCACAGGGAATACCTATCACTACTGCAGCCCAAGAGTCTGGAAAGAGTGGAAAGAAGAGCTTCCTGGTTCTTTTCCTACAGGTATTTCACAGTACTGTCCAGGGGAACAAATGCACTTTATGCAAGAGAGGAGCAACTGATAGAATGGTCAATGCGTATGAGTTTTATGCCAGTATCTTATGCTAAGACATCTCTCTATGGATTTGTTCCTGTGATATAATAACCAGATCTGAATGCTTCTTGCTCAAACTCACGTACAGAGCTAAAAAGTAATGAGGGCTTTCCAAGAACATGCCAATCCCTCTGTTTGAATAGATTTGAGACAGAACTTCTAAAATGAGCTACATTCTAGCTTTATTGACAACAAATCAACAACAAAGCCCAGTGTATGGACACCCCAGGAATCATTTACTAAATACCTTTTTATTAATAATAATTGCACAAGTGAACAGAAGTTTCTGCATTGACACAACAAGATGGGATTACATGAACTCGTGGAGGTCTGGTGTGCATGCATAATCCAAGCACAAGAACACCTCTATGTATTTTTAACACTTTCTAACCTCCATCCCTAGGGAGACAGTTTCAAGGCTAGCTAAAACTTTAACACATATTTAGATTGTCAAAAATTGGATCTCTAAATTCCTTGCTAACCTTGAAAACACTTGCATATTCTGAAGGAGATTTTTTAAAGCATGCCATGTTGGAAAACACTGTTCCAGCAAAAGTGGCGAGAGCTTCATTCCTGTGTTCAAGAGTTTCACCTGGGTGTTTTCTGTCACATCTCGCTTACTTAACACTTTTAAGAGCTGTTTCTAATCATGCAAAAGGATCCCATAAGAAATGAATCAAAGGAATGAAATTCTGAATTGCCGGGGAAATGTGGACAAGCCATCATCCAAAAATGTATCTTCCTGGTGACCCGTCCACCCCAGGGCTCTCAAGAGAAACCCCACTCCTGCAGCAACCACAATTTTCATCTGCCAAAAGCTTCCATCTGTCTGCAGCTTCCCTCCAACTGAACACTTCAGGAATATCACTGTTGCCTTACGGAGTAGCATAGTCACCTTCCTCCATGCAGTATGCTTAGGTGATCTTCCACTTGTGAACAAGCAGGTGAAGGAATAATAGTTTCTAAATGTGGAGCAAAGGGAAAAATCCTCACTTCGTCAGCCTTCAGGTATGTTACAGAGCAGCAAGCAAAACTGCAAATAATACTGAAAAGTGGGCAATACCTTGTAGCTTCCTGATGGCCGAGGCGAGAGACCAAGTGTGCATACCATAAACGCTGGTAGCAGGTGGGCAGAGTGGTAAGTTCTGCCGCTGTCGAGCTGATCCTGCAGCAAGGTGAGCCTAGAGAGTCAAGTTTTTGAGCATGCCGTCTAAGAAGAATTTATACTTTTTCTGATGCGTATGCTATGCCATTGCCAGTTCCAACACATGCATAAAGCAACCTGTCGAGTAGTGGTTTTTCCTTGGAAACACAGATAAACTGAGTAGAGATTTGTGTTCCTACTGTAACTTCTTTTACAATGTAGCATTTTAGCTGGCAGATCTGCCTTCTAAGTATAATCATTGTGCAAGACCCTCTATTTCCAATTTTAACTAATAATCTTGGCATTTATAGTAATACAACCAAGCTAACAATAAAATAATTATAACCCCATTGTGCAACCCCAGTTCACTTTAGGACTTGGCTGTGCACCAAGCTCTTCGATTTCAGCAAAATCTGTTACTGGTAGCGTTATATGAAGATTGAAAGCACTAAGCAATGCCCACTGTTACTATCACCTTCCCTCTTTCTTGCTGCTGCTTCCCCTCTTGTATAGCAGAGACCAAGCTCGAAGGCACCACCATCGCTTGGCACTGTACTTGCTGTATGTTACTGTGGGAGCATTTCCTACAAAGTGTTGTTCAACCACATCCGTAATGCAGGGGTAAAGATGAGAACTGAACCCGTCACTGACACCACCAGAAATAACCACAGGAAGATCCGATCCAGGACTTGGGCTACAAATTTCCAGTCTTGTACAACCTGGAAAGGACAGAGGGAGGATAACCATAAACAGTAACAAGCCTGGTACTTTGTTAATACTGCTACATATATTTCAGCTCTCCAAATCTGGTTTTAAAATTAGAAGTTTGTAGTATCCGGTAGCCTAAAACTAACAGGGATCACCTTTTCAGCACTCATAGCTGCAAATTGCTCAAAACCCCAAAACAATTCCATAGTTCTATGCGCATGGTGATGCGACTTCTTCAGCCTGTGCAAAAGCTTTTAGTTAAGTGCATATATGAAAGTTTACAGACTTAGCCTTGAAGATGGCCTTATAGTGAACTGGATTTCGTTTTACAGACCTGCATTTCCCTCTAAGTGCCAGGATGAGGCTCTGGCACAGCACTTGGACACAGGCAATGATTCCAGTACAAGTGGTTTGATTTACTTGTGTTTGCTTAAGTGATTTGTTGACTCAGGTTGGGTACACTGAGGAGGGGAATTTTGAATTGTGAGTATGGGCACAACTATGTACACACAAAAGTGCTATTTATTAAGGTGATTCAAGGGACCTTTTTATTAAAGTTATTTCAGCTTCAAACAGGTTTCAGTCATGGACAGTATGTGTTCACATACTACATGTTTGATTTACTGCTCTTCTTTGTGCTATAGTCCTCTCAGCACAGTGTGAACAAAGCCCCAGCTCTTGCTAGGAGGGTGCTAACAGAAGTTTTTCCAAATGCTGCTAGCTGCATTGCTCTGCTGTCCTACCCTTGCATGAGATGCATTGTTTGCACTCAGTAATTCGCCATTTTAAAAGCCAGGAGGATCACTGAGAGGTGAAGGATAGTAGCTGGGAGCTAATCTGAACAGGCGTTAGTGAAAATATAGAAGACCTCCACGCAGAACAGAGCAGCTACGCAGTGCAGAGTATGTGCTGGGAGGCCAGGACTGACACCTGGAAAATGTCATAGAGCCTGCCTGTAAGTGTGAAAGTTACATTTTCGGAGCACATGACAGTTTAGAGGCTTCCAGTTTCATGTGTATCCCAAACTTACTCAGGACAAGGTTATTCAAATAATCCCAACCCAGGAATTCCTCCAGGAGAGGCTGCTGGAGTCTCTTGCATCTGTGAAGAGCAGGGACTCTCACAGCACAATACACTTCTCCTTGAAGCTATGTGTTGTCTCAGAAAACATATTATATATCAAGATCTGAGGAAGAATATGTCTCAGAGGAAAGCAGGAAGAGGGAAAGAGAAAAGCATGCAGAAAAGGAAGGAGCTTGGAAGCCATTGCTGTCAAGGAAAGCGTGATTCCCTCCTTGCCCTCCCTCCACCTACCTGTCTGATGAAATGCTCCTTTTTAACGTGCCTGGAAATGTACCGAATGGAGTCAGCTGCCTTTTCCAGAAAGGCAATAACAATTTTTTCTCCGTCTTTTGCTTGCTTGTATCTCTGCTTCCCCAGAAACTTTGATTTCGAGGTGGTGCCCTTTTCTTCAGTCTCTGAGAACGAGTAGCGATCTACATGGCCCTTCATGCAGAGGAGATGAGGCAACTTCTGGAGAAAGAGCCTTTTAACCCAGGGAGCCATGGGGTGGTAAGTTGCTGAGGATCGGTGGTGGACATTGATAACAAACACAGTCACGATGATAGAGAGGGTCACAAAGATCATGATGAAGAGCAGATACTCACCGATCAGAGGGATGACTTTGGAAGAAGAAGGGATTATTTCCTCAATCACTAAAAGGAAAACAGTGAGGGAGACTAGAACTGATGTCGACAGTGAAAGCTTTTCTCCTTCATCTGAAGGTAGGTAAAACACCAGGACAGTTAGAAAGGACAATCCCAGGCAAGGGATTATTAAGAAAAGAGTATAAAACAATGGAAGGCGTCTCAACACAAAGGAGTAAGTGACAAATGGGTAAGAGTACAGCCCATCCTTCCTGTTGCCTTTCATACCTTTGGCGTTTAAGATCTCCCACTCCCCATTATCAAAGAAGTCTTTCCTGTCTACATTTTCATCCACTAAAATCAAGTCCACCATATTGCCATCATATGTCCACGACCCAAACTTCATGGAGCAGTTCTGCCTGTCGAAGGGGAAGAAGGTCACATCCATTGTGCAGGAGCTCTTATAACTGGCCGGTGGTGTCCAGGTCACCACTCCATTGTACTTCACTATGGCTTTGGTCATCAGAGATCCCTCAAAACGTCCGTCAGCACTGGGAGTTGGACAGGAAGAAACAGTACCAAGTTCAGGAATACATTTGCCCCAGTCCTGCCCCCTCTCAGCTCTGCTTTCTATCCCTCACCTGGAGCACACGGTGCTCAACATTCACACTGCCTAAACAAACAGCCTTCTGACAGCACACGCAAGCCTCACGGTAGCTGACATGCCTTGCCCAAGCTCTGGCCTAAGCCCGGAGCAAGGAGCCACGCTACTCACTTTTCAAACAAAACAATGTCGGGAAGCCACAGAGACTCAGAGGGGACCCGGATAGCAGTGATCCCACCGTATTCGTCTGGATTCCAGGAGAGCTTGTGGTCGATCCATTCCTATAAGGAAACAGCAGAGTCCTCTGCCCACTCATATGCAGCACCCTCTTTCCTAACCCCTGCCTGTGCCTCAGAACAACTGCATGCACAGCACAGCGGGCAGAGCACTGCCCCTCCAGACACAGGTGAGACCCAAGAACCCATCCCTAGGCTGGCAACCTCAAGGCCAGCACTCTTGGAGAGCACTTGACTCTCACTTCATTCATTACCGTGCACAGCCCACCTGAGAGTAGTCTAGAAGGAAGGAGCCACTTCCCTTTAGTGCAGCAGATTTCCTTCCCTCTGAGAACCTGCCCAAGCTGGTTTTGGCTAGCACCGACCCCATGGAAGAGCCAGTACTAGTACTCAGATGAGGAGAGGTGGCTTTAATTCACTTTTCTGTGGAGACCTGGCTTTTTTCAGTGAATGGAATACAACACCTAATATCTGTACACTGTCCTTGCAAAAAATAAATTGTTCCTTCATCAGAAAGACCTGCAGACTGTTGCAGGAAAAATAATACGATGCTACTGTAAAGCATTTTGTTACAAAAGCAGGAAAAGTCACGTCCATTTTCATCATGCTGAACTCTAGAATAATTTTTGTCTCCTTTTTTGGCTTTCCAGATAGGGAGATCATAACCAAGTGGCTCCAGCAACCTGGGAATTTCCACAGAAAAGCAATGGAAAACCAGCTCTCTGATCTTTGTTCATTATTGATGAGGATTGTAATTTGTCCACAGAAATAGCAGCAACGTGATGCAGGAGCTGTAGACTGCGGTCAATACCACAAAGTGGAAGATGAACCAGTTTCCATTAAGCTGCAGCACTAAGAGACCTCCAGGGATGTGGAGGTCTCAGCCTTCACTGGGAAATTTCCTCCGTGACTTAAGGATGAACCAAAAAAGCAATATTCTCTATTAATTCTCCATATTGTTCCCCTCTTATTTCTTTGATTCCACATGCTTTTCACAGCTCTACCTACAGACATTTGTTATTGTTCAGGCATGGAAAGAGAAGAGGGGCCATTGCTGCTCATAGCCTCAGCATCAGGGACAGAGAGCACTGCTTTTAGTGTTAACATTTCTCTGAGGATGGGTATCTAACAGATGTCTCCAGCAGCCTAGGCCAAGTGGTCACAGTCTCACACATGTCCTGGACACTTCCTGCAATAGGTACAACGGGGCTGGGAACATACATTGTGCAAGGGGATAGTCAGGGCTGAGCAGCAACCAACACAGTCAGCTTGTAGCCTCCACTAACACAAGAGCAGCAGATACCCTGTGAGCCATCTAGAGACAGAATCATCCCTCTGGAGTTGAACTGGAGCAGCCCCTTGGCCTGGGTTATTTGCTCCATCTGCAATATTCCTCGCTTTCCCCCTGCCCTGCATTGATTTCTCTCCCAGCTGAAGTGCTCTTTTGTGTCTGCAAGGCAAATGGTTGTGTCTTCCTACTAGAGCAGAAAATAGGTTGGGTGCAGACTTTGAAGATGAGCAGTTTAAAACAGGAATCTCCCTGCGGGCTACGCTGACACAAATGTAGCAGCAGATGCATAAGGCTCTTTCCTCTCTTCTCCCTTTCTTCCAAGCTGCTCCAGACATTGCAATTGCTCTCTCCGTCCTCCAGTTCTGCAAAATTCCCTTTTCTGTGCTGTCATTGAAGAGTTTAACCTACCACTAGTGGAACAAAAAACACTGGACCCAGATTCTCAACCCTTGCTAGTAGACCCCATAGCTTGCCTGAATCCAGACACTTTCTCAGCAACCACTAAAGGCTCCTCTGAACCTTGTGTATCAGCCTGCTTGTTTATCAAGTCCCACCATCTTGAGCATCAGGACGTTTGAAGTTAACAAAAAAAATAATTCTTGTGTTTAAGCTTTGCTCATCCAAGAAAAGTAAGACTTTTGCAGAGAAATCATGAAGGTGATCAGGAGCAATCAGCATGGATTCACTAAAAGTAAATCATGCTTGACCAACCTGATTGCCTTCTATGATGAAACAACTGCCTGGATGGACGAGGGGAGAGCAGTGGATATTGTCTACCTTGACTACAGCAAGGCTTTCAACACTGTCTCTCTCACAATACCCTCACAGGCAAATTCAGGACATTTGGACTGGATGAGTGGACAGTGAGGTGGATTGAGAGCTAGCAGAACAGCAGATCCCAAAGGGTTTGTCATCAATGGCACAGGGTCTGGTTGGAGGCCTGTCACTGGTGGCGTCTCACAAGGTTCCATACTGGGCCCAGAGTTATTTAACTTATTCACCAGCGACATGGATGAAGGGGCAGATGCCTTCTCACCAAGTTTACTGATGACACAAAGCTGGGAGGAGTGGCCAATACCCCAGAGGGATGTGCAGCCCTTCAGAAGGACTTTGACAAGCTGGAGAGATGGAAAGAGAAGAAACTTCTGAAATTCAACAAAGGCAAATGCAGGGTCCTGCACCTGGGGAGAAATAACCCCAGGCATCAGCACAGGCTGGGGGTGACCTACTGGAAAGCAGCTCTGTGGATAAGGACCTGGGGGTCCTGGTGGACAGCAAGCTGTCCATGAGTCAGCAGTGTGTCCTGGGGGCCAACAAGGCCAATGGGATCCTGGGGTGCATTAGGAAGAGCATTGCCAGCAGGTTGAGGGAGGTGATCCTGACCCTCTACTCAACCCTGGTAGGGTCACATCTGGAGGGCTGTGTCCAGTTCTGGACTCCTCAGGACAAAGGAGACGTGGAGTTCCTGGAGTGGGTCCAGCAGAGGGTAACAAAGATGATGAAGGGACTGCAGCATCTCTCTTACAAGGAAAAGCTGAGGGAGATGGGCCTACAAGACTGCACAACTTCCAAAGCAGGACACCTGGGCCAGGCCACAGGTATTTAGTGCTCAGCCTGAGCTCCTGAGGTCATTTCTATGTGTGAAAATCAGAGCCTGTGCCTCATTTTCTGCTCCCTTTGCATTACCTCGGGCCTTGATGTTCTCCGTCCATCAGATGGAGAAGCGGTATTAGAAGTGGTAACAACTCCTGGGAGCCCAGCTCTGGGAAATCACAGTCCTGAGTTTCCCTGAGGAGCTGCCCTAGCTAGAATCTGAGCATTCCAAACCTTCCAGAGAAATCAGTGTGTCTACAGTGCATAGGGCTTGGACCTTCATGTGAAGGCAGGTGCTACAGCCTGCAAGGAGAGTGGGTGGGAACGGGGAGAGGATAGATGAGGGCAGAGAGGTGACCTTTACAGAAGGGCTCTGCTGTCTGCCCAAGAGGACACTCGAACTAAGGAAGCCAAGATGTGGCCTTGTGCACAAAAGGGGCTCTGCAATTCCCCACCTGAAGGTGGGGAAACTGTAATACTGCAGATAATTCAGGGCAGGCTCCCAGCAGCTTGGATCAGAGAGAAATTTCTCCAGCAAAAGGGGAAATTCTTGTCTTCCCCATGATGAAGGAAAGTCTGAGATTTTCCCTCTTCAAGGGAGAGAACATCTTTACACAGAATATCCATATGGGTTTTAGAGGTCTTGCTCCCGCCAGAATCTCACACTCACAGGAGCACTACAGGACCCAGACTGAGACAAAAATTGAGTCACATTTCTTGTCCACCAGCCCAGCGACCCCCAGGAACCTTTCCCCATGGCAAGATTTCAAGTACAGTTTGTTTTTTATGTCCTCTCCCTGGGATCAGCTGACATCTTTACAGATACTCACAAGGCTGAGAGACTTAAAATAATTGTCACAAGGTCAATAAATTGGTGCAATGTAACCCAAACCAAAAATAGTGTTCTTCAGGAGTGAAGAAAAAGAAAGGAGACCTAACAGTTCCACTTGCACCTTTCCCGCATTTGTATAAATAACCATCAGTTCCAGAAGCAATTATGATAGAGAGATCTGATTCATTTGCTACAGCTTTTAATGGGAAAAGGTCTGTGGTGTGGCCATTTCTTTCTCTTTACATATGCTGAGGAATGAAGAAAATCTATCTGAGGCACCACTCTTAGCCTAGGCAAGGGAGACAGTAGTTGTGTGACCTCTGAGATGGGATAGTCCCTCAGGGCACATACAACATCCCAGGGACAGCCACTGCAGTACCAGGCGTGTCACTTCCCTGAAATACAGCTGGCTTGAGCTGCTGGGGTGCAGCTCAGGAGAAGAGGGTACCCTATGTCCTAAAAGCCTACCTGCCTGCCTTTCTGTCTCTTTATACATTTGCTGAAGTGATGTAGTGGGTTGAAAAAACCTGAGTTGATAGACAGACTTGTAAGCCAATCGCTTCTCGTGATTTTGCATATCAAAGCCCGCACAGCTGCGGGAA